>CM069452.1:71217244-71471780 GCA_035610835.1 Ophiura sarsii
CCACTTGAAACCTCGGTCTTATTATACGTCTTAATAACGTTCTATTGCTTATCTTTATACATTCTAGAGATGCACTGACCGGTGAGGTTAAGGGATACTATGTTGATGTATTAGAAGCTGGTAAGTTATTGGTGACGTTTGAAATCATAATAAACTGCTCACAAAAAGTATCGAAACACTTAGAAATGATCCAATATATAACGGCTCGAAAGGGTATGCATTAATCGAAGCAAATAACCAAATGCATAATTTTGTTCTGCGTATTTTGACACCTCGATCGATAAGATACGATATTGCGGAGCGGATTTATTGTCATTTCAATGGTCGTGGGTCCAATTTCAAAAGTGACAATCATCCTATAGAAAGAGGTTTGCATTACTGTTTAGAATGATCAGATTCGTGATTTTCAATAGGGATGAGTGTCACTTTTGAAACTGGACCCACGATCATTAAAATGACAATAACTCCGCTCCGCAACATCGTATCTCAACGATTGAGGTGTCAAAATACGCAGAACAAAATTATGCACTTGGTTATTTGCTTCGAATAATGCTTATACCTTTTCGAGCCGTTATATATTGGATCATTTCTAAGTGTTTCGATACTTTTTGTGAGCAGTTTAGTTATAATATGGGCTAATTTTACATATAGTTCGGGACCATTTGCGAGTGTCACGTCACTATGTTACGTCACTATGTTACGTCACTATGTATATTTAAAATTCTAGTTGATCAATGACCCCCCCCCCCTCCCCACACTTAGGACTACGTGAAATTCACGAGGTAAGTGACTAGATATTTTTGGGGGCAACCTTTTACGAAAATTTAGAAATCTTGCCCCCCCCCCCCCCCCCTGAAAAAATCCTAGCTACGCCACTGGGTAAACGAAGGTGTTAATTGTGTGTATGCTGTAAAAATAATGCAAAACCTGCACCACATAATGTTAGTTAAGCTTAAAGCAATAGTTTGTGATCTTTTTCAAATGTTTACACATTTTTATGTGTCTCTCTCTTATAATACACCTCCAGTTGTAAGACGCACTATACGACCCCCGGGAGAGGTGCGTCGTGGGTGCGTCGTTTACCAATAATTCTTGACGGAGGTACGTCAGTGGCAGCCTTTGGTCCGTCAAAAAAATGACGGAGGGTGCGTAAAGGTCCGACACTTTACATGGGTGCGAATGGGCTGATAGTTGACTGAGGGTGCGTATTTGGATGGCAATGGTCCGTCGTTTTTTTGACACAGGCTGCGTCATGGTACATGAGAAGTTGACGCACCTCGGTAAAGTGACGCACCACTCCCGGGGGTCGTATAGTGCGTCTTACAACTGATAGGTGTATAACGACGTTTGACTATCTGGAAAGACTTTCATGCACTTGTGGATTACTTTGACTGTATTTTCCCTAAACACAACAACAACTATCGTTTCCATGCGGTTTAAGACCATTTGAACAAATCGTTATAATATTACGAAACATGGTTTTTGTTTTTATTTGTGATTTGTATGAAAAACTTAAAATGTGTACCATTATTTTATCATCAACAACAGTATGTGAGATTGCAGACAAGGACTGTCAGATTGTATATGATTTACACGGAAATTGTTGGGACAGCGTTGATGGTGTGCCAGTCGGTGGATTTGGCGTATTCAACTTCTACTACGATGCTTGCGTAGGTCAGTATACACTTCTTTCTTTAATAAATAACAGTCGTTCGTCTGTTTATCATTTTAACCATGAAAGTAAGTTTTCGAAGTCCCACCCTTAGTGGTGGGGGCAAAAAAAGAAGGGGTTATTTTGGATTTTCAGCTAATTTATTGCGCCAAAAAAAAAAAAATGCGCTAAACGAGCAAGAACCCCCAGTAGCGCTATCCCTGGGTGGGGGTGAGGTGTCGTGTCGGGTGTAATTCAATTATATGTTACGCAATATATGTGTAACTCGGTTTCGGAACCCAAAGTGCGCGGTTCGAAATTACCCACTTCGCATTTGTCATTTTATTATTAGTAGTAGTATTAGTGTTATATTGCTAACAGGTACCTTAGGGGGAAAGAGGTTTTTGTTATTCATTCATTATTACGTTAGAGTGAAAATAATGTTTCCCCTAAACGTAATTTCTTTCATAAACAATAATGCGCTTTATTCCGTTATAAATAACAAAGTAAATTACTATTCATGAGCTAATTAATTATGCAAATTTATTCAAATATTCAATAAATTTGCATAATTTGTACGACGGGCTGTCTCTAACAGTGACTAAAGACAGCCCGCCGTACAAATTATGCAAATTTTGTGAATATTTGAATAAATTAGCATAATTAATTAATTTATGTAAATGAATGTTATTGTTAGTTAATCTCATGTACTTATTCCCCTTAAGGTTATCATTAGCGTTATTATTATTATTATTATTATTATTATTATTATTATTATTATTATTATTATTATTATTATTATTATTATTATTATTATTATTATTATTATTATTATTATAATTATTGTGTTCTCAATTCATTCTTCTCTATTTGCGGGTGTGTAGCAATGTCACCCGCAATAATATGATATAATATGAACCTACTTTTCGAAACACCTTACCATATAGGATTCCACACCACTTAATGAGTGTTGTCCTCAGATCAGATTTTCTCTCTATTTTTTAAGCCTGTGGCACAAGACTAACCATAAATAATCAGGAAAGGTACTAATTGCCCCAAAATGATTCATTTGTAATCTAATCCTGATTTTAGGACTAACATATTACCCACAGTGCAAAAAGAGGTGTTTTCAGTCCGTTTTGGGTGATTTTTGTTTGTATTGTTAGAACTGCTCAATTTTATGATGACAACTAAGAGCGATACGTCAGCTGTTCAAAATAGGGGGTATATTTCTCGGAAATATCAGGGTTACCCTATGTTAATGTTGTACATTAATATTCACAAATATCATGAACTTTAAGAAAAATGTAAAGATGAAATATCCAGTCGCTTTATAAGCGAGAAAATTGACGTTTTGTAACACCCTTGTAACATGTTAAAGGACGAGGGGCATTCAATAAATACCTGCAACCATTGAACATCTCTGAACAGTGACATGTGTCAATAAAATAAACTTATGATACTTAAACTGTAAGTCTTACCCCTTTCTCACGGAAAATTTCATATAATTTCAGTACTATAAACATCATGGTCTCTGGGCACTGAAAATTGACAAGAATCAGCAATATAAATCAAGCGCCAATATTAACACTGTTAACGCATGTATCTTAATGCATACCATAAACTTGTCTTTCAAATGTCCCGCCATTGTAACTTAATTCCCTAACCAGTGCCCTGAGATCACGGAATTCACAGTGCTGAAATGTAATGATAAAAATGACCTATACGTGTTCGAAAATTTCTGTGAGAAAAGAGTAAGACTTAAGTATCATAAGTTTATTTTACTGACACGTCGTGTCACGGTTCAGAGATTATCAATGGTTGCAGGTATTTATTGAATGCCCCTCGTATAGGGGACCAATTTAGTGGTGTGGAAATATTAGGAACGAAATAACCCTGGTCTGCGGATGGATGAATCGCTCAGTTTGTTTCAAAGTGTTCATGGATGTTTCAGTACATTTTCGAAGTTTTCAACCATTGTCCATATTCTAAAAATCACCATGTTTTCAATCGTTGTTGGAAAAAAAATATTATTGGGTGTGTGGGGTGGGGGTGTGTCGGTAAGGATGTGAATCTAAACATTGTAATGTTTCTAACCGTCCCTTTTGTAATTGTTTTCACTACTTTTGATAACAAAGATAATGGGTCGTTCGGGTAGGACAGGTCTTAACCCCCTGAGAACTACCGGCCGATTGGTGAAAAAGATGGATACATCATTTATTGCACCAATGAGAGACATTGTTAGAATAATTATATCCCTGATAAAGATGGGAGTGAAACATTTTACAAGCTGCATTTGAATTGGCTATTCATATGAGTACATCTTGTAATACACCAATCAGAACCACTGTAAGATAGACAGGTAGACCCCAGGGGGTTAAAACCCGTTGTAACTTTTTTCGTTTGGATTTCAGTATTTTGTGTTAATAACCTAGGCCTATTCCAAACAATTTTAACACATTTCTATAGTATAAGTTAAAAGTTTAACGGGTTCGCCGTCGGACGAGTTTTAATCTGTCAGTTTTAATCTGACAGATTAAAACTCGTCCGACGGCGAACCCGTTAAACTTTTAACTTATGAATACCCGTCGTAAAAGCCTATCTCACAATTACATTTCTATAGGTTGGTTGCCGACAAATGCTCGACTCCGAACCTTCCAGTTTTCTGAATCTATCAATCAGAACAAAGCCGTTGGATTTAATGTTCTGGCTGGCAACCCTGGCAGGTTTGATCCTACCGATTTGACAGACAAGAAGATCGGATTTGTCCGAGGATTCTTCACAGATCCAAACTGTGTCATCAGTCAAGGAGACGCTATTACCGTAAGAGAGAGAGAGAGAGAGATATATAGGGGGAGAGAGAGGGAGAGAGAGAGAGAGGGGGGGGCTTTCACATTGGCATTTTTGATGGAGTGTGTCAGTGGAGGTTCGGAGCCTCAACCATATGTAAGCCTTTTTGGGGAGCGAAGCCACCCTATTAGCATGTTATTGCAAACATTTGCACATTTAGGTCTTTCTAGACATAAGTGGAGGCCGCCATGTTTGTATTCTTTGTAAATTACTTGTACGTCCTATAATGCAGTTTATTTTAACAGTACCCGCAGTCTGCGATGGAGTCAAAGCTATATTTGTTTAGTTGATGATTCAATCAGAGAGATGTTATACTCCCAACAAAGAGACATAATAGCTTATCTTGTTTGACTAAGGAGATTAATCTCCAATTGTTGTGGGGTTTTCTAATAAGTGGTGAGTTGTGGATGTTTGAGTTTCGGGTTATATAATAATAATCATGTACCAAACATCCCACCCATGACGTCATTAACATGGCCGACCTCAAAATGTCGTTGTATTTTGTGTACAGTGATACAATGTAGGCCAAATGTAAAATGTTCGCCAAAACGTTACAAATAATAAAATTCACCAGGCCAGGTTTTTTTTAAATATTGTAAGGTGGCAACTACCACCCTATCAGATTTTTGAACTATCCAAAAACGATATGATGCAAAAAACAAAACAACAACAACAATGAAAAACAAGATAACAAAACCCATACAAAAACCAAATGTGCCCCTTCTCGAAACAGTATGTCCAATATTACTCAATTGAGAAGGGTGGATTATACCCTATCTAACGGGTACGTCCATGTCCGCGTATAAGGTCAAAAAAATGTTATGTTGTCCTCCACACCTTTCAGAGAGGAGGGCGGGCGGGCGGATTTCTTTTTTTTTAATTCTTTTTTTAATATTTTATTTTACCAGCGGAAGCTCAAAGTTCAGCCAACAAGAAGTGGAAATCACTCTAAGAGTCGCACATATATGTTATAAACACTTAATTTAATATTCAATGCCATTTAAACTGTTTTTAAAAAAATCTGAAAAAAATCTGGAGAAAAAAAAATCTGAAAAAAAAAATTAAAAATCTGAAGAAAAAAAATCTGAGCGGCCCTAAATCTTACGAGCGGGCGGTCGAGGACAACATAACAATTTTTTGTTGTTGGCCTAACTCAAGGACATTCTCTGCCCATCTACAGCACCAACAATGCCAACAGCATCCCAAAGAAGATTTCTTGATGCACCCCAGCATGCTTAGCGCTCCTACAGTACCAGCAGGGCTTATCACCAAAACAAACAGTGCCACACATGTGTTAAAGTAATTAACAGCTGGAGGTCGTCTAGACTTCCACCTTCTAATACATGGTAGAGATAGGCATAACTTGGTCAAATATTTGAAAAGAAGTTGAATTCCAACTAAAACATACATACGTGTTATTCCAAAAATGAAGGGTCTTTAAGAAAAACAAGAAAGGACTGAATTGAAGTCACATCAATTGTACTACTTGCAGAAGGATTTTCTAAAGACCCTCGTTTGACCACACTATAAGCCTTTCATTGTACTGTAATGTCAATGGGAACCAGTAGACACTAGTGGCAGAAATCAGTAGGTCATGTGACATCATCCATATATTAGTTGAGTACATTTCTATTTTACAGGGCTCAGACATCTCTGAAGATCAAATCAGCTACTACGCCAGCTCCCTCAAGTCTGAAGAAGCTCTGCGTAATGGTGATGTGAGTTTGTATATATACTTTTATCTTTATTTAATTACCATTATCGACCCTTGTGTCACAATACCATAATATTGTGTGTGCGTGTTTAGAACCCCGTTTTTCAAGTCCAATTAACGACATGACAAGTTGACAACCATATCAACAAATAAAATAAAAATAAAATAAAACTACTTTCGTTTTTACGAATCCGGGATTAAGTCTTCAAGGCATGCCTCCCGCAAGAAGCTTTGACCGTTGTCACCCGCCATAGCTTAAATGTGCAAATATGACATAAATTGCCCGCTTAGGAACGTTATTAATTCGGTCTGGTAAACCTATTGTTATCAATTACTACGCCGACAGGATTGCCCAGTGATATATTTAAATTCGGGGCGTGTACGAGCTGTATTACTTGCTAACTGCATGGATGAGTTTCCATTATGTAATGTTGCAAAGTACACTCCACGCTCATGCGTTTAAACTACTCAATGGGCATTGCAATACAACCGGTTGGTTGCACACGTGAATTATGTCATATAGCAACCAGCTTTGATGGAAGGTGAATATTTAAGTTTTCAGACCAATTTATAGCGCTGCTAAGCGGGCCTAATGGAATGTGCATAATGCAGTGTAAAGTGTTACACAACAAAAGGGTAAATTGCCTACAAGCATTATTTTACCCAATTTATGTGTACCAAAATGACACAAGTGTTGGGTAAAACCTCTACACTCAAAAAAATAACTTGCTGCATTTACTCAATAAAATCAAGTGTGACCGGGTTACACTTAATTTTATTGAGTAATTATTATAAGTAATATTTTAAGTCATCACTAATTAGGTAATTTTAGTTTAGCTAACTCAAAATATTGTAATCAGTGTACTCATAATAAGTTTACAACATTTACTCAAAATTGAACTACCTTGTTGGACTCATTTATATCAAGTAAGTATACGAAGATATTATAAAGTTTGTCCTACGTCATCATCAAGTTGCTGCAACTTAAGTTATATGTGTAGAAGTTGGCTATCTTTTTTAAGTTGACTTTACTCAAATGATAGAAACAACCATTGGGTTGTACTCATTTTTATTTAGTAACCACAAGAAGTATTCAGTTGTTACTACATGATTTGATTAGGTTGAGCAAAGTCATACTATTTTTACGGTTGTACTCATTTATATTAAGTAGGACAAATTATTATCACATTGTCCAAACATACGTATATTGATTGCCGTAACTCAATATTATTATGTAGAAGCTACTAATTATCGCAATTTCTTTTATCGCTTGGCACCCAGGGTATGGTGGTTGGGGGCTGCAGGGGCTCTTTGATGTGTATGTTCTTGCACAATGTACTTGCATTTACATTATTTTAGAGAACATTTATTTCCATTTTATAACAAGTGGAGACTATGCATACATATCAATACACATTCCATGGTGTTAAATTAATGAATCTACTTATTTTAAGAAAAATAATAGGTTTAAATGAATAAAAGGTGCAAATTAGCTCATTAGCATAATTGAAATGGTACATATGAGCGCCGGTGCTAATTTTTGTACCATTGCAATTATGCTAATGAGCGATTTGAGCGATTTGCGCAATTTACTTGGCTAATCTAAGGCCGAATGATATTATGCAAATTAGCTCCGGACTGATTTTTGGAAACATGAGTTTTTACTACATTATTTGAGTAATTTGAGTGAACTCAAACGATTTGCTTTAGTAATACTTAAAATAAATTGCTCGTTATACTCAAATGTTCATCTGATCTTTTTGGTTGTAATCATTTATATTAAGTATAGGTCAAGTTATTATCTCGTTGACCTAACGTAATTTTATCGATTGCTGTAACTCAAAATATATATGTAGAAGATACTGGATATTTTTAGTTATAAAACACAAGTAATTTATTTGAGTTAGAAATTAGTAATAGCTACTCATAAATTACATTTATTTCAATGTTGCTTTTTGTCCTTGTTGGTTTTATGAATTATTTTGCTGTTATAACTTGAATTTATTGAGTTTTAATTAATTTTCATCGATTTCAGTCTGGTTTACTCAAAGGTATCAATAAATGCAACAAAACGGTTGAATTAAGTAACAGCAGCAATTCGTTAAATGAGTAATTTGTACTTATTTCTTGTCCTTTTTACCGGCACTTAATATCCATACGTTTGTGTTGTTAACATTACTCGAATAAATTATAGTCTCATTTTTGTCAATTTGAGTCAATGGTACTTATGTTTTTTGAGTAACATCAACAAATTATTGAATTGAGTATTTACAAATAATAATTTTTGAGTCACAATTACTTGACGCAAAGATCATTTTTTTGAGTGTACACAACCTCGGTTGTGTAAATTGTTACACATAATTGGGTCAAAATAGGGAACATGGTCGTTTTGGGGTAAACATTTACCCAACGATATTGGGTCAAAGTTTTAACCTTTGTTGGGTAAAATGTAGCTATTTGATGGGTAAAATGTTCACTATGTGTTGTGTAAGACTGCACAACCACACTGTTGTGTACATTTTTACCCAACAAACATCCATGTTCCCTTTGTACCATCGTGAAGTGTAGTATTTTACCCAACATTGCTTAATTTTTTCTAAGAGTGTAAACGGTAAAATTATTTATAGATTAAGTTGTGTAAGTAAAATTATGTTGTAATGTAAGATATTCTTTGTAACGCGCCTCGCCAGCATCATTTAGGTAGATTTGTGCGCAATATATAAATCCACATTTTTATTATTATTATTATATAGGTTGATTCACTTTTTGCAGTTGGTGCGGATACCAGAGCGGACGATTTTGAATTTCTAAACATCGACTCGCCAATATACTGCGCTGTCGGTGGTGCCGCCATGATGATGAGGAAAGATAACGGACTGAAGTCCTGGTTTGACCCTGCTCTTCAAGAATTGTTGGCCTCCGATACATACCAGGAGATATGCGATCGAATCGAGGAAGAACATGGTAAGATTTTACAGTGTGTCCCACGCAAATGGGACCGACTGAGAAGGAAAAACTATGATCACCAAAAGTTGACAAACCAATTAACAAAACTGGTTCGTTTCTTGCACGGAAACTCATTTCAAGCGACGGGACAACTCTGTCAATCAGCCAATAATCATGTCGATATTGCAACACCCGAGGGTTGCACTGTTTAACTTTTGCACGTTAAGTGCAATGCAATATATGATTCATCTAATTTTGTACAAGCGTCGGTTCGAACTCACGACATTTACCAATACCGTTTGTACTTTTCATGGCAATTCTTTGAGTGCGTGTATACTAAAAACGTAGTGTTAAATCAACATCACGTTTGGAGCCAAAGATGCAAACTATCAAAATTACTGCTTTTCGAGGGAAAAAACAACATCTCAACAATAATGTTGGAAGTGGTATGCTACTCAAAAAGTGGCATACAAGGTACAAAAATGAGCGTGGTTAAAATGCATATAGGAACAGTTGTTATTGACACACTCTGCATAATGCTTACTCATATGCTTATTATTAAATTTAATTATTTGTATAATAGATTAAATTCTGTTTCTTTTCTTTCGTACCAACAGGCGATCACTCTGGAGGTACCCGTGACGAGATCTGCTTAGAATAGATAACACCTTAAATTTACAAAATAGGCAAATAATTGAGAGATGTTTGCATATAGTCTGAAAAGTAGCTATTCTTCCACAGCAGAACGCAATACACTGAACCAATTAGAGTATAATTTTGAATAGGATGCTGCTTCTATAGATGAGGTGACCTATGATGTCATGTATTTACAAATGGGACACCCTCTGTTGTTTCCCTCCAGGCAGAATATACAGTAAAGTTAATGAAGACAACATGAAATTTCTTTCTAATGAATTGTAAAACTCATTTAGTTTTAGTTTTTTGTGTGAAATGCGATAGCTTATAGCATTCCTAAGCAAGTTTAAAGACAGTTTTGATAACAATTTGCTGTGACACCACAATCTAGTTAGAAAACCTGATCTGGCCTTTAAACTATAGGAACTCTTGACCGGTGTGTTTTGTCTCAAACCAACAGAGGGCATCCTAAATGTCAACAAATGTCACCTCATCTATAGCAGGGATTTGGTAGAATTAGACTGTATTTCTATAGCTAGTTTAATCAGTTCCAAATTGGCGAGAAATATTCATTTTTTATCTCTCCGCATGCATAAGTAATCCAAGCGTACTTGCACAATTATGGTCACATGCATCACACATATGATGCACAGTGCGCTTGTTGCCTTCATTTTCACCCGCATTCTTCAGTTTTCATTCACTGCTGCAAGGAGGCTTCGCCAATTTCAAACTGATCAAACTATAGTGGCGTAGCCGTAGGGGCGCCCAGCTTCGGGGGTCTTTTCGGCAAAATTCAGTGTGTCAGCCAAGCATTCATTTTGTTGATCTCTAAAAAAATCATGAAGAGCAGATTGGAAACTTGGTCTTTAACTTTCACAGGGAGCACTTTATACACAAAGGAAAACCCCCCGTGCTTACACCCCAGCGGGGTACTCAGATTTGGTTTGGTCAGGGGGGGGGGGGGGGGGGGGGGGGGGGGAGGGGGATGCCGCTGGAGATTCAAAACCCTACCCATTTCAAAGGGTGATTTTGAAGGAAAAAACAGTACCCATTTCTAAGGATTTTCTTCATTATAGACGGTGCGCCGCGGCTTACACAGGGGATTTGGTAGAATTTCACTGTGCGCCTATAGTTTTATCTGTTCCAAATTGGCGAAGCCTCCTTACAGCAGCGAATGAATACAGAAGGATGCGGGCGTGCATTAAGGCAAAAAGCGCTGTATTCATCATATGCATGACGCATGCGTGCCGCCAAAACCATGTTTGTGCATGTGGCCATAACTTTATTTCTCCCCAATTGGAAACTGATTGAACAGTGAACTACAGCGTGTATCAAAAAGAACGCAACACTTTTTGTCGAGAGCTCTACGGTCACAGTAAAAGGCAAATCACTCTAAAACTTATATATTCTGTTAGGTCTACTTATTGGCTATCACATAATTAAATTACAACGATATCGATTATTTATTCGCTGAGATATTAAAGGTATAAGTAGAGAAGTGCAAAACACGTTTACATCGTTCGTTCTAAAAACTTAGATTTTCCTGTCCGATTAGTGTTATGCATGGTGCACCGGTTAACAGTTTAATAACTATTTAATGGTTTATCCTAATTTCCTTTGTTTGAGTAAGGTGGTACATAAAATCATTGAATCGTGTAATCTGATAATCATTCGAGCATTTGAATACGTCAATCACCCTTTTTAAGTTCTGAAGCACCGATTGCTATGATCGCTACATAATGTCTATGGTACGTTCTTTCATAAATTAAAGTTCATAATCGATGCATCTTAAAACAAGGATAGCATTTTGAGGGTCGAGCAGCACCATAATGTCCCATTTTCATTTACAATAGACTAACAATGACTGATTCATACAAGACAATTACTACCTTCACTGGACTATTCCATTTGTTTATCTTTTGAATAATGTGCCATACTGTTTTATTTATGACATTAACGAGAGAAAAAGAGAGAGGATTTGCAAACAGACTTTGTAATCTGGATTTTCAAATTGTGTCAACTAATAATTTATTGCCAGATTTAATTAATATTGATATGATACTGTAATAGCCAGACATTTGATACTTTAACGTGTTATTTTCTTCTCAGAATGATGAGTTTGATTCCAATTATTTAAGTACAATGAGTTATTAAAGTGTCTTGCTAATATTTACCTGACAAGAAAATCAGGCATACAGGATAAACGATGTAAAACGTGTTTTGCACTTGTCTACTTGTATCTTTGATATCTCCGCAAATCAATAATCGATATCGCTGTAATTTGACTATGTGATAGCCAATAAGTACACCTAACAGAATATATAAATTTCAGAGTGTTTTGTGATTTGCCGTAATCAGAGAGCTCGCGACAAAAAGTGTTGCGTTTTTTTTTGATACACCCTGTATAGGTGCTGGTATTAAGCGGTTCCCCAGTTTATGTTAACACTTTCCACGCGGCAATCGTCTGCAGACGACAGTTCCAAAATGTCACTAAATGTTTCAAAATGTCAAAATTATTGAATTAAACTAAAATACACGCCGATTGACACTGCAGGTGTTAGCAAGCTTGTTAACATGTTTTTATTCGTTATTACATAAATCAAATGTACGCTCAAAATTGTGAATTTGATCTGTATAGTGTCGTGTATGAATTAGGTCAATACACAGGTATGTTTTGTTTCTTGAAAAATAAGAAAAAACAACGCGAATGTTGATATTATTGCTCAAAATAACACTCCCTTGCAGGGTCGTGCTGTTATTCACATATCAACATCAGCGCGCATGCATTGATTGGTCCTAATTTCCTCTTGTGACAACACATACACATTTATTGACCTATAATTCATTTCTGCGCTGACATCGAGTCATTCCATAGTAGTTGGCTATCCATCACATGCGTGACTGTACTTGCCGGGGGTGTATACACACACAAAAACAGAATTTCGGCTTATCGCTCAGTTTCATCTATACAGGGTGGTCCAAAAAAAACTATACCCAACTTTGGAGGCCATTTTCTCCTAGATGATAAAATATTTTAGTAATTTGGTTTGCATATTATTAAAGCATATATCGTTGAGCATTATTGGTGAAAATAGGGAAGATATTACATTAATATTTTTTGAGATATTGCTATTTTTAGCGAGTATGTGTAAAAATGGCTTTTCCACGGGAGCTGTCAATGCATCAACATGTTTGAATATGATATGACAATGACACACCTTTGTATTCATTGCACAGTTGACAATGACAAGCACACCTTATTAAACTTAATCCTTAACTGCTTATAATGGGTCTTGGGTCATTACATTATTGTGTCATATCATATTGTCATAAAAGTGCATATCATGTTGATGCATTGACAGCTCCCGTGGAAAAGCCATTTTTACACATACTCGCTAAAAATAGCAATATCTCAAAAAATATTAATGTAATATCTTCCCTATTTTCACCAATAATGCTCAACGATATATGCTTTAATAATATGCAAACTAAATTACTAAAATATTTTATCATCTAGGAGAAAATGGCCTCCAAAGTTGGGTATAGTTTTTTTTGGACCACCCTGTACACCCCCGGCAGGTATAACAGTCACACATGTGATGGATAGCCAACTACTATGGAATGTCTCGATGTCCACGCAGAAATGAATTATAGGTCAATAAATGTGTATGTGTTGTCACAAGAGGAAATTAGGATTGTAATGAGTCTGGATTTAGTACGCCGATCTTCAAGAGTGTCACAATCAAGGCTTTTAACTAGGGCAGATGCACTGGTTTCTCTATTGTAATCCCTGGTCACAAAACGTGCAGCTCTTCTTTGCACTTTTTCGATGGTGCCGTATTTGTGATTTTTATGATGGGGGTCCCATATGACATATGCAGGACTCAAGTCTAGGACGAACAAGTGCCTTGTAAGCAATTGATTTAACATAGGCAGAGCAGCTGTGAAGATTGCGACGCAGTAAACCCAGCATTCTGTTTGCTTTATTGCTGATTTTGTTTATGTGAGGAGCCCAATTCATGTCCTTGGATATTTCCACACCTAAGTATGGATAGCTGTCCACATCTTCCAGAGGTGTGCCACTCATGTTATATGTGTTTACTGTTGGTTTACGCTTGTGAGTCATCCGTATTGAGTACACTTGGATTTGTTGAAGCTCATCTGCCACTTTCTCTCCCAATTCGTTATGACGTCAATATCAGCCTGAAGCTGAAGCTGGTCACTATGTGATGTTATTTCCCTATAGAGGATACAGTCATCTGCGAACAGTCTGACATCTGACCGGATGTTTTCTGGCAGATCATTTAAGTAAATCAGGAAGAGAAGGGGGCCGAGGAGAGTTCCTTGAAGAACCCCCGAAGTCACCTTAGCTTTTGTAGAAAAAGCACCATCTAGTACCACTCTCTGGTGACGTTTGGTTAGAAAACACTCAATCCAGGTGAGGATATTGTTCCTAATCCAAACATTTTGTAGCTTCAGCAGAAGGTGTTTATAAGGCACAGTGTCAAAGGCCTTGCTAAAATCCATAATGATGAGATCAGCTTGGCCCTTTGAGTCCACAATTTTGGCGAGGTTATCAATTTGTTGCTGTAAGGAGGCTTCGCCAATTTGGAACTGACCAAACTATAGCAATACAGTCAAATTCTACCAAATCCCCTGTGTAAGCACAGGTGTCTTCCTTGGTGTATTAAGTGCTACCTGTGAAAGTTAACCAAGTTTCCAATCTGCTCTTTTGTCAACAAAATGAATGCTTGGCTGACACACTACAGTTTGCCAAAAAAAGACCCCCAAAGCTGGGCGCCCCTACGCCACTATAATAGTTTGATCAGTTTGGAATTGGTGAAGCCTCTTTACAGCAGCGAATGAATACAGAAGGACACTGGCGCAAATGAAGACAACAAGCGCATTGTGCATCATATGCGTGATAACATGTGGTCATAATTGTGCAAGTATGCTTGGATTACTTTCGCATGCGGAGAGATAAAAACTGAAATTTCTCGCCAATTTGGAGCTGATTAAACTACCCAGACAACATTACAATATTGGCCCAATATTGATGTTTCATTGGCCCAATATTGGCTTACAATATTGGCACAATATTATTTTCTCATTGGCCCAATATTGGGCGATCTTGGGGAAATATTTGGTAAGAAGAATTCTATCTTTATATTGTTTTATTTCCCCTAAAGAGCTAGCGGATCCCGGGCCAACCCGTGGCCAGGGGCAACTTTGGCAAAGGGCAAGCCCAGGAAGGGGAAAATCTTCAAGGGACAGGACAAGGCACAAGATCCTAGCCAAAAGGCCGGGAAGCGATAACTTTTAAAAGTGGCTTCAATTTTTAGACCACGTCAGAATTTGTATATCAAATCAATTGTGTCATTTTCCGCCCCTGGTTTATTATTGTGCCCATTATTGGACCAATATTGGTTGCCAACATGATGCCAATTGAAGAGTGCCCCATTGGCACTCTCTTGGTCACCAATATTGGTTGCCAACATGATGCCAATTGAAGAGCGCCAATGCCATTGGCACTCTCTTGGTCACCAATATTGGTCCAATATTGGTTGCCAACATGATGAAGAGCGCCAATGTAAAACCAATATTGGTCCAATATTGGTGACCAAGATAATGCCAATATTGCCAATGTTGGGCCAATATATGTATGTTGTCTGGGAGCTATAGAAATGCAGTCTAATTCTATCAAATCCCTGGTATACGTACCACAGTCATCCTCGCATATTCCAGGTACAGCGGACGTTTTCCATCCTTTCCATGTCTCATCACGTACCACAGGTCAAACCAAGTGTTTTTCAAATTGCCATTAAAGGTCAACCAAAATGAGGATTCAGGTATATTTTATTCGATGGGGTATGTTTACAAGAATATAACGCAAAAAGAATTTATTTCAATATTGTCCAGGGAAAAAGATATACATAAAATCAATCATAATTGCCAGTGTGAACTGTATACGGATGACGCGTTACTACGTAACAGGTGTTACTCCCAACTCGGTATCGATCCGGGTCTCGATCGATCTGCACAAACAAAAGTCTGGATTCTTACGCTACAGACCTATTGAGGTTATCTGTGTGCGAGACTGGGTAACACAGGTATACTGTCTACAGGGCGCGAATTTATTAACCGTAAACAACATTTGCCCAAACACTGTATTATCAGTCTCATCATATATACGCTTTATTCCGTCAAGGTATCAAATGTTGTTTACGGTTAATAATATCACATTCAGAGCAGTAACCTGCCATCGTCAATATATGGTACAAATTATGTGTGCGTAGAAACTCTATAGTGTGTTTCTGGTGCAATATTAAAGGGTATTTTGTTTTTTACAATATCCTCCATCGAATAAAACAAACTTGAATCACCACCAATTTGGTTCACCTTTAAAAGGCCACATATTTGGGTTTCATTCAATTTAAACATTGCGTCATAATGTTACATCAATTTGAGTATAAACCCGGGATTTTAAAACCAAACCACAAGAAAGTAGTGCAATCAACACAGGATCATCACTACACCATCATCAGTGTTGATAAAGAGAATAGTTTGTTCTTGAAACGTCCGCAATCCAATCACTGAACACGCTGAACATTTCTGAGTCTATGCATATAAACCTATTAAAGGCATATTATGTGATCTTTTCCAAGTAGCGCCCTCTATCATTGATTTTTACTATGAAAGCAGATTTTCTTGCAGATTTGTATTTTTGATCATAAATCATAAAGATCTTCTAAGTTACAGATCGATAAGATTCCTAATTACTTCAAAATCATGGTTTGAAAATAGATTGTACTGAGCGGTACAATCTATTTTTTCAAATTTTACTCTAAATTCACTCTAGAACTATGATTTTGAGGTTATTAGGAATCGTATCGCTCGGTAACTTGGAATATATTTATGATTTATGATCAGAAAAGTAAATCTGCAAGAAAATCTGCTTCCAATTTTTTTTTGAGGATTGAGGGCGTCCCCTGGAAAAGATCACATAATATACCTTTAAACCAAATCCTGGCAACAGTTTCATTTCTAATAGAACGAAAATCTAATTCAAGGATTGTAGAGCATCCACTCGTGTAATGCTTTCATAACCTTTCTTCATAACTTGTAACATAACATGAATGCCCCCCCCCCCCACCCCACATATCACACACCCAAAGATAAAATAAGGTTACTCGTTCATTTTATTTCATTTTATTCAAAAAAAGTGTTTTCCTTTTCATGGCCTACCCATGGTCTATTGCCAATAGGTTAAACTCAATTGATTATCCTTTTCTGATGCATTGTGTGATAGAAATGGGGGCACATTTTGACCCTTTTCAATCCCACAATGCATCAGAAAAGGATAATCAAGATTTGTACCTATTAGCGATAAGGTCTATGTAAAATTTATGTCATGCTTTTAATATGTCTCTAATGCATGCTAAGTGGTGTATAAAATGCCCCCTGTGAAAGTTAACCAAAACCAAAAAAGCATCAATAGGTCAATATAATATGGAAGGTTCATTATACTGATCCAGTGTAAGTACTCATGTGTACGTTTCGGACACAATTGTATCCTTTGTTGATGATCTTGACGACTCATGACGCTTTTTGCATTCTTGGAGTTGCCATTCACAAGTGTTGACAAAGGATACAGTTGTGTCCGAAACGTACACGTGAGTACTTACACTGGATCAGTATAATGAACCTTCATATTACAATCAACGATCCTTATGAACCTTTTTGGTAATAATCAATAGGTCAAGTTTCCAATATGCTATTTTTAGATGTTTTTTATTTTTAGAGTGGCCCCTTCTTGATATTTCTGTTTTCTGATGGCATTATAGTTTTGTCAGTAGACTGCTTGGCTGACAGACTGCAATTTGCAGAAAAGACCACCGTAGCTGGACCACCCCCTCTACGCGGTTATTAGAAATACAGTCAATTTCTACCAAATCCCGGGTATTAGCACCGCTGTCTACGGTACATAATCCAGATACACCGGATATTTTCCGTAGGGGGTGGTCCATAATTGTTCGCCATTTACAGATACGTACAAAGCGTACATAGCAGGAGGAGGGGGTACAAATATACCCTAAGTGTACGTAACTTAAATGGCGATCTTGAGAGACGGGCATTTTTTTATCAAGCCATGAAATTTTCGTCATTTATTGCGTACGTAACTCGAGGGGGGAGGGGGGTAAGAAGTTACGTACGCTCTGTACGTATGTGCAAATGGCGATGATTTTGGATGACACCTAACACTCCTTCCCATCCTCTACCAGATTCCGGGTATTAGCACCGCTGTCTTCCGCACATATTCCAGATACAGCGGATCTTGTCCGTATCGCTTCATGCCCATTCTCTACCAGATTCCGGGTATTAGCACCGCCGTCTTCCGCACATATTCCAGATACAGCGGATCTTGTCCGTATCGCTTCATGCCCATTCTCTCAAGAATCGGCACCCCGCTGAGTCTCGTCAGGAGAAGATAAACGAATATCGGCGACACCACGCTGAGATGCTGGTATCCGGACATCACAGAGGATGCGGAGAGGTACAGACCGGTCCACAGGAGGATCTCACCGAGGTAGTTTGGATGTCTGCTGATGCCCCATAGACCGGTGCTGATGAATTTACCCTGTAGGTGTGGGAAGAGTAAATAAATAGTATTTATTATTGCTGCTGCTGTGGGTGATTAAAAAACACTTTTCTATGAGCATACCGACCTCTCAGGTAGGCAGGTAGGGTCAAGTCTGGTGGTTTTTATTGTATTGGGGGGGGGGGGGGGGTTCCCAAAAATTTCAGAAAATGTTGGTGAATTGTCAAAAATTTGCAAAATAATTTTAAAAATTATAAAATCTAAACAATTTCAAAAAAACAAAAACCAAATCAATACAAGAAATACTATCTTCAGTAGATAGCACATACACAATTTTATTTTCAGTAGATAGCACTTACAACATTGTTATCGTCAGTTGATAGCACATATATACAGAAATGATATCTTCAGTTGATGGCAAAATGGTACCCTATTTTGCGGCACATTTCTGAAACCTCATATCCACTATAAGTACCCCCCCCCCAGGATGGCACACAAAAACGTTATCTTCAGTAGATAGCACACGATACCATTGCTTGTTTACTTTTTCGTTGTCTTTTTATTTGCTGCTGTTGTTGATTTTTTTCTTCTTTTCTGTTATGTTAACTTATAATTTCTGTAATTGTATATTTTGTATATTTTTCTGTATTTGTAGAATGTAAGCTTTGTTAAAGGGGGTGCAACAACGTCAGGCTTTTGCTTTTAGTTGTTCCTCCTCCATCATATTATTTGTTAATCTGTCATTGTATTTTGTCTTTGTTGATATGATGGAAAATAAAATATTGAATTGAATTGAATTGAATACACTACCTCTACTAGAGGCTCAGGCGTTGGTGTATAGAGCAGGTATGTACTGTATGCGAAGGGTCATTTTAACCAAACCTTTGTGACTAGGGTTCAAATCCTTTACACTTTCTATGTGGCAGGCGTCTGCAGACGACATTCCAAAATGTTTCAAAAATGTCATAATTATTCAATTTTATTAACATATTTGGAATAACCATGAGAAATGCATTGAAATAAGTACAAACATGCCTGGTATCGGTTCAGTAATTCTTGAGATAGACTTGAGAAAATTGGGAAAGGTTTTTGTTAAAAAAATCTTGTTTTGTATTATGGTAAAAACTAAAAGCTGCGTGAAAGTGTGAAGTGCGATAGTCATTCCTACTTGAATAGCAACCGGGTCTTATTGACTGATAACACATTTAATACTTGTAGAAAACACTCCTTTAAAGAAACTCACTACACACAACACCAACATTTGTCGTAGAAAAACTATTTTCAACCCCGCTGGTAGAGTGTGACGTCTTTATATGGCTGCTGAATAAACCTGCTAATTTAGTGAAATATAGGATGAATATAGATTTTTGAAAACCTAAAATGCCTCAGTTGCAATCCACCATTTTGCCGTCTGAATTTATATACGCCAGATGGCGCCAATCTTAATCAAGAATCGTCAATTGAGTAGCACGCTCTGACTAGATAATACACAAATATATATATCAATTTGCCACCAACACTGTACACATACCGCATTATCTGGATTAGCCTTGAACACAGACTTCTGATGATCTGCAATGACTTCTGTCAGGAATCCTAGAATCCATAATGTCCATCCAAGGTAGTCTCTTGCGCCTACTGGTTTGTCCTTCTGTTCTGAATTCACTATCATGGTAGGCAGTAATGTCGTCCACACCCAAAGAGCTGATGGTAGATACAAAAATTCACAGAATGTTTCAAAAATGTTTAAATTATTGAATTTCATCACCATATTTGGAATCACCACTATGAGAAATGCATTAAAATAAGTACAAACATGCCTAGTATTGTACTGTGGTTTTTGAGATAAGACTTTGAAAGTCAAGAAAGATTTCTGACAAAGCTACCACACCCTAAGAGCTGATGATACGATAGATACAAATGATGAC
This sequence comes from Ophiura sarsii, assembly GCA_035610835.1. Taxonomy (NCBI): domain Eukaryota; kingdom Metazoa; phylum Echinodermata; class Ophiuroidea; order Amphilepidida; family Ophiuridae; genus Ophiura; species Ophiura sarsii. The sequence continues at coordinate 71,237,569 of CM069452.1, forward strand.
ATGTATTCATTTTCTTTGATCTATATCAAATTTAAGCCTAACAGCATTGAACGCCGGGGGGGGGGGGTTCTCACATTGACATGGTATATACGTATATATGTGCCTGCCTTTTGGGGTGCTTTTTCGCAAAAATTGGTATAGCGATTGGGTGTTTTCATCACAGACCAAAGCGCCCAATTGGCATTAATTGGGTGTATTTTGAGGCATTTTTTGTAAAAAGCGCCCAATTTGTACAAAATTGGGTGTTTTTCTAACAAAATTGGTATATTGATGGGTGGATAATTGGCCCGAAAATAGGTATAGAGTCAAATTTTCAAGGTCCGGCAGGCACATCCACAAACGATTTTGGCGAAAGTAACCCCCTCCCCGCCCCCGGGCTTGATTGCTACAATATACTAGGGGAGAGTGGGGTATGTTGGAACGCGAGGTTAGTTGAAACATTGAGATTTTCCTAAAAACCAACAATTAATTTCTAGAAACACTGCCATCAGGTGGTGTGCAAAAGCAACCCCCACATATCACATTGCCTACAGCACATGGGTGTCAGTCTTCTTGGAGTTAGAAAAGAAAATTCAAATTTTTCAAATTTTTTTAAATTTTTTGACATTAAGAAATTTGGTATTGTATTATCTCTATGATGTTTGTAGATTCATGTGGCTATATTTTTAGTATGTTAGGCTCTTATACTAAGCTACAAAATAAGGCTAAATAGGTGTGCAGTTGTATGCCATGTTTTGCACAATAAGCTTAAACATCTGCCATGTTCCAACCAACCCCATGCATGGGGTTAGTTGAAACAGCTGAAATTTTTTTTTCAAAGTGGATTATTTTAATAAACATAAACAAGTCTTAGAATGTTATGCTGTATTTGTAACACACATATGTATGCTTGAACTGATATAGTTATTGAATCCTGAATCAATTTTAATTGCGTTATAGAGTCATTTTTCTGGAAAATGTTCCAACCAACCCCACTCTCCCCTACTCTACTATAGTTTGATCAGTTCTAAATTGGCAAAGCCTCCTTACAGTAGCGAATGAATACACAAGGACGCAGGCACGCATTAAGGCAAAAAGCGCTATATTCATCATATGCATGCGCGTGCGTGCCGTCAAAACTGCGTGTGTGCATGTGGCCATAACTTTTGCGTGCGTAGAGATCAAAACTGAATATTTCTCGCCAATTTGAAACTGATTGAACAGTGAACTATTATAGATGCTGGTATTAAGCGGTTCCCCAGTTTATTTTAACCCTTTCCATGCGGCAATCGTCTGCAGACGACAGTTCCAAAATTTCACTAAATGTTTCAAAAATGTCAAATTTATTAAATTTCATCACTATTTGGAATCACCATGAGAAATGCATTAGAATAAGTACAAACATGCCTAGAATTGGTTCAGTAATTTTGACATTTTTGAAACGTTTTGTGAAATTTTAGAAGTGTTGTCTGCTTGTTTTTGGACACATTGGATCTATTTGTCAGGATAATATAAAAGATGGCTATACATTACCTTGCAATGTCCAGTAAATGAAGAACACGCGCGGATTTCCCTTGACTTTATCGAATCGACTATCCCCACCATCTTTCAATACTCTTGTGAAGAGGAAAAGGCCCAACCTAAATGATATTGGAGAAAATGCATACATTTAAAACTTCTAAAAGATTTAATAAAAAGTAATTAAAGGCGACTAAAAACCCAGTTCAACAGATTTTCTGTTAGTCCCCACAGCATTTTTGTTTTGATGTAATTCAGTTTTTGTTATCAAAATATTTGTAACATTTTGCATGAAGATTATCAAAGAAATTAAAAATTAAAAAACACACCATGTACACTTGAGGTCTATTGGGATCAATCCCCTTTTATTTTAGTTAGGGTTAGGATCCAGGGGGCACTGACATTGGAAAGGAGTATGTGCCACCCTGAAGACCCCCTTTTCACCCTCTTTTGCTTGCTCTTAACACTTTCCATGCGGCAGGCAGCTGCAGCCGACATTCCAAAATGTCACAAAATGTTTCAAATACGTCAAAATTATTGAATTTCATTACCATATTTGGAATTACCATGAGAAATGCATTAAAATAAGTACAAACATGACTAGTATTATTTCAGTAATCCTTCAGATAGACCTTGACATTTGAGAAAGGTTTATGAAAATTCTATTTTGTATTGGTAAAACCAACAGCCGCGTGGAAAGTGTTAAGACCCCCCTTCTTTTGAGCCTGCATCAGCTCTTAGACCCCCCATTGTATTGAAAATTCATCATGAAAATGTTTGTTCCATAGCCCTAAACATTTGAAAAATGTGTGTTCTAAAACCCAAATGTTTAAAAAAATTGGCGATCTTTTTACTAAATAAATTGGAATAAAAAAGTGTTAAAATAACAACACACGAAACTAAGAGTTAAATTCTAATTTCACAAGAATTATCTGTGAATTACCAATGCTTAAAGTTTCAAAAAACCCTTTAAAATCACCAAAATGATGTACACGAAAAAGATCAGCGTATACTGTACATTATAACCCTGATTAGTTGAAAGAATGTATTATGCTGCATATAATTTTCTTGAACAAGACTCTCCATTAGGCAAAAACAAAAGAAGGTTTGTTTGCCCAAACAATAACTGACCCATAAAATATTTAAAAAAAACAGTTTTCTGGGTTTTTTCAAGATATTTTTTATGGTGAAAAATGTTTTTGTGCAAGCCAATCACTCACCTTACAGCCCATGTGGCCACCATGCCAGTCTGTACTTTTTGTCGTAAGTGAAATGTACCGCCCCATCGTAGCGTTTGTATGGCTAGGTAAAGGAATGTACTGCTACCTATGCGAAAAAGAGCAAAGAAAATATTTCCTTAGTGGGCGGTCATTTTCTATGGGGTCCCAACAATGTCATCTATCTTATTTTGATTATTTTCATTTTTTTAACTAAAATGATTTTGTTTTACAATGGTATTTCATGACTTCCCTATTTTCCATGCAAAAATATTACAACTTGTCCAAATGATCACCGCCTAATTACAACACACTGCCTCCTGCCTTTATGGAAGGCAGATAACCATGATATCAATTGTGTGTTGATACCTAGCTACAAAATGAAGCATAGACAGTCCATGTTGCAGTTTTACTGGGCAATCGAAATTCAGAATCAAGCCAGTATCTTGGAAATATAACTTATATACAAAATGAAGCATAGACAGTCCACGTGGTACTTTGGCAGTAGCCTTAATAGCGGGAATAGGGCAATCGCAATTCAAGCCAGTATTTCATGGAAATAGAAACGGGTCGAGATATCTGAAGCAACAGTTTGACTAATTTTCTTCAGAGAATGAACAATATTGATGAAAATCACCTGATACGTGGACTCACACATATGCTTTCATTCCATGAGAGAGCTGGGATTCAGAGCTACTCTGAGCTCTCCCACAGAGTGCGAGGATTCAGAGCTAGTTGAACTTGATACCCATTTGAGTCAAGGATAATTGCATCCGTTTGAACCTTCTTGATAGATGACAGTAGCGGATCCAGGGGGGCTGCGGGGGCCGTGCGCCCCGATATATTTTGTAAACAAAATTTTAAAAGGAGAGAGGGGAGAGAAAGGGGGAAGGAAAGGGAGAGAGAGCACAGATATTTCCCCAAGGGGTCTATAACCGTCTACAAAAGTACATGTATACGCTCAACTTCTTTCTTGCATTGATAAAAACCAAAATATTGATTGGCCCCCCCCCCCTAAAAAAATCCTGGATCCGCGCCTGGAGTCTGGACGAGGCCTGTGGTTAAAGTCATACAAAATGTACATTATACACTTGCCTGAGTAAGTACCAAGGACTTATACTAATACCAAGGACTAATATTTAGTATGACTTTACTAATAGTATTAGTCCTTGGTACAGGCATGGACTTATTAGAAGTCCATGGTACAGGTATGTCATGATGTAAGTACAGATATAAATAAATAAGTGAAACTCACCTGCCAAGTCGTAAAATTTGTCTGTTTTTAAGGCTGCAGCCACGGCAAAACACGCCCATTGGATTCCAACATCCCAAAGAGCACTCCGCGTAAGTGTACTCACTACTGAATTACCCATGTTCATCTCGTCTAATGGACTTTGCATACCCGATACCAGGGTCTAAAATCTGATTAGATAAATAAAGTGCGGTGCAAGTTGTTTTGGTTTTGTAACGCCAGCTGATGAAAGGTCATGACCTTTGAGAGCAATCATTCACACAATTTGTATCTTTATTTTCAAAAAAATGTATTTTTATGTATTTTTTAATTTCAAAATTATTCAAAAGTTATTACTTATGTAGAACAATTTATCATTTTAGTTGTTGATACTGCTGAATACAGCTTATTTTAATTACAATTGAACTTATGGAACTTATTATTATTTGTTGCTTGAACGAGCCTGTCATGTCAGCCCCCAGACGAAAATGCGACTGTAACCTGCAGAGATGGATACCTGCAGAGATGGATCTGCACTGCACAGGCAATTTTGCTTTGAAGTTGAAGCTTGAATTATGACTGGGTCAATTGTTCAAAAAGTATAGCCCCAGCCAAGGAAAATTATAGTAAGTAAGTGACTCGGTGCTGCTTATGCCTAAAATCTAAAAGAATTAAAGCTTATAAATAATAAAGGCTTATTTATAAAATTAAATCTAAACTTTATACTTAGTTTATTTAATTTTAATTTTTAGAGCCTAGACTAGGAATAGGATAGATATAAAGTGAACAATTTAAAAACGCTACCAAAGTTTACCTCGCAACTAAATAAGACTAAGCAACAACCAACCCAAGTAGAACTGCATGCACAACAAACCCTGCCCGCTTGGTTCCAGTGGAACGTTGGCCAGTACAACAAAAGAAGAAGATACGTTGGTGTGTTGTTGTTTTTCCACCCACCTACGTAGCTCTGTATCATAGCTCTCTGTTCACGCGGCAGCCATTTTCCAAAATATGCCACCCAAGCCTCGTTCCCGTTTGGTCTATCTGCGCCTCGCGCTGCACAATAGAACTGCGCGAGAAGCGTGGTACCAAAGCCCGCGACGTACGCATCCTCACGCAAGTCACGCAGGCGCATGTATACGTAACGAGAACGAGGCTTGGGTGGCAAATTTTAGAAAATGGCTGCCGCGTGAATATGGTCTATTGATACTGTACCACCAACGTATGGGAAATTGTATTGCTAGAAATTGCCAATTGATTTTGCTAGTGAATGGCGGCCAGTATTAATTAATGATAGTGACTCAATGATGGGAATTACAGCAAAACAACATTCCCATTGATTTTCATACTAGCTACACAGCTTTAAATAAAGACCTCTTCTTTCTTTTCAGCCTCTGTTTATAACATGAAAATGTTAAATTATTCCATATTTAAAGGTATGACCCGATCACTTTTTTGGGGCTATGATTTTTTTTTCACATCAAGATATTTTGATATCAGAAGAATCCTCATATTTTTCTCATTATGTCTGTAAAATCTTAGGGGCCAGAAATGTTCCATTTAGAAATTATAGGCAAAAATGTGGTGAATTATTGCCAAAGGTGGTTAATTAACCACCAGCCAGTTTGTGTACTACTCAATGGGCAACATAATTGTGACCGTGTGATTCTAAAATAAGAACTATTGCAGTATGCAACTCAAACTTTGGATTGTGACACTTTTAAGGATGACCTTCCTGAAACAGAAAACATCAAGTTGAAAATCGGGCCAGCAATCGGAACAACTACCTTTAACCAAAATTCTCTGCTGTGAAACGGCAAAAGCAATAGACCATTTCAAATTGAGATCGGAAATCTTCGGAAAAACAGGTCACGTGGAGTAGGTGTGTTGCGCGTTCTTCGCAACAGTTGATCGCATTCACAGCATTGCCCTAGTTGATTGTCCGCCTATGTTTACATACACGCGTGCACACATAAGAAGTAAAACGTGGAACGAGACTATTTCGTTTTTTTTATCAACAAAGGCGCTGACGGACAAATTCCAAATGTATCGAGCAGACGGTAAAAAGTGAAAATATTACCCCAAATCTCTTTTATCTCACTCGTGTTTGTAACTGAAATGCCGCAACATCAACTTTGTGAGGGATACAATCTATCACCAACACCAGCGCAATCTACCACACGGGCAGACGGGTGAAAAACACGTTGTTTTTCTCCGGCACATGGCCATGACCTGTCAGGACCTGACAGGTCATGGAACCGAGTGTCAAACACTCGGCTATCGGAAACATTCGGAACCGATCGTATATTTTCGGATTTGAAATGGTCTATGGTAAAATTACTTTTTGTTATTCTTGCATCCCACACGATCTCAACAAATGAGATCTAGTCTCCAGTCGCAATAAAATATTGAAATAACGTCTGACGCATTGTGACACACCCTGGGAATGTTTAAAAGTCGAGTTTCGATAAACATTGCTAGTGCCGTTGAAGTGAATTGGCTTAAAATTTCATCTTAAATTTCATGGGAATATTGAATTTGTAAGAAATTTTAAACAAACGGCAAGATAGATGAGGAAGAGTAGAACAGAACAAGCACAAAGAAGTGTCTTTAGGAGCTCTGGTAAGCGTTATGTAAATTACCCCAAAAATCATACTTAGAAATTGGACAGATATTGAAACATGCAAAATAGATTAATACCAACTGATAACAAATTACTCTAAATATGACTAGTTGTAGTTGTACTACTGTCATCGTACAGTAACACGCAATATTGAACTTTTTACTATTAACAGGCCCTCGACAGCTTTGTTTGGCGGAACCCGTTTGAAAAATAATCCTATTCGTTTTCTGTGTGGTGCCAAGTGGCACTCGAAGCCATCAATACTGCGTACTGTTCACCCATGGAGGCCGCCATGGCATGCTCATCTGCCAAATCTACATGCTGGAAGGACGCCCGCTACATGTAGGATAAATTTGGGGCAAGGCATGCACGCGATATTCATTTCGCATCCTAATTTGGTCCGTTTTTATTATCCCGAAGTGCTTTGCGTCAATGGAGCAAATAATGCTGCAAATGTGAACTATTGCGCAATCGCGTAAATTAGTGCAGACGACAATTCAAAATGGCGATTTTCTTGTACTACGATAGCCACCGTTCGGAATAAAATTGTAGCTTTACAAATACGTCTCGACATATGACCCTCAGCCAAAATATTTTCCTCAGAAATATAGCTACATTTCTGTGTATGTGACTTTTTTCTATCTGTCAAGATCGCATAGGAAATAGCATTTATACGTCCCGAAAATTGACACATAATACGATTGTTGTTTTTCGTTCGCACTAATCTCTTACACAGCTGCTAGAGTACCACTATTTAGTGTTCGCAAATGTGCATCGTGAACTCCATTTTTTTATAGGTGTCAGAGATTGCCTAACGGTGATGCATGCTGGGATTTATTTTTCAGACCAGATTGGCTCGAATAATGGCAAATCGCATAGGGGAACCGGGTTTTGCTGGCCGTTTCCCATCCCGAGTTTATATATCCCTGCTATTAAACTATAGTATGATTCGTTATGAAGCTATAATTCTTGTTAAGGGGCTGTCAACCCTCACAACATGCCATTTATCAAGGGCTGTATCTTTTGAACTATTAATATTATGTATAAAAGTATACATTTTTGGAAAGGAAATGAGTCAGAGAATCCATTTTGGGTATCAAATTTCACCAAAAATGCTGATTTTTAAATTGTTGACCAAAAAATCCCTTCTCTTTTTTCTTTCAGTTTTTGGTAAAAAATGCTGAAATTGCACCAAATTCATCTTAATAAAATTCTCTAAGAGGTTTTGTGGTTTTTTTAAAACCCTAACCATCCTGAATGCTAATCCTAAGTCCCTCTCCAAGCGCATGCGCCGCCAGTTTTCGATGACATAGTCAACCGAGCCTATATAGTGAGCGCAGTATACTACGCGAATGTGTAGTTAAGGGCCGTGGCTTAGTGGGTGGGACGTGGGGCTTGAGAACGGAGGGTCCCCGGATCGAATCCCAGCAGGTTCCCGGAGATTTAGTTTGTATTTTTTCCTCAAAAATTGTGATCCTGGTCAAAAACCCTTAGGGGTTAGGGTTATTATCTGATAAATGTGATTTATTTATTTTTGGAGGTAAAAAAAATCACATTTTTGCTACTTTTTGGTCAATAATTCAACAAATAAATCAGATATTCAAAAAACAAATTTTATTAAGATTATAATAAAACTAGAACGACAAAATGTGACCAAATATATTTTTAGTTTGACAAATCCTAAAATGGGTCAAATACCATGTTTTTCATAATTTTCTCCAAAATTGTTAATTTCATGTTCATAGTTGGATTCATTGAACCCTTTTCTTCAAGAAAATGTATACTTTTATATAGATTAAAATTAAATGAATAATGAAGGAGTTACAACAGTGACATATTGTAATATCGTCTGCAGACGCCCGCCGCATGAAAAGCGTTAAGACTCTAAAGAGTATTCTTAAACAGCTAAGAAATTTTAAGCAATCTCATTGGTTCTCAGAGAAATCGGCGACATCTCTATGAGACAATAGAACACGGGGAGGTGGGGCTTACGCTTTAACAGCGCGCCCGACCTTCACAATGCGTGGTTTGCTCCATAACGCACACTTCTGCAGTGCGTCTTTAGCGCTTTTCCTGAGTTTATGCCCGCGCTGCGACGCTTACGCATGGTTTACTCATCGCATGTGATTGGATGGAATGTTTGTGGACTATCCGATCCTAGCAGGGTTAAAAGTTGTCAAATGTGGACAATAAAATGTACTTATTTCTTTGATAAATGTCTAAAGTTTTGATAAATGTCTAAAGTATGATTGTTTAAGAATGAGAATAAAGGTATTGTTTTTAGACCGTACCCGTGTTATATTGTCTGACATAAATGCGTTTGATAGTATTATATTTTATGTAGAACAACTCCGCCTGCGGCGTCGTTGTTCTACTTAAAATAATACTATCGTCCGCATTTATGTCAGACAATATAACACGGGTACGGTCTAAAAACAATACCTTTATTCTCTAATTAAAGTAGGTAAGAGTCGGCAATTTGATCTTGTCAGCAAAATGAAGAAAAAAATGTTTTTAATTTGTTTTTAAAGAGTGAACCATCCATCCCTCTGTTATTCTTACCTTTTGGTCCCAAATCATGTGTTTAGTAAGAAGTTCAAAACACTTCTTTATCTCTATAAATCAGGCCTTCTCAACTAACTTTTGTGAAACACCATTTTCCAAATATTAGTAAAGAAAATGTGCCACTGACGTTTCGAGAGAAACAAGCGGAGCGAGTGGAGCAACTAATGGGTGGGGTCCAGGGGTTGAAGCACCCTGGAAGCTCATGGATTTTAGGGGTTTGAGAGGCTAAGATTTCCTTATTTTTACCCTTTTTGTACAAGATTTGTTTGATGAAAAAGTAATAAAATTAAGACAATTGTCTAATTTCCTACCTTAAAGGTATATTATGTGATCTTTCCAGGGAACGCTCTCAACATCGAAAAAAAATTGGAAGCAGATTTTCTTGCAGATTTACATTTCCGATCATAAATCGTACATTCCAAGTTACAGGGCGATACGATTCTTAATTACTTCAAAATCATGGTTTTAGAGTGAAAATAAACTGTTGTGTTAAAGGTATATTATGTGATCTTTCCAGGGAACGCCCTCAACATCGAAAAAAAAAATTGAAAGCAGACTTTCTTGCACGATTTACATTTCTGATCATAAATCAGACATACATTCCAAGTTACAGGGCGATACGATTCTTAATTACTTCAAAATCATGGTTTTAGAGTGAAAATAAACTGTCGGATGTCGATTTTTGTCCGACAACTTATTTTTCTCTAGTCTAAATTCCCTCTAAAACCATGATTTTGAGGTAATTAGGAATCGTATTGCTCTGTAACTTGGAATGTATACGATTTTTGATCAGAAATGTAAATCTGCAAGAAAATCTACTTTCTAAAAAATATCATGAATAGAGGGCGCTCTCTGGAAAAGATCACATAATATGCCTTTAACACAACAGTTTATATTTTCACTCTAAATTCACTCTAAAACCATGATTTTAAGGTAATTAGGAATCGTATCACTCTGTAACTTGGAATGTATGTACGATTTATGATCAGAAATGTAAATCTGCAAGAAAATCTACTTTCTAAAAGAATCATGAAGAGAGGGCGCTCTCTGGAAAAGATCACATAATATGCCTTTAACTGTCGGCTATCAGTGAGTGACTTTCAGATTTTTTTTCGAAAATAAAAACATGCAAACATATTTATTTTGTGTATAACTATAAGTCTATGTAATGAACTTTCAGATTGCGAATTTAAAAACAAGCAAAATTGCTGAAAGTCGGCAAAGCGCAAACATTTAATCGCATGAAAGTTACCACTTTAACAGTTCTGGTTCAGCCCCATAAAAAAAATATCTAGTTGTATTTCTATCTATGATCTACATTCCATGTAGACAAGGTCTATCTACGATCTGCCACAGACACATTGGAGCTGGCTCTTTTGCTGTGGCTGGCCCATCACTATGGAATAACACTCCATCCGCCTTCAAATCCAGCAACAGTATCATAACCTTCAAACATAAGCTCAAGACTCATTTGTTTTGTAACTGATGTCCTATACATGCTTTCTCATTATTTCCATTCACTTTTGAATGATGCCTGGGTGCATTGTTTTGTTTATGTTACATTTTTGTTAAGAATGTGATCATTTTTGCAACAGCGCGTATATAAGCACCGCTTTTAGTATTCTAATGCCCCTGTGAAAAATCACACAAACTCATTGCATTGCACAAATAGATAGGACATTGGGCCCTATAAAGATATGGACTAACCTTCCACTCGGTTTTTCCTTAGATTATGGTGGGAAACGTTCTCCTGATCGAGCCTTTCTACGGTGGTTCACACAAGCAGTTGCTGGACCTTCTCGCAGGTAGTTTCCGAGGCTGTGACACATTCACTTTACCGGCAAAGAAGTGGCATTGGCGAGCGAGAACGTCAGCGCTGTACTTTTCCCAGGTCATCCCAAAGAACACCACAGAAGATCATTATCAGTAAGCTGTAAAACATATCTCAAGTGTGTGACAAATAAAGAGACCTGTTCTTACAGGCTCCCAACCGACTCAGATTTTCATATTTTGGGGACATTCTTTTCATGTACAAATAAATATTCAAATTTCAGACACACTCGGGGTGGGGGGGGGGTGATGAAAAAATGATATATTTGACACAATTTCTGTATTTTAAATTTATTTATCTGTTAGGCAAAAAACTGCCTGTCGCATATTATACATAAATTTGGGAAATCAGCTATATGCTTTTTTTTCTTGCTTTTTTAATAGGAAAAGTAGCTATGGGGCTAAATGCAGAAATTATTTTTTATTGTTTTTCTGGCCCACTTTTTTTGCCGCTTCACAACCAAAGCCCAAATTTGTGCCATCGCATATGATTATGCCGCAAAGGTGACGCAGGTATGTCAGACGGACCTTTTTGTTCTTGGCCTTAATTGCAACTTGTATAGTAGAATATAAGAGCAATGGCATTAACCCCTGAGCACTACCTGCTTTCTTACAGTGTCTCTGATTGGCTCATTACAGCTAGATATAATGTGATATACCCCTGTGAGTAACCAATCAAAAAAGTGCTATTATATCTTTTTATCAACCATGCCACCATTCTTACTGTATCTGTGATTTTTTAAATGTATGGTATAACACTCTTTGTACACCAGTCAAAATTGTACTTAGATGCAGATATATAGGCAGGTATATTATAGTGCTCACAGGTTAAAATATCTTCTTCCAGTTTATTGTTCATTTGTTTATTTTTCAACACAGAATACTCTTTGCCAGTTCGGTGCTGAATCTTGCAGAACTAGTAGCCCTAAGACCAGACCTGTCAGGCTTCAAGATACTCTACTTCCACGAGCATCAACTGTGTTATCCAATCAGAAAAGAGCAGGAGAGGGACTTCCAATATGGATATAATCAAATCTTATCATGGTAAGGTTATACAGGGTGCCCCCCCCCCCCCCCAAAAAAAAAAAATGGGTAAAAAACAGGCCTGTCAGCCTTCAAGATACTCTACTTCCATGAGCATCAACTGTGTTATCCAATCAGAAAAGAACAGGAGAGGGACTTCCAATATGGATATAATCAAATCTTATCATGTAAGGTTATACAGGGTGCCCCCCCCCCCCCCAAAAAAAAATGGGTAAAAAACAGGCCTGTCAGCCTTCAAGATACTCTACTTCCATGAGCATCAACTGTGTTATCCAATCAGAAAAGAACAGGAGAGGGACTTCCAATATGGATATAATCAAATCTTATCATGTAAGGTTATACAGGGTGTTCCCCCTTCCCCCCCCCCCCCCCCCCATAAAAAGGGTAAAAAAAGACCTGTCAGCCTTCAAGATACTCTACTTCCACGAGCATCAACTGTGTTATCCAATCAGAAAAGAACAGGAGAGGGACTTCCAATATGGATATAATCAAATCTTATCATGGTAAGTTTATACAGGGTGTTCCCCCCCTCCCCCCCCCCCCCCCCCCATAAAAAGGGTAAAAAAAGACCTGTCAGCCTTCAAGATACTCTACTTCCACGAGCATCAACTGTGTTATCCAATCAGAAAAGAACAGGAGAGGGACTTCCAATACGAATATAATCAAATCTTATCATGGTAAGGTTATACAGGGTGTTCCCCCCCCCCCCCCCCCCCCCCCCAATAAAAAGGGTAAAAAAAGACCTGTCAGCCTTTAAGAGACTGTATTTCCATGAGCATCAACTGTGTTATCCAATCAGAAAAGAACTGGAGAGGGACTTCCAATATGGATATAATCAAATCTTATCATGGTAAGGTTATACAGGGTGCCCCCCCCCCCAAAAAAAAAAAAAATGGGTAAAAAACAGGCCTGTCAGCCTTCAAGATACTCTACTTCCACGAGCATCAACTGTGTTTATATCCAATAAAGAAAAGAACAGGAGAGGGACTTCAAATATGGATATAATCAAATCTTATCATGGTAAGGTAAGGGTAAGGGTGACTCCCATAAAAGGGGTCCAAGACAGGAAACAAATTATTTATGTGAATCTGAGAGACTCTATTCATATATTGATTGTGGTCGTTTCGGCAACCACTGTGAGTGATTAAGAACTGCTACTGATGGTATATGGTTGCTAAGCGACTGCTCTGGAGTTTATGTTTTTTCTCCAGATAGAAATAGCTCATCAAATACATGTGAAAGATGATACCTGGCCCTCATCTCGATTCATGGTGGTAACTCCCTTCTTTCTTATTTACACTGCCTCCTTTATCCATCTCTTGCTCTTTGCCTAAGGCAGTCAGCCGTGTAGGGACAGTTTCAATTCCCGAGTTTTAACATGCAAGAAAATCTGATCGTTCCGATTTCCAGAATTTTAGGAAGGAACAAAATATATATAATAAAGAACGATTTGGCCCTTCCCATCACAATATGTATAAACTTTTGTCCTTAAAATGTTGTGTTTTTATATAATTTTGTCAGTTTAATAGTGTACATAAAGACTTGAATCCCACCTGTATGTAGGGAGTGTTTTACACACCCAAATTTGTAAATACACACCCAGTTTTTGTCCACATGGCCTATACTTTGTCATTAAATTTACACACCCAGTTTTTGAAGTAACACACCCACACCTTCAAATCCTGCATAACAACTTTGTGTGTGGACCCACTCCCAATCCACAATTGATCAAATTGGTCATCCTTGACCATGTGGTGTGGTCCCACTCCCGATCCACAAATTGGTCATCATGGACCATGTGGTGTGGACCCACTCCCGATCCACAAATCCGTCATCACTGACCATGCAGCTGAGAAGAATTACAAAAAAGATAACCTAATTTTCTCTTATTTTGTAATTTTTTTTTATTTCAGTTTGGTTGCGGATCAGATTTTCTTCAATTCCGAATACTGCATGGAATCCTTCCTTAAGTCCATCTCCAAATTCATGAAGCTTATACCAGACCACAGGCCATGTGGATTGGAGAAACAGATTCGACCAAAGTGTTCGGTGATGTGTTTCCCTATCGTGTTTCCTGATGTGGAGAAACTCGCTGGTGTGAGAAGGGTTGATGATGTGAAGGTCCTGCAAGAAGGAGCGGAATTAACAACTGGATCAGAACGATCTGCTTCTAAATCAGAGAAACCTTTCCGTAGCGTAACTTTGAAAGAAGAAAGCTCATCTTGTAACCACCCAGAACTTGTAGAACAAGTAAATGTGATAAAGCTGAGTTTCTGTGACTCGCCGGATCTGGCGTGTAGCTCATCAACTTTGGCGGTACAAGAATCATCTGGTTTCATGTCAGCTGATCTTGTAGGTGAAGAAGACAAATGTAGTAGGGGGTCATTACAAAATGCTCCTTCAAGCCCTGAGGGGCTATCAACAGGAAATGTTGTTGTTCAAACGGATAATTATCATAATGCGACGGCTAGTTGCTCTGGGCTAGAGGAACTTGCTGGGGATAGAGGATTAACATCTAATGCTAAACAAGAGTCTTCAGGAAATCTTGTTCAAACAGATAATTGCCAGACTATAACAGTTAGTTGTTCTGTTACAGATGAACCTCCTGGTGCTGGAGCTAAAGGCTTAACATCCAATGCTCATCAGGAACCCCCAGGACTATCTTCAGGAAGCTTTGTTCAAACAGATAATTACCAGACTGTGACAGCTAGTTGTTCTGTTACAGATGAACCTCCTAGTGCTGGAGCTAAAGGCTTAACATCCAATGCTAATCAGGAACCCCCAGGACTATCTTCAGGAAGCTTTGTTCAAACAGATAATTACCAGACTGTGACAGCTAGTTGTTCTGTTACAGATGAACCTCCTAGTGCTGGAGCTAAATGCTTAACATCCAATGCTCATCAGGAACCCCCAGGACTATCTTCAGGAAGCTTTGTTCAAACAGATAATTACCAGACTGTGACAGCTAGTTGTTCTGTTACAGATGAACCTCCTAGTGCTGGAGCTAAAGGCTTAACATCCAATGCTAATCAGGAACCCCCAGGACTATCTTCAGGAAGCTTTGTTCAAACAGATAATTACCAGACTGTGACAGCTAGTTGTTCTGTTACAGATGAACCTCCTAGTGCTGGAGCTAAATGCTTAACATCCACTGCTAATCAGGAACCCCCAGGACTATCTTCAGGAAGCTTTGTTCAAACAGATAATTACCAGACTGTGACAGCTAGTTGTTCTGTTACAGATGAACCTCCTAGTGCTGGAGCTAAATGCTTAACATCCAATGCTCATCAGGAACCCCCAGGACTATCTTCAGGAAGCTTTGTTCAAACAGATAATTACCAGACTGTGACAGCTAGTTGTTCTGTTACAGATGAACCTCCTAGTGCTGGAGCTAAATGCTTAACATCCAATGCTCATCAGGAACCCCCAGGACTATCTTCAGGAAGCTTTGTTCAAACAGATAATTACCAGACTGTGACAGCTAGTTGTTCTGTTACAGATGAACCTCCTAGTGCTGGAGCTAAAGGCTTAACATCCAATGCTAATCAGGAACCCCCAGGACTATCTTCAGGAAGCTTTGTTCAAACAGATAATTACCAGACTGTGACAGCTAGTTGTTCTGTTACAGATGAACCTCCTAGTGCTGGAGCTAAAGGCTTAACATCCAATGCTAATCAGGAACCCCCAGGACTATCTTCAGGAAGCTTTGTTCAAACAGATAATTACCAGACTGTGACAGCTAGTTGTTCTGTTACAGATGACCCTCCTAGTGCTGGAGCTAAAGGCTTAACATCCACTGCTAATCAGGAACCTCCAGGACTGTCTTCAGGAAGCTTTGTTCAAACAGATAATTACCAGACTGTGACAGCTAGTTGTTCTGTTACAGATGAACCTCCTAGTGCTGGAGCTAAAGGCTTAACATCCAATGCTAATCAGGAACCCCCAGGACTATCTTCAGGAAGCTTTGTTCAAACAGATAATTACCAGACTGTGACAGCTAGTTGTTCTGTTACAGATGAACCTCCTAGTGCTGGAGCTAAATGCTTAACATCCAATGCTCATCAGGAACCCCCAGGACTATCTTCAGGAAGCTTTGTTCAAACAGATAATTACCAGACTGTGACAGCTAGTTGTTCTGTTACAGATGACCCTCCTAGTGCTGGAGCTAAAGGCTTAACATCCACTGCTAATCAGGAACCTCCAGGACTGTCTTCAGGAAGCCTTGTTCAAACAGATAATTACCAGACTGTGATAGCTGTGGGTTCTTGGTCCAAGAAACATTCTGGTGCTGGTGCTAGAGACCAATCATCAGATGCAAAGAGGGTTGCAGGGTTGGATGGACAAGACGTGTCGTCTTCTTTGATGAACCTGGAAAAGTATCAGTTCACAAAGAAGCATGAACCACTACACATAGTGTGGCCTCACAGATGGTAAGCATTTGTGGCTGTATATACAGTTACAATCACATTAACCTTTACACATCTTAAAGTACATGTTGTCGGATTCAAAAAAACAAATTTGAAATGACATCCTGGCAAGAATTGAACCTAAGATGTAGCAGGCTAGTAGCGTAGTGCAAATTGTCTAAAATGGCAGTATTAGTTTCTGATTTCCTTTAAGAATAGGTGTTCCGATTTCTGGCCCGATTTTTAACTTGATGTTTTCTATTCTACATGAAGAGTCATCCTTAAAAAAGTCATACCCCAAAGTTTGAGTTGCATACCTCCAATGGTTCTTATTTTAGAAGCACAAGGTGACATGAAATTTGCCCATTGAGTAGTACATAACTAACCAGGTGGTTAACCACCATTGGTGTTAATTCACTGCATTTTGGCCTATAACGTCTAAATGGAGCATATCTTGCGCCTAAGATTTTACAGAAATAATGAGAACAATTTGGGTTTTCTTTTGATGTCAAAATATGTTGATGTGAAAAAAATCAAAACTGATCGGAAGATACACCTTAAAGAAAAAAGAGTATTGTATGATTGCAATTCGCCCAATCAAAATTTCGACTTTACCCTTGCCCCATTTTGGGCATTTATTTGAAGAGATATTTGACTGCGTATTGATTTGAGAGGGTACTGTGAAGAAATCAAACCTCCAATGGAAGAGTCGATGTCACACCATACCCCAGAGTAAAAGAAAAAATCAGGGGCGTAACAGAGGTTGGTTGTCAGGGGGGGCACAGCCAAAAATATTCCAGGTTAGAATAATTCCGTCCCGGAATTTTTCGTAAAAGGTTGCCCCAAATTTTTCCCAGTCAGTCACCTCGTGAATTTAACGTAACTGGGGGGGGGGGGGTAAGGGTAAAAAAAAATTGCACGGTCACAAAATTTTGTACGGTCACAAAATTTCGCACGGTCACAAAATTTCATAGTACAAAAAGCACAACAGTCAACAATTTGTTGAATG
Organism: Ophiura sarsii; assembly: GCA_035610835.1. Taxonomy (NCBI): domain Eukaryota; kingdom Metazoa; phylum Echinodermata; class Ophiuroidea; order Amphilepidida; family Ophiuridae; genus Ophiura; species Ophiura sarsii. The sequence continues at coordinate 71,254,991 of CM069452.1, forward strand.
TTTGTTTCTTTCCCCTTTTTTCTCCTTTTCGTTTTTCTTTTTCCTCCCTTTTCTTTTCTCTCTCTCTCTTCTTTCCCTTTCCCCCTTCTTTTCCTATTTTCCCTTCCCCCCATTTTTCCTGGTGGGTAGGTTTGAATTTCCTGCTGAGCACCTTCAGGGGGGGCACTGTGCTGCCCCCCCCCCGGCTGTTACCCCACTGGAAAAAATGATTTGTCTCATATATCCGTACTCATAAGTATGTGGAGTTACTTTTGCAGCATAACCCTATGCGATGAGCCCAATTTTGTTTTTTTTATATATGTCTGAAAACAATTGGGAAAATGGTCCGAAAGGGGAGGGGGGGGGGGGGGGAGTGGGCCAAAAATGAATTTCCATATTTAGCATAGCTATTTTTCTATAAAAAATGCATATCGCACAGCTATTTTCTCAAATGTATGTGAGACTTTTTCATAATCAAAGTCGTTCATCTTACATCGTGTGCAAGGTCATCTTCTCTTAAACTCTTAACTTGTCATAGCCTTCACACTCTTTCATGACACCCTTCATTCAAGTCCTTTCAACATCCGACTGATACATATAATAGTTTGGTGGTCATGGGTTAAGTGTAGGTTAATGCTTGGTTGGGGAGATGGTGGTCCTGTAAAGCATGTAGCCAGCTGGGCTGGTGATACGGTCACACCCCAACAGCTGACAACAGGCAGCTCCTGGTAGATTTATATAGTTCCCAAGTTTGTTGTGTAGGTTCTCTTGATGCCCATCAGACCTCCAGATATTATTATTTTTCTATAATTTATATTTTGATGTTGTTCGCTATGTTTGGGCTTTTATCTTATTATTATGTCACTTTCATTGGCATTTTTAACCTCTGCCCATTTGTGTGTCTTGTTTTATGCATATTTTCTGAGTTGCAGTGAACCAATTGATTGGCCTTTCAGAGCTCTCTTTCGAGAGTTACCAGTTTGATTTTTAATCACTCTGGTCATTAACCTTGTTAATGTCTGTTGGGCTATTGTTCACATTTGCGCTTTATATACAAAAACAAACAAAAAATCACAGGACATCATTAAAAATATCAAATTTAATTTACTCCAAGACTTTTTAATTTTATTTTGAAATGTATTTTAATGAAATGTTTTTCTTTTCTAATTTGTTTTTGAAGGGAGCATGACAAAAACCCAGCGTTGTTGTTCACAACGCTCTACAAGCTTGCCGATATGGGCGTGGATTTCCGCTTATCTGTCTTGGGAGAGCAGTTTTCCGAATGGCCAGGTGAGAACAGGGGGCGTAGCAGACGACAGCTAGAGAGAAATCATGATTTTTGCGTCAATTTGTATCCTAATTTAGGGGTAAAAACGACTTGTTAATTGGGGGTGGGGGGGGGGGAGGCAGTTACCGATTGGTCAAGTGAGGGCAGGGCAAGGGGGTAACAAATGTCATCTGTTAAATGAAGCAAATCCTTATTTTGTGCAGTAAATTTTACATCAGAGGTAAACACGCAATTGCCGTATTATCAGCAAGACCGGTGGCCTAGTGGTTAAGGCGCCTGCCTAGAGTTCAGGAGACCGGGGTTCAAGTCCTCGCAAGTGCATATCCTTGCTTAATTTTCGTTGGGAAATTCACCAGTATTTGTTAATACATGTTGTTATTGTCTAATTGTAAACACCATGGGTTGGTAAACTGCTTTATATTATAAATACAACATGGTTCGAGGGAAAGTAAGTGCAAACTACTGGTCCTGCAGTGTCGGATGACTGGTGGCTACCTCCGGACGAGGAGCGGAGGGAGGTAGTGACCAGTCATCCAACACCAAGGGACCAGTAGTTTGCACTACTTTCCTGAGATGAACCTTGTTGTATTTGTTTTATTACACCTCATACATATTTCATTGTCTAAACTAAATTAAAAATTGAAATAAGCTTATGTTGCTCCCACGTAGTAGGCCTACACTACAGGCTACTCAGTTTAGCTAGCAAGAAGAGGCAGACTTAATTCCCCTGGTAAAAGAACAATATCATCGCAACCCGTTTCCTATTCTTCTTAATAATTGCCGCAGACCTTCACGGATGTTTATATTATCACATGATTAGTAGATGCAGCATCGTAAACATGGGCCAAGTGACAAAACGTATTGATCCGCCCTTGTATGTCAAAAATGGTATACTGTAACGCTTTCCATGCGGCTGGCGTCTGCAGACGACATTCCAAAATTTCACAAAATGTTTTAAAAATGTCAAAATTATAGAATTCTTTTACCATATTTGGAATCACCATGAAAATTGCATTGACATGAGTACAAACATGCCTAGTATTGAGTCAGTAATCCATGAGATAAACTTTGAAAATTGGAAAAGGATTCTAAAAAATCTGTTCTTGATTTTTGCCACAGACATATTTCATGAAGCCAAGGATAAACTTTCCCCATACATCAACCACTGGGGATATCTTCCCACCAAGGATGACTATGCGGCTGGCGTCTGCAGACGACATTCCAAAATTTCACAAAATGTTTTAAAAATGTCAAAATTATAGCATTTTATTACCATATTTGGAATCACCATGAAAAATGCATTGACATGAGTATGAGATAAACTTTGGAAAAGGTTTCTGAAAAATCTGTTCTCGATTCTTGCCACAGACATATTTCATGAAGCCAAGGATAAACTTTCCCCATTCATCCAACACTGGGGATATCTTCCCACCAAGGATGACTATTACAGAGTGCTGATTAATGCTGATGTTGTCGTATCCACGGCCGACCATGAGTTCTTTGGAGTGGCAATGTAAGTCCCATGCAAGACTAACCCTTACTATAAAAAACTACCTAATAGGCAGTCGTTAGGCAGTCGTAGACAACCAATAAGCAGTCGAAGACTAATTAAGCAGTCAAAGGTAGTGACTTCAAAATTAAGCAGTCAAGGACATTTTCATGAGCAATCGACAATTGCCAGAATTGAAGACAAACAAAATGAAGACCTATTAGCAGTCAGAATTGAAGAATTGGAGTGGCAATGTAAGTCCCATGCAAGACTAAAGTTATAATATGGAATGCAGCACATCAAAAGGGCGACTCGTAAAATCTAATGCCTCGATCAATTTTGATCAATTTGGTGTCATTTTAAAGCTTTGAATATGTTCTGACAGCACACATAATAAACTTAAAATTGACTTCACCTGCTAAGTCTGTAATAATCGTATTCACTCAGTAAATATACACAATAAATATGGGAGTCTCACTCAGAGAATTACTTATAATATCACACTTTATTTCTAAGTAACCATTTGTAACATCTTATATTGACCACACACTGTAAAGTTCTGCCTGTCCAAGTGGCCTGGAGAGTAATGTCATAGTTTTCAGATGCCGGACGACCTTTACGTTTATCTAGATACTACAAAGTCCTTTGGATGTGCTGCATCACATATCGTAATTGCTCATTACTTATTATAGCTAGGGTTCGGCAGAATCCGTGATTTTCTAAGGCAAAATCCGTGGGCAGTTTGTAAAAAATCTGTGATTTCCGGGATTAGTATGATTTCAAGCAAAACCGAGATCAAACCGTGGGAAATGACACGTGATATCCGTGCGGTCATGTTTTAGGCACTCAATTAAAAACATTCTACTCAAGGAAAATAAAAATTTAAAAAAATTGAAATTCTGATAATTCGTGATTCTTATTATCAATCAAACTGTAAATATTGGCTTGTTGGACAATTACCGCGTCTGAAATAGCATTTCCGCGATTTTACGGTACAATTTCCCAAATCCGTGATCAAGATCAAATCTGTGAATTACGCCGTGAATTCCGTGTTCACGGATTCTGCCGAACCCTATCTATAGCATTGGTCACGCTAAAGTTGATGTGTTTTTGTAACGCTATATTAAAAGGTCACTTTTACAAGGATTTCAATATTTTATATTTATAAAAAAAAACTTTAAACAAAATGCATTCCGCATTAGGTTTTGAAAAACTGAAGAGCTTTGAGACAAAAGATTTTTTTAATAAAGCCTAACTCTTATGTTTCTCTCGTTGTACAGGTTAGAAGCAGTGCATTGTGGATGCTATCCACTCTGTCCCAATAGGTTAGTCTACCCGGAAATATTTCCAAGTAAGTGCCACTGCAAATTATGAATGTGTAGTTTTGGTAAACGTGTTCTATGAGCGCTTACTTTTGTGTGCTCTATTGCAATAGTACACACAAAAGTAAACATGAAACTACATTCAATAGTACACGCTGTCCAAAACTACATGTTCATAGACTCTTATGTTTTCTGGGACTTCTAACACTTTCCACGCAGCAGTCGTCTGCAGACGACAGTTCCAAAATTTCACAAAATGTTTAAAAAATGTCAAAAGTATAGAATTTCATCAAATTTGGAATTATCATGAGAAATGCATTAAAATAAGTAAAAACATGCCTAGTATTGGTTCAGTAGTCCTTGAGATAGAGTTTAAAAGTTGTGAAAGGTTTATGAAATAACTGTTTTGCATATGGTAAAACAATAGCCGTGTGGGAGGTGTTAAGAAAAAGCTCTGTTCTAAACAGCCAGTTCCTTATCTAGTAAAATTCCCCCAGGTTATAATGTCTCCATGTTAAAGGTATATTATGTGATCTTTTCCATCCAGGGAACACCCTCAATCCTTGGAAAAAAATTGAAAGCAGATTTTCTTGCAGATTTACATTTCTGATCATAAATCATGAATATATTCCACGTTACAGATCAATACGATTCCTAATTACCTCAAAATCATGGTTTTAGAGTGAATTAAGAGTAAAAATCAGGTTTCGGTGCAGACTCTGACAGTTTGTTTTCACTCTAAAACCATGATTTTGAAGTAATTAAGAATCGTATCGCCCTGTAACTTGGGATGTATGTACGATTTATGATAAGAAATGTAAATCTGCAAGAAAATCTACTTTATTTTTTTCTTCAAAGATTGAGGGCGTTCCCTGGAAAAGATCACATAATGTACGTTTAACTCTGCACTGTCTGTCATCAATTGAATATAGGTGTGGGGGGGGGGGGGAGTCTCACTATATAGTGGTATAAATGTTTGTGCCTGCCTTTCGTGAAATTTGGTATATAGATGGGTGGTAATCGGAAAGGTTTTGGGTATATTAACCCTAACTCCCGAGGCACCTTTTCCAAAGATTTGTTTTTTCGTGGCCAAAAAGCGGGGAAAAGAACCCCCATGCCCCCCGGGGCTAGAACCCCGGACGTCTGGATTCAGAGGCGAGTGACTTACCACTAGGCCACAGGGGTCAACCATACTTGGCTCAGTATACTTGGCCAATTATATAGCCTGGTGCCATTATTTCATTGAAAAACTGCCACGCCAGGTGACACAAGCACAAAGCATCGTAGTAATTTGGAGTAGGCCCTACTCAAGAGGATTAGGGTTAATGCCCGCTTAATTCTTTGATGGTATATAGAAGGGTGTACTTTGTCAGATAGGTTTATTGACCCCCCCCCCTAAAAATAGGTCTGACATATTCAATAATCCGAAGTTCAAATGTTTAAAATACACTTTTGAGAACTCAATTTTGGTTAAAATACACTTTTGAGAACCCAATTTTGGTTAAAATACACTTTTGAGAACCCAATTTTCTACTTACCTTCTGTTTATTGTAAAAACATGTATAACAAGGTGTATATTGATCGGTAGACATATCACCAAGTTTAGTATAATACAGATCGGGTGTTAAATTGCGTTATGCCGGTATATTGAAAGTCGGAAAAGTCTGGGAGGCACATCCATGTATGTTTTTGGTAGAAGAACCCCTCCCCCCCCCCCCCCCCCCCCCCCGGGAGGTGGACAGGCAGCTCTTCTTTGAATAATTGGCCATGGTCGGGTTCCCTCATTAATTTCACTATTAGGCAACAAAAAATAGGTCCCTTCATATTCCACCGCTTCAGCTTTAATTAATTTAACTGAAGACTGGTACAATGAAATTGATAAAGGTAATATAATTGGGGTATGTATGTTAGATTTAAAAAAGGCTTTTGACACTGTAAACCATGATATTTTCTTAGAAAAATTGAAATTATATGTTTATATATATTTTAAAAAAAAAATTTACAAAAAATAAAAAAATAGGTTGTTGTGTTGCCCACATAAATGCACAAAAATCTTGAAGTCGTGTCGGTCAGTCCATTTTTTTTCTGATTTTTTTTTGCTGACAAATATAACTGACTGTTGTGGTTCATGACACATCATTTTATTCTGACAAACATTATGCACAACCTTTGGTTTTACAGAAGAGTACCTGTACAACACGAATCAGCAACTTTACAAAAGACTGCGAGAATTTTGCCGACACCCGAACCTTGTTAGAAATCACAAACTGAAGGTAAGAAGTCTCTGCATCAATACCGACGCTTCCAATATCAGTGGTGGCAAATATGCTGCGTTGTTTGCGCATCTGTGGAAGAAACTTTCTATTAGGCCAATTACAAATAAAAACTAGTTTCTCATCCTAACTTTATAACAAAAAAGAAGATAAGGGCCTTTTTTAAATAAACAAATTAACGATGCAAAGAATCCATTTTTGGTATCAAACTTCACTAAATTTACTGGCGAATAAGCAGTTTTTATCGCGCTGATTATCTGATGAATAACTAGAATTGTATCCGCCATAAAGTCAAAGTCAAATGCAGATAACTAAAAATTGTGGCGGATAACTAAAACCTCCAATGGTATTATCCAATGGGTAACCAATTTATTTGTCTTATTTCTGATGCTGGTTAGAACTACTTGAAATATCTGAGACCTATTAGGCCCTTATAACTCAATGGTTATTTTCATTTGAATTTAAATTATTTACGCTTAGACCTTGACTTCATCAAACTGTTCATAGTCAAAATATCTGTCACATCCTCCTAATGATTTCAGACTGAACCCCCCCTTCTCAATTGTTTTATTTGAACATGTATAAGATTACTTCCTATGCATAACCGTTAAACAATATTACTTTATACATGCTGAAGGGCAAAAACCATTCAAGGTTTTGACAGAACAGCAACAATTTACAAATCTGCTGCATTTTTAAACCGTTGAATGATTTGATTTCATTTATGCAGATATATCCCGAAAGATTTTCGTGGGATCAGCTCAAATCAAGCTACGCAAACTATCTTGTTCCTGCCAGGCTGTTACAGCTGCAATGAACGCTTGTACCATGATATTCCTCAGCCAGGGATAGAGGGCGCTGATCTGTGACCAACAAATACGACTATTGCCTTCGTTTTACACCCTGAACTGAATAAGGTTAAGCTTACTCCACAGTTTGTATACAACGCAAAGCTATATTCTGCGTGCCAAGTGACGTAAGGAGTTAACACAAGTAGATATGCCCAAATAACTTCATAGGTCGTCTAAACTGACAGCTCTTGTGAAAGACAAGTACTCTTTCACACATTAATCATCCCCTGTCAGCATTGCCACTCCAGTTAAAGCTTGGTAGAGAATATCGGAGACTATACCAGACGCTTCAGAGTTGTATGTTCTGAATGCTTTTGACCAGTTGGAGAGCGCTACAGGTAGGTATCTACGTCATGGGGAGGGGGCAGGACACTCTAGTATGAAGTAGTTGCAGGCATGACCAGAAAAACAAGTACAAGGGGGTATTTTCACTATAGTTTGATCAGTTCTATATTGGTGAAGCCCCCGCCAATGAATACAGGCGACAAGCGTATTGTGCATCAAATGCGTGTGCGTGGCCAAAACCTTGTGCATGTAGCCATTGCAAGTTTTGTTATTTTAAAAAGTTTTACTTGTGAACATTTTTTCTTCTTCTTTGGCATAATTGTTTTAAGCTGTCAACCGGTTTATGTAACAGATCTTTTTTCTTAAACCTTGTCTCCTCAGATAGCTGCAACTGCCCAATTTACCCATGAACCGCCTGGATATACAGGGTGAGTCAGGAAGAATGGGCACTTAAAAATTCCAGGAGTGTGTATTCAAAATTAATAACAAGAGTTAGAGAGATCATTTAATTAGCTTTAATTTAACAAATTTGATTATAATGTTGCATCACGTTTAGTACACCTCTCTTTTTGCGATCTAATCCACAGGATTACAATAATTTGCAGTAATTGTCATGACTGATTGATTGGTTTAAGACTGTGTGTGGTATTTGAATAAAAGGCAGAATAGCATGATTTGGGCCATCCCTTGGATTGGCTTTGAAAAACAGGGTCCTGTTAAAACTGTTGTAAAATTAGAACGCAATGATCGATTTCAAAAATTCTTTTTTTGAAACGAAACTGAATACATCATCTTTCGGAAACTGTTATTGATTTTGGTTGCACAGGTCTGCTATTTCCTGGATGCCTTTCACACAAAAGATACCTGTTTGTTCTGATTCACCTGTATGTTGCAGATGGAATCACCTGGCACTCCATGTTGGATGGTATGCTTCACTTCAACCAGTCAGAAGATCGCAAACTACTGGTTTGGTGAATATCGGTTCCAGTTGGGGGGGGAGGGAATTAGTGGATATGAGGTCACGGGGATGTGCTGCCAAATAGCGTCCCATTTTTCACTCTCTGGTAAATCGTCGCTGTTCTGACATAACGACACATCACTTTACTTAATTCTGTTGTGATGTGTCGTTATGTCAGAACACCAACGAAATGAATGACCCCTTTTCAAGCTATTTTTGGTAAATTTATGGGTCTAAAATCCTAAAATGTTGCTGTTTTTTTTTAGCAAAATCTGTCAAATATGTATGAAAATTATGGGTCTCCGGTAAACATATGGGTTCATTCCCCCCCCCCCCCCCCCCCCCCGAAAATGAGTAAATATTTGGGTCCATTTCATTTTGCTGTTGGCACATCCCTTCACACAAAAATAGATCCCCGGGATCGGTTCATAAGATCTATTTAATTTGCACAGTCAAGACAAAACAGATGCAAACAGTCTCAAAAGTGTTGCCTTTTTTGAACCGAGCAAACTATAGACTTACACCTGGAAGCAGTACTGTAAACGTGGACATTTTCGCTCTACATTAATTTTCACGCTTTTTGCGCTCCAAGCAGCTGTGGCGAAAATAAAAGCACGCTAATATATTTACTTTGTGCATAAGTCTATGTAATGAACTTTCAAATCACAAATTTAAAAACAAGCGAAATGGCTACAAATCAGCAAAACGCGAAAATGTAATCGCGCGAAAAATACCACTTCCACAGTATCAGTTGATTGTCAGAAACACGCTGGCTATAATGAGCAGGAATGATATTTGAAACCAAAACCTGCAATGGGAGTGCTGTCAAACCCTTGTGTCTTCCTCTGACCCTTCAGTACATGTGTAAAGTAATACTTCAGGGATATAACACTTCCGGAATTCTGGAAATTAGGCCATCAAAAAAAAATCCGGAAATGGGGATTTGTATTAAATTCTTTTTTTATCTATTTATTTTTTCTCCAGAATTGATGATATTTCACAATGAAAAGAGGAAAAACAAAACATTAGGGTGATACCCTGTAGCCTATTCTCTGTACAAGTCCCTGTAAATGTTTGATACCGTGCACAAGCGTTCGGCCGTGGTCGCTGCGTCACATTCGCATTTGGTCGATTGATTTTCAGGAAATTTTACTTATAAATCTCTGTTTCATCCCTGATACTTACTATGTATAATCTTTGGGTAGTCTGCTCTAAACATGTTCAAGGGCCATGTCTCCATCTGGCCCTTCAGCATGTTTTAAGTAATACTTCCTATGCATAACCTTTGGGCAGTCTGCTCTAAACATGTTCAAGGGCCATGTCTCCATTTGGTCCTTCAGCATGTATAATGTAATAATTACTACATGTATGTATAATCTTTGGGCAATCTGCTATAACAAATGTGACCAGTCGCGTGAAAAAGGACATGTTGTCGGCAAACATAGTTTTTAGATAGAGGCCAATATATTTGGTAAAATATAAAGAAAATAATAGAAACAAATATGTTTCTTCAAATCATATCTTGTGATTACAAAGTCTGATTACCTTCAACATGGTGTCATTTCAAAGCTTAAAATGTGCTCTTTCAAGTCATACCAATAATTCAGATTTGACTCAGGCCTCCAACACAACATGTCCATTTTGATGCGACAGGTCACAAATGTGTTATCTTTGGTACATGTGTGAAGCGTTTATTTCTTCTAATATTAATTTGTGTAAACACTACAGGAAACTGGTACATATATGTAGAACTAGAAAATTGCCATACTGTGTGAGTCAAAAAGAAGTTGTAATGGGAATGATGTTTACTAAAAGATCAAACATATTTGACAAACCAATGATGCATATGTATTCATAGAGCATATTGTGACGCTCATATTAAAAAAAGAATCAGTAAAATTAATCTTTGCTATCGAGAGTTTCACTAATGCCCGTTTACAGCCATTTTCAGACTATTTGCCCTTTGCACTGTCCGTCATTTTGCGAGGAGATCAAACCGTATTGAATGGGAATATTTCATAACATTATGCAACTAGTTTGACTCTCTCATACATATACAGGGTGTATCAGAATGAACTTTACCGTGTTTCTAAAATACATAAAAAATACAACATTATTATTGTTTTAAATTTAAACAACTGCAATATAAAGGTGAACATGTTTCCTACATTATATGTTAATTTCATTGAGATATCTCTTTTTGTTCTCGCATGGCAAGACTTAATCGAAAATCGATGAAAAACATGTTTTCAATTTGTTAGCTCAAAGAATTTGCAGACCTTGAAAAGTCATCGGCAAATCTGACGTGTGGTGTCTTCTTATGCGTATTTTATGTCAACCACTTTTATTTTATTTTTTAAATTGATCATTGAAAAATTGAAATCTACCATCTTTACCAGAAAGTCTATATTTTCCATTAGAAATTTCTGATTTTCAAAATCTAAAATTCTTATGAAAGCTGGACGTTTGCGCAAGATATATGTGATCAAATTAATATCGTAATAAATCATATTGCCTCGGTATAGTTCATTCTGGTACACCCTGTACATACAATAAGTATTTGTGATGCGCTATTCCCCGGAGGCGCACAGCGCTTAAAAAAATACAAAATAATATTCATGTAAGATAACATAGTAATATAGCGAACAAGATTAGACAGGCTTAATATGACTGACTGGTCATGAAGTGAGACATTGTGAAATGATGCAACACTTTCATTCGAGCTGATTCCAGTTTGAGGCTCTCCTCACCGCAAATGGCGGATCCATGCCCCGGGGGAGGTACTCGGATTTGGTTTTGTCGGGGTGTGCCGCTGGAGATTCAAAACCCCTACCCATTTCTAAGGGTGATTTTTAGGGGTTTTGCTTCATTTTAGACCAAATTTTCGCGAAAATAGACCTAATTTTGGCAAATTTTCGCGAAAATGTCTAAGGATTTTTCAGTTGAAAAGCCTACCCATGGCTAAGGATGTCTCATGAAAAAATGACCCACTGGAGCGGCACGTCCCCGTATGCCTTACATACGTGAGTACCCCCCCCCCCCCCCCCCCCCCGGGATCCGTGCAAAGACCGAATAGTAGATTCATGATTCATAAACATTGCCCCTCAGTATCATTGCAGGAAAGGTAATAACTTCCAATTAAGGTTGTTCCTTAAGGCTATTTTTTATTTGATATTTTGATAGAGCTTGTTGAGCTCCACAATAATCTGAAATTTGAGATTGATTGATTGGAGGTACGGTTTTCTAGATAATTAAATCTAATTAATTATGCAGATGTCTTAAAGCCCAGGAAATCTTTTAAAAACTATAATTAACAAGCTCCCAAAATGTTGGCTTTGTAGCATTTATACTTTTCTTGTAAAAATTAATTAAACATATTTGCATAGATTAATTATTTTACTATACTCTGTTTGGCCATCTCGAGACAGTGACGTAACTGAACAGTCGCAGCTTTTACGCACGCGTGTGTATCTTCCGCCTTTCAACTCTCGTGTTTGTACGCCAGCGCCGCGATTATGCTCGCGCGTTACGTGATGCAATAAGTAGAATACGCGGTTACGTCACTGTCTCGAGATGGCCAAACAGAGTAAAGGTAGGCTAGGGGGTCAAAAATAATAAGAAACAAAAATGAACGCTTCAATTTTGCTTCATTTTTGACAATAAAATTGTCATCTAGAAAACCATACCTCCGATCAATCTCAAATTTCAGATTATTGTGGAGCTCAGCAAGCTCTATCAAAATATCAAATAAAAAAATTAGCCATAGGAATAACCTTAAGGGAGAGGCAGTGACATGAAATGTTAATCTGGTCATTGACACATGTGACCCATCACATCGATACAGACCAGTTGTCGGCAATCCTTTTTTTCTTTTTTACGCTCAGGTGAGAAATAAGGAAAATAAAAGGAATTTGTCAACCCTCAAGCGTCACAAAAAAATATATTTATGTTCGATTTCGACAAGTTAGGTGTCATTTTCAAGCTACAATTTAGGTTTGTAACATGAAATTAAAATACAAATTTCCTTTTTGGAGACAACTGGCCTGTATTGATGTGATGGGTCTATGCTTATATAACAGCATCTATACTTTGTTTGTAAAGCTATATATATATATATATATTTAGTAGTTACACAGTCCACACAATTCCGCCATAAGGTAGCAGTGGCAGCAACAGATGTGAACGTCATATATGGACGTCACAAATATCTATAGACCATTTCAAATCCGAAAATACTCGATTTGTTCTGAATGTTTCCGATTAGCCAATTGTTTTTGACATCAGTCGCGAGTCATCCACATAAAAACAAACAATGTTTTCACCTGGGTGTTAGTCGGGTATCTACAGAGGGTTAGTGTGAACCCCCCCCCCCCCCCCAATGTTAAAACTCTACTCTGATCATACATGTTGGTTTTATATGCCAATCAATATATAGAATTTTGGCGGCCATCTTGGATTTAGGTGTGTTAACAAAGCAACAATTCTGGATATGAGTGTCTAGTGGTCTAATGCATACATCCCACTATTAAAACTATACTTTCACTATTATATACAATTTGATTGCTATATGTCATTTTATGAGATTTGACCAGTTATGGCGGCCATTTTGGACGCCATCTTGCATAACCCTTAGCATTATGAAAATATTTTTGTTAACATCCTGATTATGTCTTAGGATCATAATAGGAAGTAAAAAAAGTTGGTTTGGGGGAGTCCTGGGGGTGCACACTAACCCCTCTGTAGGCTCTGTAGATTCCCGACTATGTCTTTAATAACTTGTGTGTGGATTGCGCTGGTGTTGGTGAGAGATTGTTCCCTCACAAAGTTGTATTTTGCAGTGTTTCAGTATTAACAAAAACGGTGAGATAAAAGAGATTCGGGGTAATACCTTCACATTTTACCTTCAGCTCGATACATTTTGAAGTTGCCGGTATCGAAGCCATTGTTGATCAAAACAAAATAGTCTCGCTACTAGTTTCACTTCACTATAGTTCAGTCAGTTCCAAATTGGCGAAACCTGTTGAATTTTATCTGGTTTAGATTGGTTGAGGCATGGAATTATTAGAAAGAGATAATTCCATGGTTGAGGGAAACTTATGTTACGCTGTTTTGAATAAAAGTGACCAATTTAACGTCCGAATACACTTCCAGATCTTGACCATTATATTTCATAAGATACGACCAATACAAAATTACGATACCGACAGCGAAAGGATCAATTCCTTTGTTATGAAATGATTAAAGAGCGGTAATTGCTTCATAAATAGGCCTTAAAGTTATATTATGTGATCTTTCCAGGGAATGCCCTCAACATCGAAAAAAAAATTGAAAGCAGATTTTCTTGCAGATTTACATTTCTGATCATAAATCGTACATACATTCCAAGTTACAGGGCGATACGATTCTTAATTACTTTAAAATCATGGTTTTAGAGTGAAAATAAACTGTCGGATATCCGACAACTTATTTTATTCTAGTCTAAATTCACTCTGAAACCATGATTTTGAGGTAATTAGGATTCGTATCGCTCTGTAACTTGGAATGTATGTACGATTTATGATCAGAAATGTAAATCTGCAAGAAAATCTACTTTCTAAAAAAAATCATGAATAGAGGGCGCTCTCTGAAAAAGATCACATACTATGCCTTTAAAGCTGTCTATTGTCCCTCAGTGCAACCATCCTAAGCATACTCTCAAAGATCAGGAGAAAGACCAAACAAGATGCTGGATTATCAAGTGGGTTTCGATTCATATTATTGTTTTCAGGGGGAAAAAATACATGTAGAGAGAGAAAGAGGGGGATAGACTATTATTTACTAGTCTTACTGTGGACATTGACAATTTTTTATTGGTTCAAGGATAATGGGTTTACTTAATCGGACATATTTACGAAAATAAGTGCAATATTATGTTTATTGATTTTATCAAAATACTATATCGTTTATTATTCACATTATATCAGCTAGTCACTGGTGACAATTTTTATTCAATATCCTCATCTAGTTTATCATGTTTATGAATATCCCTTGCGGACTATTTAATCATTGCAATTATTATTTATTAACTGACAGTGGTGATACTATTTAATCCATATTTCATGATTTAATCTATTAGGAGACAATTTTGAACAAGTCTATTGTCTACTTAATTCTTTTAATAAACAAGATGTGTAATGCTTTAAATCATAATCCTAGTAAACATTATTAAGCTCGTTAAGCTTGAAATTAAAAACCGTGTTTTTGGTGAAAAAACAGCTCCTGTACAGAAATAGTCATATTTACTTAACGGTATCATCAAATAGCGAGATTTTTTTTCTCCAGATGATAGCAAAGAAATGGCACAATCATTTAAAGTTTTGTTTGCCTTGATTTTGTGGTCAGAAATTTTTTGTTGTTGATTTTTTCAATTAGGGTAAACTTTTATTTGACTCACCCTGTAGTGAGAAAAATATGGGGATTCTTCTGATATCAAAATATCTTGGTGTGAAAAAAAAAATCATAGCTCCAAAAAAGTGATCGGAACATACACCTTTAATGGAGCGCCACAATTATGACATAAAATGTATGGATGAAGCGCCAAATGCACCCTTTTTCTTATGTATTTTTAAACATTGTTGAGGAGTCCAAGCACCAACCACCATTGCTCCATGCGCCACATTTGGTGTGTGTACCGCCAGTTGGGAAGCCCTGATCTAGATCATAGCGCATGTGACATTAGCATGGAAAAAGGCGAGTTTTAAGATTACAACGAAACATCCAATGTACATCATGAATATTGAAGGTCTCCATCTTGTATAGATCATGAACAAATTTGAGTTTACTTTAATTATAGACCTCAAAATAAGTAACGGTAATGAATATGCTCATAACTCTACAAATATGGTTCCAACTTTTCATTTTGCTGGTGGCACATCCCTACCAAGAAAATATCCAAGTGTTAGTCGGGTATCTACAGAGGGTTAGTGTGAACCCCCCCCCCCCCCCCCCATGTTAAAACTCTACTCTGATCATACATGTTGGTTTTATTTTACCAATTTTGGTGGCCATCCTGGATATGAGTGTCTAGTGGTCTAATACATACATCCCACTATTAAAACTATACTTTCACTATACAATTTGATTGCTATATGTCATTTTATGAGATTTGACCAGTTATGTCGGCCATTTTGGACGCCATCCTGCATAACCCCTTAGCATTATGAAAATATTTTTGTTAACATCCTGATTATGTCTTAGGATCATAATAGGAAGTAAAAAAAGTTGGTTTGGGGGAGTCCTGGGGGTGCACACTAACCCCTCTGTAGGCTCTGTAGATCCCCGACTATGTCTTTAATAACTTGTGTGTGGATTGCGCTGGTGTTGGTGAGAGATTGTTCCCTCACAAAGTTGTATTTTGCAGTGTTTCAGTATTAACAAAAACGGTGAGATAAAAGAGATTCGGGGTAATACCTTCACATTTTACCTTCAGCTCGATACATTTTGAAGTTGCCGGTATCGAAGCCATTGTTGATCAAAACAAAATAGTCTCGCTACTAGTTTCACTTCACTATAGTTCAGTCAGTTCCAAATTGGCGAAACCTGTTGAATTTTATCTGGTTTAGATTGGTTGAGGCATGGAATTATTAGAAAGAGATAATTCCATGGTTGAGGGAAACTTATGTTACGCTGTTTTGAATAAAAGTGACCAATTTAACGTCCGAATACACTTCCAGATCTTGACCATTATATTTCATAAGATACGACCAATACAAAATTACGATACCGACAGCGAAAGGATCAATTCCTTTGTTATGAAATGATTAAAGAGCGGTAATTGCTTCATAAATAGGCCTTAAAGTTATATTATGTGATCTTTCCAGGGAATGCCCTCAACATCGAAAAAAAAAATTGAAAGCAGATTTTCTTGCAGATTTACATTTCTGATCATAAATCGTACATACATTCCAAGTTACAGGGCGATACGATTCTTAATTACTTTAAAATCATGGTTTTAGAGTGAAAATAAACTGTCGGATATCCGACAACTTATTTTATTCTAGTCTAAATTCACTCTGAAACCATGATTTTGAGGTAATTAGGATTCGTATCGCTCTGTAACTTGGAATGTATGTACGATTTATGATCAGAAATGTAAATCTGCAAGAAAATCTACTTTCTAAAAAAAATCATGAATAGAGGGCGCTCTCTGAAAAAGATCACATACTATGCCTTTAAAGCTGTCTATTGTCCCTCAGTGCAACCATCCTAAGCATACTCTCAAAGATCAGGAGAAAGACCAAACAAGATGCTGGATTATCAAGTGGGTTTCGATTCATATTATTGTTTTCAGGGGGAAAAAATACATGTAGAGAGAGAAAGAGGGGGATAGACTATTATTTACTAGTCTTACTGTGGACATTGACAATTTTTTATTGGTTCAAGGATAATGGGTTTACTTAATCGGACATATTTACGAAAATAAGTGCAATATTATGTTTATTGATTTTATCAAAATACTATATCGTTTATTATTCACATTATATCAGCTAGTCACTGGTGACAATTTTTATTCAATATCCTCATCTAGTTTATCATGTTTATGAATATCCCTTGCGGACTATTTAATCATTGCAATTATTATTTATTAACTGACAGTGGTGATACTATTTAATCCATATTTCATGATTTAATCTATTAGGAGACAATTTTGAACAAGTCTATTGTCTACTTAATTCTTTTAATAAACAAGATGTGTAATGCTTTACATCATAATCCTAGTAAACATTATTAAGCTCGTTAAGCTTGAAATTAAAAACCGTGTTTTTGGTGAAAAAACAGCTCCTGTACAGAAATAGTCATATTTACTTAACGATATCATCAAATAGCGTGATTTTTTTCCAGATGATAGCAAAGAAATGGCACAATCATTTAAAGTTTTGTTTGCCTTGATTTTGTGGTCAGAAATTTTTTGTTGTTGATTTTTTTCAATTAGGGTAAACTTTTTTTTGACTCACCCTGTAGTGAGAAAAATATGGGGATTCTTCTGATATCAAAATATCTTGGTGTGAAAAAAAAATCATAGCTCCAAAAAAGTGATCGGAACATACACCTTTAATGGAGCGCCACAATTATAACATAAAATGTATGGATGAAGCGCCAAATGCACCCTTTTTCTTATGTATTTTTAAATATTTTTTGAGGAGTCCAAGCACCAACCACCATTGCTCCATGCGCCACATTTGGTGTGTGTACCGCCAGTTGGGAAGCCCTGATCTAGATCAGAGCCGTCAGATGGGGGGGGGGGGGGGGGGGGGGTGCGTTGGGTGCGGACGCACCCCCCCCCCCCCCCCCCTTGAAAATCTCTTTTTTTTCTTCTTTTTTTTAAAGTTAAAAATTGCGTTTTTCTTAGTTTCAAATTTCAGTGATAGTAAAACTACTCATAAAACATTTACTACAGTGCTTTTTGGACTGCGAAATTTTGTGTCCATGCGAAATTTTGTGACTTCACCCCCCCCCCCCCCCAATTTTTTTTGTTGGGAGGCAACCTTTTACGAGAAAAAAACACCTAGCTACGCCACTGCTTCCGGTAAAAAATCGTGAAAACGCACCCCCTTGGGCAAAAGTGTCTGACGGCCCTGTAGATCATAGCGCATGTGACATTAGCATGGAAAAAGGCGAGTCTTAACACTTTCCACGCGGCAGGCGGCTGCAGACGACATTCCAAAATGTCACAAAATGTTTCAAATATGTCAAAACTATTGAATTTCATTACCGTATTTGGAATCACCACGAGAAATGCATTGCAGTAAGTACAAACATGCCTAGTATTGATTCAGTAATCCTTGAGGTAGACGTTGAAAATTGGGAAAGATTTCTTAAAAAAATCTGTTAGCTAATAACTAATAATACTATAGCCGCGTGGAAAGTGTTAAGATTTACAACGAAACATCCATTGTACATCATGAATATTGAAGGTCTCCATCTTGTATAGATCATGAACAAATTTGAGTTTACTTTAATTATAGACCTCAAAATAAGTAACGGTAATGAATATGCTCATAACTCTACAAATATGGTTCCAACTTTTCATTTTGCTGGTGGCACATCCCTACCAAGAAAATATCCAAGTACCGCCCCCCCCCCCCTACACCTTTTTGCACCAAGTATTTCAGATATACCAATCCAAAACATATCCGATGTACACTTTGTTTTGACAATGGCTTCATATTTTTTATTATTTTATAAAATTGGGTCCAAATCGTTCTGATTGACTCGCCCTGTACATCATGAATAGTATCCAATATACACCGATCAAAATATGTAAGTCCCCCCGCCCCCTAGCATATACTAGAATATTTCTAAAAATATTTGATGAATTTAAATAATTGTCAGCTAGAAAGATGCACCCAATTGTTAGGCACATTTTGATACCAAATTTGTTGGCCTTGAGACAATGCAACGATAAGAAATTGTGCCATTTACCAATTTTTATACAGAAAAAAAAGTGGCACTAAATCGCACCGGCTATGGCTACATGTAGATTGTCCATACATCAATAAGCCGATCATAATCAATAAGTAGATCATAATCTTGTTTGTTAATTTTATGGACAAAACCAGCCATAGCCAGTGAGATTTAGTGCCACTTTTTTCTGTATAAAATTTGGTAAATGGTCCATTTTCTTATCGTTGTATTGTCTCAAGGCCAACAAATTTGGTATCAAAATGTGCCTAACAATTGGGTGCATCCTTCTAGCTGACAATTATTGAAATCCATCAAATATTTTTGGAAATATTCTAGTATATGCTAGGGGGGAACTTACATCTTTTGATGGGTGTAGATGCATAATGTACAATGTGTATGGTCAGAAATCACAAACTGGTCCAAAAAAAATGTTTCACTTCTAATAATGTTGAGAAATGCACCAATTCTGATTAAACGGGACAAAACTTAAGTTTTACATACTTAATGACCCACAAACTATATATTGTTGGAAAGCTTATGATTCAAGGTTTTTCATTTTTGCAAAAAAGAATCAAATTATACAGGGTGTGTAAAATTTTTACAGGGTGGAACATAAAAAAGTTGATCGTTTTTGCTCCTCACAAAATATTTTGATAGTTTGTACAATTAGGGTTTAGCTGAAGATAGTCACCAAAATCAGAACAACCGCAGAAAGTGCTACCAAATTTGCTAAGAATCACTTACCCAAAATGTACACATCAGGAAAAGTACAGGGTGTCTAAAAGTATGATGAAATAATGCATAAAATGAAGGTTTGTATATAGTATTCTATGAAAGTTAGCATGGACTATTTAATTTAAAAGAAAAAGGTTATCAAAATGAACTACATGAATATCGTTAAAGTTCCTTTTATTTTGAATACAGGGTGGTGCAAAATAGGTCTAAATAGCAAATTTTTCATAAATCTATGAACAATTCTATGAAGAAACACTTCTGGATTTTTTAGTTAAATGTTTTACTACCCAGTGTAGAAAAGGACCGACCAGTCACACAAATGAAATAGAGAGACTGCGATTTGGCCATTGTTTAATCAATAAAATGAATAAAACTGTGTATTTTTTACATTTAAACACTCCCTGAATTGAACATCATATTCTAGTAGAGAATGTCTAGATAACAATTCAATATTATTATTGATAGTAGCAGGCACATGTTATTAACACATATGAGAAGTTTGAAAACTTTCCTATGTATACTTTTAAAATGGCATCAATTTCAAAAGTTCTAGTTTTCCGCTATTTTGTGTAGAAACCCATGGGCGCCACATCCACCGGCGCCACATCCACCGGCGCCACATCCACCGGCGCCACATCCACCGGCGCCACATCCACCGGCGCCACATCCACCGGCGCCACATCCACCGGCGCCACATCCACCGGCGCCACATCCACCGGCGCCACATCCACCGGCGCCACATCCACCGGCGCCACATCCACCGGCGCCACATCCACCGGCGCCACATCCACCGGCGCCACATCCACCGGCGCCACATCCACCGGCGCCACATCCACCGGCGCCACATCCACCGGCGCCACATCCACCGGCGCCACATCCACCGGCGCCACATCCACCGGCGCCACATCCACCGGCGCCACATCCACCGGCGCCACATCCACCGGCGCCACATCCACCGGCGCCACATCCACCGGCGCCACATCCACCGGCGCCACATCCACCGGCGCCACATCCACCGGCGCCACATCCACCGGCGCCACATCCACCGGCGCCACATCCACCGGCGCCACATCCACCGGCCCCACCCTTGACTCACTCGACGTTTAGATTGATAACTTCACTGTTGCTAAACATGTGGCTTTATTCCTTTTTTTATTCGGTAGCTGGATAAATTGTCTTTAATATGATACCAAAAATGTTATGTTTTATTGACAACTTCTATTTAAAATAGAGACACGTATCACGATTTTAAGGATTTTTTGAAACGGCCCCACCTTATTTTGATATACCTAGTATTAGTGACCTGTGACCGTATCCATAGGTCCCCGGGCATAGGTCTAAGGTGAGCACACAAAAACCTGTTCTACGGGTAAATGGACCTTTTAAAAATTTCGGTGGTGAAAATTCTCGAACAAATCCAAAGTGTTCAACAATTTATTTTTTAATTTAGAAAAAATCCAACAATTTCAAATATGTCACCCTTTAAAAAAAACTATTTATAAAAAAACATTTGAATAAAAAATGGGTCGCACGGGCCCATAGAACAGGGTGGTTTTTTTGGCGTAATGTACATCATAGCTAAACTGTAACGTTAGTCATAATACCCAATAAGCCTATATACACCTAGCACATAAAGTCCCTGCTCAGGTGCTTTGAGGTTGACTAATTCAAAATATATAATAGGTACCAAAAATCTGAGATATACATTAAATGAGCAAATTTCTTCTCCGTAGTTTGATACCTCATTCAACAAAATCGAATGGATACTTTTAAAGTTATGTCGATTTCAATGACCGCGTATGCAACAGAGAAAGTGGCACTAGGTATAGGAATCATTGATTTGTGTGTGATAACTGTGTGCTATCTGAACGTGACAGATGAATGGGTCTTTAGTGATAACCGCAATGTGCGGGACAAAGGGTGTATCTGGCTGTGAAGAATACAAGTCTTAGCTGATAAGCTGTGAGTTTTTCAGTGCGTAAATCCATAGACGGGTAAAACATTGATTTTTACCGTCTATGGTAAATCCATGGCAGGTAATCTGCCATGGGTAAATCACACACAAATCAATGATTTCCTATACCTAGTGCCACTTTTCTGTTGCATTTGTTGCCATTGAAATCGACATAACTTTAAAAGTATCCATTCGATTTTGTTAAATGAGGTATCAAACTGCGGAGAAGAAATTTGCTCATTTAATGTATATCTCAGATTTTTGGTACCGATTATATATTTTGAATTAGTCAACCTCAAAGCACCTGAGCAGGGACTTTATGTGCTAGGTGTATGCCTAACATTGTTTACCCAGACTCTTCATATTTACCAAACTACATTATTATGCAATACCTGTGTGTAACAGTGAAGCTCTTATGAATAAATCTTAAATGTCATCACCAACATTCATTTTTACCATGTTGTTACAGCTCTAAAAAAAGACGAGTCAGTGGCGTAGCTACGGAATATATCACCCATGCCAAGCACTGAAGTTGCGCCCCTGTCCAACCTTTAACACCCAATTCTTGTAGATAACTTGACCATAATAAACTGCTCAAAATAAACTGCTCAAAAAAATAAACTGCTCAAAAAAATAAACTGCTCAAAAAAATAAACTGCTCAAAATAAACTGCTCAAAAAAAGTTTGGAATATTTTTTTCAAGCACAAGATTTTCAAATATCGCGGGATATGTTCATTTAGTGTAATATATCATTTAAAAGCTGATGTGTTCATCTTTACAATGATATCCAATTTGAAGCAATCCCTTGTTCCAGTGCTTAACCACATGCTTGAGAACATGGGACGGTCGCAATCTGAAAGTGCCAAAATCAACACCATTTTGTGCTTAAAAATCAATAGATCATTACACTACACTGTAGTGGTCAATGTAACACTTCATTGAACAGACGACAAAGATGTTCTTTTGAGCACGAAATAGTGTTAGGATAAACCTGATTGATTTTGGCACATTCAGATTGTGACCTCCCCATGTTCTCAAGCAAGTAGCTGAGCACTGGGGCAAGGGATTGCTTCAAATTTGGTATCATTGTAAAGATGAACACATCAGGTTTACATGGATATATAACATTTAATGAACATATCCCGCAATATTTGAAAATCTTGTGCTTGAAAAAATATTCCATGTTTTGAACAGTTTATATGCTCGAGCTTGCTATATCTCTTAATTAACTTGATATAAACCGGGCAGTGGTGCCCCTGTCCAACCTTTAAAGGTGTATGTTCTGATCACTTTTTTGGGGCTCTAATTTTTTTACATCAAGATATTTTGATATCAGAAGAATCCCCATATTTTTCTCATGACTGTCAAATGTTAGGGGCCAGAAATGTTCCATTTTAGAAATTATAGGTTAAAATGTGGTGAATTACTACTACCAAAGGTGGTTAACCACCCGCCAGTTTGTGTACTACTCAACGGGCAAATGTAGTGTGACCTAGTGCTTCTAAAATAAGAACCATTGGGAGTTATGCAACTCAAACTTTGGAATACGACAATTTTAAGGATGACCTTTCATGTAAAATAGAAAACATCAAATTGAAAATCGGGCCAGCAATCTGAACATCTACCTTTAACACCCAACTTGTAGATAACTTGGCCATTAATATCAGCTCAAGCTTGTTGTACATTATCATATCAACTTAAATTATAGAAACCGTATCAATGGCGCCCATGGCATGTGCCCCCCCCCCCCGCATGTGTGCCATCCCTTGCTTCACGACTGCCTACAGTACTTAATCATTACATCATAAATACTTCAATAATAATGATTACAAATATTGCACAAGAAACATTTTTATGGTTTCATACCCTGTTGTAATGTAAATCAGCCTCTTTAGAGAAAGGAAATATAAGCCAAATGGGAGTTACCTTGGGTCCCCCACCCCCCCCCCCCCCCCCCCCCCCCCTAATGTATTTTGAATATCCATGCAAGTCTACTGTCAACCATAAAAACGTAATTAAGGTAACACATTTTTGGCACTTTTTGGTCAACATTTTAAAAACTAAACATTTTTATATCAAAACAAAAAATACCATTCCGACTTGAGATAATTTTGGTGCAAATTCAGCATTTTTTACAAAAAAATGAATTTGCTACGTTTGCAGCAAATATTGTGCCAAAAAGTGTTGTGTTTGTCAAACATTAAAATATCAGCATTTTTAGTGAAATTTGATGCCAAAAATGGATTCTCCGACTCATTTCCTTTCCAAAAATGTATACTTTTATACACATCACATTAATAGTTCAAAAGTTACATGCAGCGCTTGATAATGTTAACACTTTCCACGCGGCAGTCGTCTGCAGACGACATTTCAAAATGTCCCGAAATGTTTCAAAAATGTCAAAATTATTGGATTTCATTCCCATATTGGAATCACTATCAGAATTACATTCCAGTAAGTACAACCATGCCTAGTATTGGTTCAGTAATCCTTGAAATAGACTTTGAAAGTTGAGAAAGGTTTCTGAACAATCTGTTTGGTGTATGGTAAAAGTAAAACCATGGAAGTATGGTAAGACTAACAGCCACGTTGAAAGTAGTACGCATTTACGCCAGTATTATTAGTGGACCCGTAATTTTTTTTTGTTGTCTCAGCTGCAGTTCCCCCTTCCCCTCTCTGGGCGGGTTACATTATCTGAATAGCATTGATCCATTCAGGTAAAGGCAGCGTAAGAATGAGCTATGGTTAGCGATGGTTTCCAGTTTTCAATACGATTTTTTTTCCCGTTAAAATGTACCGGGTTCCAAAGTGTCGGCAATCAATTATTTCCTTTCATCCTTCCGCGGCTCTTTGAGTTCATCATCATCAGAGGTGTACATTACTCATCAGGAAATGGATTGATTTTCAGCCTCAGGGGAGGGGAGGGGAGCCTTATGGCATTCCCCCTACACAACCCCCTCTAGTAAATAACGCCCCGTACACAGGATCAATATTCAATATTCAAAACTCTATTCAAAGCAACTTCGTGTCCGCCTTCTGTGATTGGCCGAAAGTTTGTCCACCAACTCTGTCCAGTGCTCCTGAGCGAACTGACCATCACAACATTCCCTGACGGTCAGGTGTCGTATCTTGTCGTGGGGGGCGCATCTCCGTAACATAATGGGTATAATATATCCGTCTGGTCGCTGCTGAGACTCGCGTAATGCTTGAGACAATTCAAATCTGTGAAGTGGAGACAACGAGGAAATGATACATTTTTAAAAAGACTGAAATAGGAACTAAACTAAAGAGTTTAAATAGGGACGACGTGGAAGAGAGTGAGAGGGGAAAAAGAGGAGAGAAAGGAAGGGGAAGCCGGGGGGATTAAAGTGGGGAAAAGAGTTTTCGAAGTATTGTTTTGCCCTGAGACTAATACAGACAGGTATAGTCTCAGATTTTGCCTGCCTTCGCAGCCCTTTTATGGCAAAAGAATGTATCTTAGATGTACTTTCCTAATTATATACTTCCTTTTAACATGGATTGTGTTAACTTGGTTCAATAATACTCCCTTAGGAAAAGGTTGCAACTTTTAAAGACAATAAAAGTAATATACTGCCTTTTACCACTACATGATTTATGGAGAAAAAAGCTAACTTTGATCATGTTAAAAGGAAGTATACTGTTAGAAAACTACATATAAGATACATTCTTTTGCCATAAAAGGGCCGTTTAAAAGCGGCGTCTAGGCGCCTGCTGTCGGGATTATAAGGCGGACATATGACAATATCAGGCCAACTTATAAACTGTGGAGGAGATGATCATAACCCCTGAGAACTACCTGCCTATATCTAACAGTATTTATGATTGGTTAATTTCAAGATATACTCATTTAATAACCAATAAAAATACGGGTTCAAACATATTTCACTCTGATCTTTACCAGGCAGGAGTGGTAGTACAGTGATTTTAACACAATGTCTTTGATATTGGTGCTTGTCCGCCTTTCTGACAAATCGGCAGGTTAGTTCTCGAAAGGTTAATCCTAATGTCCGGTCCTTGGCAAGGTATACTACTAAAATGTCATACTTTCTCGTCAGGCAGGGCTATCATACGCTGAAGAAATAGTAATTGTTTACGAACTGACTCCGTGGCGGGATCAGATCAGGTAGTGCTTGAACTAGCGACCGGACACGTGCGCAGGGATGGGATGGACCCCCACCTAATTTAACCCGTTTTCCTCCCCTGGTATTCCCACACTCACGTCTTGATGATTATGGTTTGGTTAAAGTGAACGCCAGTCCATTTGTCATACTTCTGAACAGTGACGTAGCATGCATCACCCATCGGGGTCAGCAGGCATTATGATGGTGGAAGGCATTTGGCACAATGCAATGCATACTATTAGTTTTAAACATTTCGGTCCCCGCAAATGTGCCTTTACCCTACTTCAAAAATAATTTGTTCAAATTATTTACTATTTCCTTAAATTAAAAAAAAAAATCAAAATAGGGCCCTAACCCAAAACTCACCTCTTTCAATAGTATTAATAGTAGTAGCCTATCTATAGACGTTTATTCATAATTGGCGCATTTACGTCAAAAGGGCCGTGCTATCCAACTGAGCTTGCTCAGAGCAATTAATGCTCCGAAAACGAGGCCAGCGATGTAGTTTTACAATGTGGTGAACTTTGCACTATCATAAAAAAGTCTTCATACTTCTGAGCTGTTCAATATTTGACCTTATTATGTGAAATAAACTTGAACGAAACTATCTATACTAGTTTGAAAGGAAATGTTTGCTGGTACCAGACACTATCTACGAAAATGTAGAAGTTCACAGTTCATTCATTGCAGAAGCCCTATTGTACTGTTTATCGGCTTACTAATTGCTCTGAGAATGCCAGACGACGGTGGACACGGGCGTATTCACGAATATTCAGGTTAAAATATGCGAACGAGGTTACGTGATCAAGTGAATGGGACGAACGCTTAACAACGGATTAAATTCAAAAAATGATACTAACACTGGAGTTGGTTATCCAGCTCCAGCGGTTTTAGGATGAAATAATTTAGTTCCAACGTGTGATGAATTTTATGGGGTCATATAATCAAAATCCATTGTTACATTGAAACCAACGGAAATTCTAAATTAACGGCCGGTCGTGTCCAACGTCGTCTGGAGAATGCTCAGTTAGAATTCACACCCTCTGTTGACGTAAATGCGCCAATTAGTATGAATAACGTCTATTGACTTCTATTCGGGATTGACTTCCAAACCTTCATCTGTTTGGCGGGAAAATGCCGAATTTCGGTCCCACTCTTACTTGGCTCACCAAAGCGCACTGTATAAATTCAAGGTATAGAGATCCCAATAGGCTATTCCAGTTGAAATCCATACACCCCTTTTATGGAAGACATGACCTTAATCTCCCCCACTGGGATGATAGATTTCCAATGGAGCACCTACTAAACTGCTCAAAAAAGGTTTGGAATATTTTTTCAAACACAATTTGTTAAAATATCTCGGGATATGTTCATTTAGTGTAATACATCATTGAAAAGCTGATGTGTTCATCTTTACAATGATACCAAATTTGACTAAGCAATCCCTTGCTTCAGTGCTCAGCTCCTTGCTTGAGAACATGGGGCGGTCATAATCTGAAAGTGCCAAAATCAACACTATTTCGTGCTCAAAAGAACATCTTTGTCGTCTGTTCAATGAAGCGTTACATTGACCACTACAGTGTAGTGTAGTGAGATGATCTATTGATTTTTGAGCGCAAAATAGTGTTGATTTTGGCACTTTCAGATTGCGACCTCCCCATGTTCTCAAGCATGTGGCTGAGCACTGGAACAAGGGATTGCTTCAAATTGGATATCATTGCAAAGATGAACACATCAGCTTTTGAATGATATATACACTAAATGACAATATCCCGAGATATTTGAACAAATTGTGATTGAAGAAATATTCCAAACTTTTTTTGAGCAGTTTAGTATGCAGTAATCCCATTTAGAATGTGCACTCCCTGTGGGGAAATTTAAGGGCATGTCTTCTACAGGGGGTGTGTGGATTTCAAATGGAATAGCCCAATTGCCATTAGGTCATAAACCTACCCCTTGTATTCGTCGTGTGAACCTTCGCCTCTAGGACTCAAACCATTCTCGCAGTAGGACGGTGAAAGAACCATGACGCACTTGAAGCTGTTCCGAATGGCGTACAGTCGGTTGTCAGCCTCCTCGTCCCCGGCTACAAAGTCCCTATGATTAATGCATCCTCGTATGTTATGTTCCGATTCAAGTTTGTGAAGAAATGCAAATGCCCATCGTCTGTCGCGCTCCGCGTACGAGACAAAGACGTCATACTTGTAGCGCGGCTCGCAATACAATAGATCTACGTGTTCTTCCCCGGCGGAGTCCTCATCACTATTATCTCCAGTAGAATTAGGCCAGTCATCAATCGACGTACCAAGTGATCGTCCGAGCTCGGTGGCTATGCGTCGCGAGTCGGTACACCAGATGTGAGTGCCGAGAAGGATTCGAACAAAACCGGGTTTATCTGGCGCGCTGTAGAACTCGAAGTTGTCCTGAAAGAAATCCTCTCTCGACGCTTCCGGTTCACGTATCTGCGTCTTTAGTTGCTCAGCGATCAACTCCTGTTTCCGCTGACCATCAAACTCGCCTTTCGCTTCCAGACACATAGCCCATCTCTTGTGGGTTTTCACAAGATCAAAATAATCGTCCTGCTTGTTTTTCGCTGCATGTTTGTATTGTGTAATTGCTTTGGTATAATCTCCTAATAAATAATAAACATATCCCAGATCGGAGTAGTCTGCATGGACTTGTTTATATTCCAGCGCCATTTTGAACCATCTTTCAGCCTCTTTTAGAAACTCTTCATTGGGCGCGTCACCTTCTCTAGTTCTTTCGTACATTCCCAAGTACATTAATCCAGTATGTCGACCTGCAAGCCAAGAATGCACCAGCTTCCAGGACTTTGATAACAATGATTCAGCTTCCGCAAAGCGACTCAATTTCACCAATTCAGCGCCAACCCGGCGTAATGTTATCGCGTGATCGGAGCCGAGCTCCAGGCCTCGTTGGTAGCACGCATCGGCTCCAACGGCGTGCAATTCGTGTTTGGGATCTCCAAAGATGTCCGACAGCTTTCTATTGTCTCGATCGTGATTCATTAAGATCCCGAGGAACACCCAAGACAACGACCTGATGTCATCCGATTTGCTAATCCTGATGACGTCGTAGAAGCAATTGGCGGCTTTGAATAACCCCGCGCGTATTTTTGACTCTAGTCGTGCAATTTCGCACCGATGCTGATCATGCTGACGGCGGTTGCAATTTGTCGGAGTTCTCTCGTTCTCCCTCCGCAGTCTGCGTAAATACAACATCTGCACATCGCGCCTGTACAAGACGAGAGCAAGATCAAAGAACCACTCTGCCCGATGCGGTGTATCGCAACTGCTGCCTATAACGCACGCTCTTTCGATGTACTCCATGTAGTGAAAACCTCTCATGTCCTGCTCGAAATACCTAATGGCGTGTGCACGATCGGCGTAGGCTCTCGCGCGATGCTCGTAGTTTTTGCCTTCGAATAACTCCAACAGCTGTAGCTTGTACTTGCTAGCAGCTAGCGTCATGCCATTTTCTGTTTCAATGAACAGCATATTGCTTAACGCGTTGATGTTATTTGGGTCTTTATCGAGTACCTCTTGGAAGAACCTCACCGCCACCTCTTCGTCTTCCAGTCTATACGCCACGAAACCCTGAAGATTCCTTACGGCTGTGTAATACGTAGGGCGTTTGTCGAAGTCCCAGTGATCCTTAGCAAGAATGACCCTCTCCCTCCGGAGGGTTTTGTAGCAGACATCCTCAAGTTCTTTCCATTTGAGGTGGCAGCCAAACGCTTCCATCGAAATCTGAAGAATGTTGCTGTCGTGAGGATCAATATTATTATGTCTGGCTGCTACCTTTGCAGCCATGCTCGTTGGCCCAGAAAGAGGTGAAATCTGCCGGAAGTCTAATAACACGACGTGACCATGGTGACATAGACATCGGATCCAAATAGTGTTCCCTGCAAAAGCATGATGTAGAATTGTACAGTGTCATCATGATATCACGTTGGTAAGAAGAAATCACCGACTGGTGGGACGGGCGTAGAAGCACGCATGAATTTGCTGAACAAGTAGTCCTCCTCCTCGTCACCATGAACACGGGTGACACGGATTTGTATATCGGCGTCATTTTGTTTCAACACTCGAGACGCTGGTCTGAATTTGTATCAACACAGATGAATGAGAATCACGGCCAACTAATTTGGGGGTGAAAATGTTGGTAAGCTGTATGTGGTGATTGGTCATTGCATAGATCATCTTCTTTCTGGAAAACTTGCGTCAAGGATGCACATAGCGTGGCAACTGGCAAATGTTGATCTAGAACAGCTCTTTTGATCGTCAATCTTTGGATTGAGTCAAGCAATGTGACATCACCAACAGGTCGTATCGGTAATTACTAATATACCTTTAAACATATATCTTTAAAAAGAGTCTCTCCGCACAACAAATTAAATTAGCGTGCAGTTGGCATGTCATTGCATTTGTGGTAGCGTCATTCCATACAACAGAGCGTATATTTGCCTAAATTGAAAGTCTTAACTGAGGTCGTGACAGCATTGTTTCTCATACAATATTTCGCTTCTTTAATTCAACAATGCAGTAATAGTCCATGTGCTGATGTAGCAGCAAAAAATGTGGTTTCCTGGTACAAGAGGACGCGACCAGCATTAATGAGTAATATCCGATTGAAACAAAGCAGTTTTGTCCGTGAAACAATACCGAAGACAACAGACGGGCATTTGACTCTTGGCTGCTAAGGCATCAGTTCATGCAGCTAGAAATGCTCAGTTGTACTTGTATTGTACTGTAAAGTAAGCGATAAATCATGAACCCATCGATATTTCGTCCGAAACAAACGACACGTCACTAATTTCACGTTTGAACGACTATCAGATCAGGTCCCTGATCATATTCTATGTCAGCAATTTCTAAGTAGTAATTTCCAATGCAACTTCACTTCGTGTCTACACTATATAAACACTTAAAAGCTTTTGATTGGCTTTGTATGTTGACGTTACTTTTGTAACAGGTCCAACGTTTCGGTGTAGTTTCTGTTCATGTTGGACTGCAATTCAATGTAATAATAACGACATAAAACAGTTGTGAGACGAATACTCTAAACTGGTAAACCTCATTGGCCATGCGGTACATAAGTAACACAATGTGTTAATAGTTTCACTACTGGTGCGGTGATCTGCAATCATTAAAAAAAATACAGTTATTAATTTGTAGATGCATGTGTACATTTTATTGGGATTCGAATTGTTGGACTACTGTGTCACATGATCTCACGTCAAATCATGTTTGTTCCAAGTAAATATATATAATTGTACCATACCATTATCTTATATTTATTGCATATCGTCATTTTGTTTTATTTCATAGGCTATAGGTATTTTCATACTTATCGCTATCGCATCAACCGTACGATTCAAATTGTAACTTCGTTTTGGAGTACTGTAGTGCGGTGGGAGCGGGGAAACACATTGGAGGGTGTGAGTGGAGGGTATATTTTCGGGATTGGGGATCCGGGGTTATATAACCAGTGGCGTAGCTCACGGGTGGCAGGGGGGCAGTCCCCCCACCCCCCCCCCCCCCCCCCCCTCCCTGACAGAATATGTTGTGCCCTCGCCCCTCTCTTTGGATATAGTGCTTATATGTGGGGTAACCATTTAAAAATGACCATTTTCGCCTTGTTGTTAAAAATGAATTACCATTTTTTTTCTGCTTAAAACCATGATGATTGGCCAATATTTGTTGACAACAGTGCTTTTTGGACTGCGAAATTTTGTGTCCGTGCGAAAATGTTTGACCGCGCGAATTTTTTTGACTTCACCCTCCCCCCGAAAAATGGTAAATGTTTGGGTCAATTTTCATTTTGCTGGCGGCACATCCCTACAAAAATATCTGAGTACACCATCAGCCCAGAGGTCAGAGGATATCGTAACACTTTCCACGCGGCGGACGTCTGCAGACGACATTCCAAAAGTTCACAAAATGTTTTAAAAATGCCAATATTTTAAGATTTCATTACCATATTTGGAATCACCATGAGAAATGCATTGAAATAAGTACAAACATTCCTAGTATTGGTTCAGTAATCTTTGAGATAGACTTTGAAAAAGGTTTCTGAAAAATATATATTTGTATAGTAAAACTAATAATAGCCGCGTGGAAAGTCTTTTAAAAGTACTAAATAATGTTATAAAGGTATAGCCTACTTATATCGTAAAGGAAGACATCAAAACTCGACCGCCCGTTGACCGCCGGTTACGTTCAACTCCGCCCGGGCCCGCTTCTTTCAGGTCAACTGTTTTACTGGTATATGAATATTCACGCATGCAACACTGAACAACCGCCGGTTGACTTAATGCCGTAACTGGACCAATTTACACTATCAATCTGTTACTTTGCGGTCATAATAGCGAACCCTTGGAGTTTTTCGGTATTGATTTCAAAAAGTTAATTGACCTATAAACAGATTGAAAAAGCCAACCCCAGCGAAAATCAATAGCTGTATTGTACTGGTTGTCACCTGAGACTTGAGAGCCCATTACTTCAAGAATTTATTGCTCACGCGTGTGACGAGGCACACTATCAACCGGTCGTGTTCACCAGAGTGTAACTATTTTTAAACCTCATTATGTGTGTACATTATAACAGATGACACGTTTTGTGAGAACCGGGCGGAACCGGCCGTAACCGTCGGTTGCCTCGCGGTCGAGTTTTGACGTGATCCCTAAGAAGAGTTGTTCATTGTGTCAAATTCCACAGAATGGATGTGGCTATTTAATACAACGTATACTAGGATTGTATCGCCTTTGACTCAAATGGGGGTGGATTGTCGCCACATCTCCGGGCTGTAGGGTTATTCTCCCTCCAAGGATCAGGTAAATCGTGAACATTCATCATATATTATTTAACCCTCTGAGAACTACCGGCCGATTGGTTAAAAAGATGGATACATCATTTATTGAACCAATGAGAGACATTGTTAGAATAATTGTATCCCTGATAAAGATGGAAGTGAAACATTTTACAAGCTGCATTTGAATTGGCTATTCATATGAGTACATCTTGTAATAAACCAATCAGAACCACTGTTAGATAAGACAGGTAGACCCCAGGAGGTTAAAGGCATATTATGTGATATTTTCCAAGTAGCGCCCTCTATCATTGATTTTTACTATGAAAGCAGATTTTCTTGCAGATTTGCATTTTTGATCATAAATCATAGAGATCTTCTAAGTTAATACAGATCGATACGATTCCTAATTACTTCAAAATCATGGTTTTAAGAGGTTAGCGGTCCAATCTATTTTTCAAATTTTACTCTAAATTCACTCTAGAGGTAATTAGGAATCGTATCGCTCTGTAACTTGGAATATATTTATGATTTGTGATCACTATTAACGAAAAAGCGCCAAATCCAAAGGGTTCCAAATATACCCCCATTTTCCGAGGCACTATGAATACCAACACGCCATTGATTGACATATTTTAAAAGCGTGTGTTAAACTTTTGCATTCATCATGTTCATAGAGGTTAGTTGGAACAGATTAATTTCACAGAATTTGGGGAAAATCTCATATCTCCCATTTAAATTAACCAATTTGAAAAAGTTTCTGAAAAATCTTATTTTGTATATTATGGTAAAACTAATACTAGCCGCGTGTGGAAAATCTTAAGTACTAAATAATGCTAAGTATAAGGTATACTTCTATCATAAGAAAAGTTGTTCAGTTGTTTGTGTCAAATTCCCACAAGAATGGATGTGGCTAGTATTATAATTACAACAACGTAGCTGTAGCGCCTTTTACTCCATTGTCACGGTCAGGGTAATTTTACCCGAGGTGAGTGCTAACGCTACCATGTACCATGGCTACGTACGCCTTAGGGACGCACCATTAGATACTCAGGGGGGCGGGGGGGGGGGGGGGCATGGAAGTTTTAAAAATTAAAAAAACTTTGCCCACTATCCAGGAAGAAAAAAAAAAACTTTGCCCACCAACCAGGAAAAAAAAAAAAAGATGACCCACTCCTGAGTAAAAAAAAAAAATTATGACTCACCCAACTTAATGTACAGAAAAACGGTAAAACCTAAAAATTAAAAAAAAATCCGCCTTCGGCGAAAAAAAAAAAAAAATTGCCGCCGAAGGCGGCGAAAAAAAAAAATGTCGCCTACTTCGAAGAAACAAAAACAAAAAATCCGCCTGACCCCAACTTCCATGCCCCCCCCCCCCTGAAAATCAAATGGTGCGTCCCTTATGTATGACCAAGGCATTGGTATGACCAGAGTTGAAAGTCACTAAGTGGTATGACATTATTTGTTGTGACTATTACTACTACTATGGCACTATCTTTAGCGCAAAATAATATTGCTCTATTTATGGCGATGGCGCAACCCACTGACGGGAAATCCCACTGACCTTGGAAAGCGCTGGTGCATGATATGTCTCTAGTAACTAACCAATATCAAAGAAGATTTTAAGTATATCCCACAATACATTGCGGGAGCACCAGCCAACAAAGGTTTTGTATTACATGATGCATTTGTGGAGAATAAGAAAACACTGAGAAATAATTTAATTTATTGATGTAAACTAGAATCTAAGAGCGCCAACGATGAATGCACTATGAATGATGCCATACATGCCTTTGTCTATAGATGGGAACCGAGACGAGTGGAAACCAGATTTAAGGGCATTTTGCAAAAACGCAATGCATTGTGGTGGTGTCTTTAAAATCTTCTTTGAACCAATAGCCTATTAATTGGTTAACTGCTCAGGCATAGGAGACCCCAAATGATGGGTGTGATATTTCAACGTGAGGTTTGGTGTACTTAGCTCTATAAAGCATGATCTTGTCACATATAAAATCGAGTTCCATAATTGAAATATTATTTTGTAAATTCTTCAGAGGAAAATGTGTGTGTATTAAAAATATTTTAACTCTTGATATCACGGGAACTGGGTGGAAATATATTTAGATTCAATGTGGTTGGTGAAAAGCCGGGGTGAAAAGACTGAAAGTCCGCGTTAAAACACTTTCCACGCGCGTAGCAATTAAACTATATTGTACAAATACAAAACAGATTTTTCAGTACCCAACTTTCAAAGTCTTAAATCACAAGAATATCTGAACCAATACTAGGCATGTTTGTACTTATTTTAATGCATTTCTTATGTTGATTCCAACCAAATAATATGGTTATGAAAATTATTAATTTCAAAATGTTTGAAGCGGGGTTTGAAGCAATGTGTGAATATTTGGAAATGTCGTCTGCGGATGACTGTCGCGTGGAAAGGGTCAGGCAGTCTAAGCCCATACCGTCCAGTATCTACAGCCCGGCCCATATCCATTTTGATTTTTAACCGAAACTCTCCCTATGTTATAATCATGATAATGTATTATTATGATGGTAAGTTGTGAGCGTAGTTGATGTTCCGGTGTGTCAAGTGTTATGCTTATTCCAACGTGAGCTTGATTAAAGCCAAAGTCTAAAAGCATCGTGACCATGAATGTATGTTGGAGCGTTTAGTTGGATTCAAAAGTCGCCCCAATTCCTCCTCCTTTTAATACTTAGGCTACTTGACCATCTACCTTCACATGAGGATAACCTGTATTCTGATCTGCTGATCAGTATCACCGCCACACATAAAAGCTCTTCATCCATCAACATCACAACAGCACTTGTACGCTTTAGATCATAGTCGAAGAGCTAAACACACTGTGTTGATAGTAAAACATAAGGCATGTTTTACTCTAGTCATCCATGTAGTGAGTAGGGTATTCTAATCTTAACCGATGCGCAAGAGAAATCACTGTTTATCAATGGTTTGATAGACCAAATCATAATAGGCCTACCACTCTATAATTGCCATCGGTGTGTTGTTTCAATTCAAGAGAACCTTATCATGCTTACACTTGATAAAATAACCAAAAACATTCAGTGAAAGTGTAAATCTGTACAAGAAAGCATCATTGTTTCTCTCAAATGGAAACTTGTGATATGAATGCTTATTGGATATTATCTGTGTTTTATTTTGTCAGCCAATTGTAAATTTGTACAAGAAAGTGTCATTGCTTCTCTCAAATGGAAAACCTGTGACAGAAATTGCAACATTTATTTTAACCAATGTAGGATTGTATTACATGTGGATTTCATTTGCAATGGGTTTTTTTGGGTGACCTACGTTACATGTACTAGAAACTCTACATAAACAATAGCTGCCGTATCTCATGCTGTTAATTACACATCCTAGAAACTCTACATAAACAATAGCTGCCGGTTGTAGCATAATCGGGAGCATAATCATAACATCTTGGTATTATTGCAAATGTTTTGACTTCTTTTGTATGGGGTAATGATACCAGCCTGTTGGTCATAACATCTTACTGGTCTGGCTAATAATGCAATTATAGTCTTTAGAAACAATGATAGATTAAGACCTCAGGCTGGTACTATTTTGGCTCGCATACAAGTAAAATGTTAGACTCGGACTCTTCGAGTCCTCGTCTAACAACTATTACGTGTCACGTGCATTGACTGATGCACTGTATCAAGACAGAACCCCGGGCATAGAACAGTCCGGTATATTCATGATAGAAAAGCGCTGAGGCATTGAATCTTACAATGAAGTAATAATTACCACAGCGCCGTGCAGGCCTATCCCTAATAATTACTAACTTACCTTTTAACCTATTATACATGTAACCATGGAAATGTGCCGTGATGATGACTCAATAACGACGTATGTAATGTTCATTGTCATGTATTCCAGTTTCCACCACACATTATTCCACAATGCTTAATACAAATGCAACCTACCTAAACCTTTTCTACTAGTGTGTATACTAGCAAACACTTACCAATGCAACAGCATGGTAGAGCAGAATGGTATCACGTGCGACGGTGTGTGCCAAATGTCTGGTCTATTTAACATAATATTATCTGCCAGTATACTACTAGGGGCAGAGAGGCGAGACCGCTATTTATTACAGATATTCAATGAGGGCGAAGCCCGAATGTTGAATATTGAATTTATGTCTCCCCAACCCGGTGTAGTTTGAAGTGTAAACAGTGACATATGGCCCAACCACCTCTAGATATGCAACGCAAATGACAAACCTAAAACAATCAAAACAATGACCAATGTTTTGATATGCTTGTAAAGTGTTGATTTGCCTATTTGTTAACATTGTGGCTATTCCCAATAACACGTTCAGTTGTGAGTGGTATTTATTTTTAGCTATTTTTTTAGAAGAATACTGTACTGAAATGAGTGATAACGTTCAGATGGGTTCTGATATAAAGGACATAAGCATTGTTTTGGGCATTTGCTTCATACATGTTACACAGAGAAGTAACACAGCAGCATTTATATGGCGGGCGATATGGAAATATCCTCTCAAAGGATGATGAACTTACTAAGAAAATCCAGGAAAGAGTCCCGGTGAATACTTCCAAAGCAGCTATCAATGTTAGACCACAGATAGTCAAAACCTGGTTAGACAGGTCTTTTAGGGTTGCTACAATCATAATATTTTAGTTCAATTGAGTTCAACGGTAATTGTCAATGGTTCAAATTTCTTTCTTCTGTCACATCCGTTACATATTTTTTGCCTGGACAAACTATGCGTTGACCTTGACGTATATGTGGATTTCGACCAGCTACTTTAAACATCAACAAGTGGCATATCTATAAATATGTGTAAGTGGTTTCAACTTGGCGACACAGCTATGCGATGGCTGGGTGACATAAATTATAGTATACTAGGACTCATTATTTCTTAATTCACAGGCTCAAACAGAAATAAATACTTTCAACATAATAACACTATACCTCGGGGGAGCGCCGAACTTCAGCGACGAGCGTAGCCGGTGGAAAGAAAAGACAGATAATGCCAGAGTATGGCTTAATAAATAAGCCCTGGCCCATGTGGTTAATACTCACCTAAATAACAGCATTCCTTACTTCAATTCATATATCATGTCATATAACTCATCATCAGGAGTAATTCTGTTATACCCTTAGGTATTCATAGTGCATGATTTTTAAGAACGACGCATACTACCGATGTAGGTGTGCAGGGTATAACAGAATTATGCCCCATGCTTCCGGTACAATCAGATCTTTATCTGTCTGGTCCCTGTTCCTAATTTGGTATCTTCTTATGTAATTCCTTGACTCGCCCTCAGTAGCCACTTTCCTTTCTTACTTCTATAAAAAGCGAATACTCATAGATTAATAAAAACTTTAATATAAACTCATATCTTGAAAAACAAGATGTAAAAACGAACCGGCTTGCTCGAAGTAAACACGGCCAATGAGAGTTCCCACTCACCCGGTGTCTGAAAACACCGGAGCATATCTCATTTGCATAACAATGCAACACCTTCTAGGCCCTGCAATAGGAAATCTCATTATTTCTTAATTCACAGGCTCAAACAGAAATAAATACTTTCCTATTGAGCCTGCACTATATTGCTGCAATAGAAACATATATCAACATAATAACACTATACCTTGGGGGAGCGCCGAACTTCAGCGACAAGCGTATTAGCTCCCCATAATGTCAATGATTAAAGAACGGGATCAAGCATATATATCTGCGAGAAAATCAAGAATAATCTTGTATAAATAAAAAAAATTCAAACAACAACATACACAAAAAACTCACAGGATCAAGTGTACCTTACACTGAAAACATATATATTACATAATAAGCATTCACATTTTCATAATATAACATGAACATTACCTCAGCTGTCAGATGACTAATTATCTCATCTAGATACCTAAATTCAAGGATACCACCATCTTATTATCAAGGGATTCTTTGATGTACCGGTCTTTGGAAGAATCTGACTTCCAGCGACCATGTCTTTTAAAAAGACGATCAGGCACTCCGAACTCAGCTGCCGCGGAGGCTCCTCCTGCTCTTAAACTGTGGAGTCCAACATTTTTGGAATCGATCCCCTATGGATTCTAATGTAGCCTTAAATATATCTCTACATGTGGAATAAGACAGTTTACCACTTCTCAAAATGTATGCAGCTGAAGATTTCAAGAAAGTCAATGGTCTGAACAGGTAATTTGAATCAGACTCACCAACAATACCTGCTTTTTGAACATATTTCTGAAGCATATTGAAAGGGCAAGTATGTTTACCTGTTGCTGCTATGATCACCCAGGCACCGTCTCTAAATTGATCAGTCTTGCTCTTTTCCAAGAACAGTTTAATATGCGATGAACACCATTCAATATCGCAAACTTTCAGGTTAGATAGTTCATCATAACGTAAAAACCCAGCGTAAGCAATTAACATCATCATGATCATAGCACAAATTCTAAGGTCTTTGAGATTACTCATATTACAATTACACACAATCTTACTCAACATACTAGGGGTAACAGGTTCTTTTCTCACCGTAGTGCGAACCAACAGTCACTTCAGCCCATTCATTAACATTTTTATATACTTGGAATCACATGCGTTGTTATCTGAAGTGATAGGTGAACAGCTGAGTTTCCACTTCAATGCATAAAATGAAGACTATATTTTGCTAATTGTAGCATTAGAGTTATACAGAGACATAAAGTACCTTGCAATATCATGCACGTTAGGTTGAAAATCTGACACTTTGTTCTTCACACACCATAACTGCCATGTGGCAAAGGCTCTTTCATATTGCGTCACTGTACTTCCTGCTCTAGAAGCTGACAATACTTTATTTACCAGTGTTTACTGTGGTCTGATACGTGTTTCTGTAAGGAAATAACAAAAAACAGTGTATTCCAATAATACATAACACGCACTAATAAAGCAGTGTTTTCAATAAACATGATAAATAAATCATCATTTCACAACTTCAGTTAGGCCTACTCAAGTGAGCATTATACAAAAATAATGATAACCAAGCGGATTTCAAAACCCCTGTGGGTATAATATCTCGACCCAGTGGGTAGATATCACAATACCAAAATAAAGTAACTCAATAATTAGTCTCTCGTATGTGTCCCCAGTGGGGAAAAAACGATCCGACAGAGGCATCTCAAAAAAATGTAAGACTCTCTAGCATCCATTCTAACACAGAGAACCGCTTCACGGAAGTTATAGGATCCGAATAATGACCTCTTATTCTTACCCTGGACATAAATATTGGTAGGGTATCACGTGAGTAATACAGTTTAAATAACGGGACTACCACTAGAGAATACAAGTGGCCAAAAAGCTGCAGAAGGCCAACAAGGAATCACAAGAGTTGCACGTGCCTTGCTAGCAATAACATGTTTAATAGCTCTCACCACTAGAGAAATGGGTGGTACTAACCAATTATTCTCATTCTCCCAGGAAATAGAGAAAGCATCTACGTGTGAAGAATTAACACACCAATATTTGGAATTGAAAATAGGAGTCTTGGCATTCAAGTTATCTGCAAACCTGTCAACAGTATGCCCTCCCCACAACATATCCATAAATTGGAAAAAGGGGGCTGACACTCCCCAATCATCTAAGTCTATTTCTCGACTTAGTTCATCTGCCTCAGTATTCATTTCTCTCGGTATCCATTGTACCTGCATATCAATGTCATGTACTGAGCATGTTTCTGCAATCTCAATACAGAGGTTCTGGAGATCTAGCTTCATACTTCCTTTCTTGAATATGGATTCGACACCTTTGTTATCAGAGAACATTTTTACATGTTTACCATGTAAATTCTTCCCAAAAGCTTTAGTTGCCAGTGCAACAGCTTTCAGTTCCCTCCAAGTAGAACTCTTACCTACTTCTTCATGCTACCAGTTACATAGAAACGTCATACCACCGCACTGAGCTGTCCAAGCCCCACACCCTAAGTTACTCGCATCGGAGTAAATAAACACCTGTGGTACGGAATATTCAAAAAGTAATCTGTTATTCAAAGCACATACATTAAATTTCCAGAAGAACAATTCTTCAATAACTACACTACTATTAGATAGATATGTATAACACTGTCCCAGTGTTTACGCATGCAAATATGCAGAGTGGAATATCTAGTTCTCAATTGCACAACATGTCCAGTGACGGGTGCCAAGGAAATAATTGTCCCCACAAAACCAGCTAGCTGCCTGGGCGTAACATAAGGGAGTCTATGAGTAATATCATTGATGCATGTTAAAATATCATCTATCCTTCTATTAACAACTTTCAGTGAACCTAATGCTGCGTTCCACGTCATCCCCAACCAGTCAATATTTTGAACCGGTGTCCAAACTGATTTGTGGGCCCTGTTGGGAACCAGGCCTGCTTTCAAAAGATCACTTTTAACTAAATTAGCAATCCTAGAGCATTCAAGCTTGGAGGAAGCTCTGCCCCAGCTGTCATCTAGATATACAACAATAAAGTAACCTTTGTTCCTCCAATATTTGACAAGAGGTCTGATACACTTAGTAAAAACATATGGAGCAGAAGATAAACCAAAAGGAAGTACTTGAAAAGAGAAAAACCTATTAACTCCATTAATAACCCATGAAAACGACAAAAACTTACAGTGATCTGGGAAGATCTCAATGTGATGGTATGCCGATTTCAAATCAAATGCAAACATATGATCATCTTTGTGAAAATATTCAAGAGCAACACGCCAATCATCAATTGACACTTTCTGTTTCCAAACAAATGAATTAATGTATCTCAGGTCAAGAATCAATCGCTTTTTACCTGAGGATTAAACTGAAACCGTCAATGGATTGATGATATCTGGAGGAGAGTTTAACTCAACAATTAAATTACTGTTCAATAATTTTATAATGGCACCAGACACAAAATCAGGAGTACTTTAACGCAGACTTATTGTTCTTGTAGACTATCTTTCTGTTTGTTATTAAAATCAAACTGTACACGGTTGCCCTTGTACTACTGGATTTTTACCTTAGCCGATTCTAACCCCCACCCTCTCTGTTTGGAGATTCTGAGCTGAAAGCTTCTCGTCAAAATACTCTTTAAACCCACCAACAGTTTGTGAAATTAGTTGATTAATGTTCTCCCGGGAGAAACTACTTGTAGGTTCTGTAAACACTGCTGCGGTTGCTGTATTACAGGCTGTTGTTGATTTTGCACTGGTTGTTGAGCTCCGGAATGAGCGTAACCCCCGTCCTGAGGTTGTGCTTGTATTTGAGCCCTAAGTTGATCCAAAATCTCTCCTTCTTCTTCCTCACCTGCTCCTGATCTACATGCACTCGTACTAGCACTAGCCTGAGTCGACGAAAGTCTAACCTGCGGTCGTTGAGACATAACCGAGCACGGAAAATTAAACTTGTGCAATCACTGTATTCAAGAACGTAATTAAAAAATTCCCGCCACGAAAACAAGCTCACGAAAACGTATCTCAGCAGCAGCAACAAGATGTAAAAACCAACCGGCTTGCTCGAAGTGAACACGGTCAATGAGAGCTCACCCGGTGTCTGAAAACACCGGAGCATCTCATTTGCATAACAATGCAACACCTTTTAGGCCTGTGCAATAGGAAATCTCATTGAAAGCTAATGTGTCCATCTTTCCAGCGATTCCAAATTTGTAGCAATTACTTGTTTCAGAGCTCAGCCACTTGCTTGAGATTATGGGGAGGTCACAATCTGAATGCCAAAATCATCAGTATTTGTCTTCAAAAGTAAATAGAGCACGTCTTTTAATACAACACAGCAAAAATGTTGTTTACCAGTTTTAAACAACAGGGGTTCTTCAAGTACCCCACTTTTGAAAACAAGTTTTACGTATTTAAACATTTGTCTAAGCAGGATAGGCCTACTTGAACAAGCAAGTTGTTGAAAGGTTTTAAACAGCGTTTCACACTATATAGCTGTCGATCAAAATGTAACATTTCATTGAAGAGTTGTTCTTTTGAGCACACAATTAAGTCGCTAAGGATCTTGGATCTTGGATGTGGTATCCTCCAAAATACTCTCATTTGAGAGTTTTGACTGGAGGTGTGGAGAGAGTGGTTATATGTGGAGGCGAGAACCGTTATTATAATCGTTTGTCAATGTCTTTTTGAATGTAGCAGTGCTGGGTTGGTCGATCGTAGCTTGTGGTAGCGCTGGTGCTAAGCACTGAAACAAATGATGAGGTATCGTTTGAAAGAACTCCACATCAGCCTTTCATTGGTATGAAACACAATATGAATATATCACGAAATATTTGATAAATTGATGATTGAAAACAAATTTCCGAACTTTCATTTCTGTATACAGCAAATTTCGCGATTAAAATGATGTTATAGAGCACTGATGATTACTAATGGGGAATTTGTCAAAGAGAATGTCATTATCGTAAAAGCGAAACCTTAATTTTACATTTGGATAGGACTCATTCCTCGAGCTTTGTCCAAATGGTATAGTATAAATAGAACACATACAGAATATATGATAAATTGTTTCCTGGACCTGCATTACAAAAAGAACAACGATCGTCGCTTGAAAACTTTTTATATAATCTTTAAGGCCCGGGCTTTAAGGAAGTAGTTT
Source organism: Ophiura sarsii (assembly GCA_035610835.1). Taxonomy (NCBI): domain Eukaryota; kingdom Metazoa; phylum Echinodermata; class Ophiuroidea; order Amphilepidida; family Ophiuridae; genus Ophiura; species Ophiura sarsii. Next base: position 71,298,187 of record CM069452.1, read on the forward strand.
GTACTCAGGATACGCTGAGTTATTCTAAACTGAAACCATCTTAGCTTGATATATCCCCACTCAATCAAATGGCGCGCTGCTGCTTTCCATTTGTGATCGTCGATGTACTGGAGTTTTTGCGACCATTTTATCTTGGCTTTATTATTGAAATTGGCCCATAGAGTAGAAGGATTTTATAGATACCCTTTTTGTCTTTCAAGAGAATATCAATGTTTATAGGAATAAATAAGTTGGCAACCGGTTTAACATTGGCAATCAATAACACATTTCTAAAACCCTCAAAAATAGCACGTGTGAGCCCGTGATACTCTAAGGGAAGACATCAAAACTCGACCGCCCGTTGACCGCCGGTTACGGTCGGTTCCGCCCGGTTCTTTCAGGTCAAATGTTTTACTGGTATATGAATATTCACGCATGCAACACTGAACAACCGCAGGTTGACTTAATGCTGTAACCAGACCAATTTACACTATCAATCTGTTACTTTGCGGTCATAATAGCTCTCTCTCTCTCCCCATAATCGTTCTATAACAAAAACATTCATATACTTTCGGTATTGATTTTAAAAAGTTAATTGAGCTATAGACAGATTGAAAAAGCCAACCCCAGCGAAAATCAATAGCTGTATTGTACTGGTTGTCAACTGAGACTTGAGAACCCATTACTTCAAGACTTTATTGCTCACGCGTGTGACGAGGCAGTATCAACCGGTCGTGTTCACCAGAGTGTAACTATTTGACCTCATTATGTGTGTATATTATAACAGACGACACGTTTTGTGAGAACCGGGCGGAACCGGCGGTCAACGGGCGGTCGAGTTTTGACGTGATCCCTAAGTTCTAAGATTGACATAAATTTTCTCCTAAGTGCATCCAAAGAGTTGAAACCTCCCTCTGCATCCATGAGATCATTGATATAGAGAATACCATTTTGAACCCAACTGGAATAGAAGCTAATAGAAAACATCACTTCCACCAATATTAATCTGTGGATTGTTCCAGATACATGACCGTAGAACTTCTCTGCAGTCGTTTGGCTTCATGTGGTGCTGGAACAAAATCCAGGCAAGAAGAAGTTTTGAATTGTATTAAGCAACGACGTGTCGAATTCCCTTTCCTTATCTCTGTATATGTTTTCGTAGAACGTCTTGGCTTCTTCAAGTATTTCTTTCTGGCTGTTAGTTGTATATTACAGATTTCTTTTTCAAGAAAATTAATAGACTTGTTGACTTAGTTCTTCTTTTCAAGATTGAGAAAATATTTGGACGGTTTTTCACCAAATTCTAGATTCTGCACTCGGTCGCTGATTTTAACACCTTCCATGTGGACCCCTCTTTTAAGAGGGGTCCACATGGAACATGGTGAGGAAAAGAACCGCTGACGACGATTGTTGGTCCAGCTAAACCTTAGCTAATAACTAATAGTAATACATCACTTATATCACACGATAGAAAATGCGTTCAATCAAATGAAGGATGGTTGATTGAGCGCGCCGTTCACATTGGGTTATGAGATTGTTGTAAAGTCGCACACAATACCGCTTGCCTGTAAACATACGTAGAACAATTACAGACTGCGCCAATGTCCAACTTGTTTAGATTCAATAGTCGCTCGCCGCGCGCTGTTCAATTTTCGTTAGAATCCAGACCGCTTCCCTTTAACTCTTGTAACTTTGTGTTCGGGTCGATTTGAGATCTTTCAGAAGAGTGTCTGCCGTCGTGTGTGTGTGGTTCAGATCAAGCGTGTGATCAATTCGGATAATCTCATCTTCAAGTGATTTAATCTCCTTCTCACTTTTACATTTCAAATTTGCATCATACGGAAATATATAGTCTTGCCCCTTATGTCAACCAAGATCATATCGAGTATAGAAGTTGATCGTCGATGACGATGTTAAATTGCACCTCGTCACCCGGAATATTCTTCAAATATTCTCTAGTATGGACTCAAAGCGTACTGTTTGACTACTTCACCAATAGCATATTTCACTATGTGGATGTACTTTGAGTCTTTATAAAGAATTGTTGAACATCCAAAAACCTCTACCTCTACCTCTACCTCTAAGGTGGCCGCCTACCACCACCACCCTGCGAACGGGCGCGAAACGGGTGCGCGGTCTTTATACCGTCCTCAAACCGGGCCGGCTCTCACCGTTCGCCGCCGCTGTTTCTCACTCGGCAGGAGTTTTGAGCATGCTCAAAAGTCCTGCCGGGCGCGGATGGCCGGCAATTTACCCGGCAACGTGTTCAACGGACGGGAAACGGCCCACCGTCCTCACGTGTGCCGCCGTCTGCACCAATGTCACACGATTGGACCGGCCAGCACACACGGATACATGTGACTACTATTAAATACAGAGATTCCCGGAATGTGAGTGAAGCGGCGAGCTTGAGCACTCAGCTTATAAAGGGCGGTTTGATGACGTTATCAAGGCGGTTCGGCCGGTACTTTGGCGTTTCGGTCGGTGAGGAGGTGGTAATGAGCCCGGTTCCAGGCCGATGAGGACCCGGTATAGAACGGTATGAACCCAGTGACAAAAAAAAATCAATGCGGCCGTTGACATTTTTGCTGATTGTTCACCATGTTGGACTCTGTTGTTTTTCTATAAAACGGTAAGGGGTCGCTCATCACACGGATACATGTGAAGGGCCAATAATACATATAACTACTTTCTGAAGCTGGGTAAAGTCCATGGTGTAGTCAACCACATTTGAAACGTATTTGAGATTACCAATCAAAGAATATTCACTGTTGTACATAGCAAAGGTTTTATATAACAAAGAGACATACTTGCCATTGTTGGTAGAAACCGCTCTTACAACATTATCGCTCACTCCCTCCCTGCCGACTCCTTCAATATCTCGATCGCACTACTGACACCAGGCATGGAATTATCCATGCCTGGTTTCATTCAAGGAGCCATGAAAGCCGTGAACATGGTGAAGGAGCCATGGTCCATCTGGCGACACACCCGGCCTCCAAACAGGGCGGACGGCTCCTCGATATAGTTCTCCATCTCCTTCTCCTCTTGACGCTTCATAAAATCTTCTCTAGCCGAAGAACTATTTTAGAAGCCAGAGGGCCTATCTGGTACACTGATACTCCATGGTCCCGAAATGTGCCTTTTGGTAGTATTGGCCCCAGACCCAGAGGTCGAACGTGAAAGGCCCACGGGGCCCAAACTATATATGTTCCGCTCCGTGGTTCTCGACTTACGCGGTTTTATACGTATAAAGCTGATTTGTATTTGTTATTCGTTAATGTTCTAGAGATACTAAAGAAAAGATAATTGTGTTCTCTTGATTGCAAATCATTATGTTCTAGAAATAATTTATTAATGATTTCTTTAAACTGGTTCAAGTTTCTCCGGTGTGTCTTGACATTTTTAGTTTTCATATTTTCGACTTGAACATGTTGAAGGAGGCGTATATAATAGTTTGTTATAACATATATACACAGTGCCGAAAATCCTTCTTTTTTGCAGTTGTAAGAGTAATAAAGCGCTTAGAAAAAATCGTAAAATGCATTAACATTACATCAAACTGCTTTTACATCAATAAAACGAACTTAGGTTCTAAATTTACTAGATATCCTTCGATTAAACTCAAATGCCCATATAAATTATATCATGAATAAAAATTACACCTTTTCCTTTCGTTTGAATATTAATGTCTATTTATATCCGTGTTTTTGTTATATTTGTTTCATAAGTGTTTTGTGTATTATGAATTATGATCAATCAGACCACGAAGCTAGCTTCATGATCAGACGCCTACGATAAATTCTAGACAAAGGCGTTGAGGGGCTGCATGGGGGTATTCATCTAAACTGCTCACAAAAAGTATCGAAACACTTAGAAATGATCCAATACATAACGGCTCGAAAGAGTATGCATTAATCGAAGCAAATTATTAAGTGCATGATTTTGTTCTACGTATTTTCACCTCGATCGTTGAGATACGATGTTGCGGAGCGGAGTTATTGTCATTTCAATGGTCGTGGGTCCAGTTTCAAAAGTGACACTCATCCCTATTGAAAAGCAGGAATCTGATCATTCTAAACAGTAATGCAAACCTCTTTCTATAGGATAGGAATGTTTGTCACTTTTGAAACTGGACCCACGACCATTGAAATGACAATAACTCCGCGCCGCAACAACGCATCTCATCGATCGAGGTGTCAAAATACGCAGAACAAAATTATGCACTTGATTATTTGCTTCGATTAATGCATACCCTTTTGAGCCGTTATATATTGGATCATTTCTAAGTGTTTCGATACTTTTTTGTGAGCAGTTTATTACTCTCAAGTAGGGATAAAACTACGTATTTATAAGGGGTTGTTCTTTTTAAATGGTGTGCTTTACCGCAAGGCGTTAAGGGGTCTAAAATTGAACATTTTCAAGAACTTGAAAGTTTATGTACTTAAAAAAGAAACCTGTCGATATTCTAACAGCCCAGTATTTTAGTTGTTTAGGTGGTATTGAGGTAGAAAAACACGCAAAATCGTCATGGTGGATAAGCTTTAGATATCGTTTCGTTTCTCATAAAGTCGTGGCGGTCTTTATTGCTATATGCTATGATACTCGAGATGTATCTATGGGGGGTATTGGTTTCATATTAGTGAACAGTCTCGACAAAAAGGACATGTTGTCGGCAAACACAGTTTTGAGATAAAGACCAATATATTTGGTGAAATATAAAAACAATAATAGAACAAAATACGCTTCTTCAATTCATATCTTGTGATTACAAAGTCCGATTACATTCAATATGGCATCATTTCAAAGCTTAAAATGTGCTCTTTCAAGTCAAACCAATAACTCACAGTTAAATCGGGCCTCCAACATGTCCATTTTGAGGTGATAGGTGAATTATTAACACTTCCATGCGGCAGGCGTCTGCAGACGATATTCCAAAATTTCACAAAATGTTTTAAAAATATTAAAATTATTGAAATTCATTACCATATTTGGAATCACCATGAGCATTGAGAAATGCATTGAATTTTGAAAAAAGTACAAACATGCCTAGTAATTAGTACTAGTATTGGGTCAGTGATCCTTGAGATAGACTTTGAAAGTTAGGAAAGGCTTCTGAAAAACCTGTTTGTGTTTGGTTAAACTAATAGCCGCGTGGAAAGTGTTAAATTATTAACTCGCGGAAAACATTAGATAAGGAAGTCATCAAATTAAATTATGACGACCATAAGTCAACACGGCGTCGGGCTAACGCTATTTCATAGTGATTTTCGTTGACAGATAAGAAATTGGATGGCGCCTATACTATATATAATTCCTCTGGATACATTCTCACTGAACGAAAGACATGGCAGATGATCACGAAGATGAACACATCAGTGACATGGGCTGCCACTTCACGTGGGCCGAATTGCGACGAACAGACCGTATGGCACTTGATCAGGAACGACGGGTCTTGTTGCAAAAGACTCCGGATTATGCCAGTTTGCCGTCGAACGCAGTCTCCGTTTACAATTTGCTCGGATTCATAGAGTATTCGCTGGACGATCAAGGGAAAGCCATCGAACGATTTCAAGATGTTTTGGCGACGGATTCATATAACATGAACGCGATAAGTTGTCTGACGCTCATCTGGAGACGCCAAGGGTTGCTCAAGTTATACCGCCAGTACGCGGAAAGACTACAGCGTATCGTTAGCGCAAATGACCCGGAAGTGATTGCTCGTGCCTTTGCCGATAGAGCATTCGCCATAAAACAGTTCCAGCAGAACGAGAAACGGTTTACTTACATGCCTTTTCTCTTGAAAGCGGTGGAGAAAAGCAAATATGTGGAGGACGGGGTGGAGAAGGCCGAGTGGTATTACGAGTATGCGAATTGTTTGGATAGAAAAGACGTTCAGCACATCATGTGTAAGTTGGACCTTACTCGGACAGAACCGGTTTTACGCGATGCATTACGAAGCTTTCATAAAGTTATTCTTCTGCTGTCCTTTGCGCCTCCGGGAAAGTCCCGTGGAGCCACCCATCCATATTTAGGTCGAGCTTGGGCGAAACTCGGTCGACTTTTGGCCCGGCAAGCGGGAAGAAACTTTGAGACAATATTCCCGCTGGAGAAATCTCTTCATGGTTTTTCGGTGCAAGATTGCTTTGATAAAGCATTGATGTTGAGCCCTGATGATGCTGAAGTTTTTGGCGTCATTGGTGCTGCGTACATTAAAATGAAAAGACACGAGGACGCTTTGAATTTCCTAACGGCATCTCTGAATCACAAGGAAAGCCAGTTTTCTCATCGTCATTGTGGTTTGTTGCATTTGCAGACGTGGCAATCACAACAACAAGATCATAAAGAAGGTATAGCAACATCGTCATCATCATCTGAAGATATTTGTTCTGTTGGTGGAAGCCTTCATCTGCTGAAGACATCGGCGGCAGCAGAGCAAGAAATAAATACCACTACGATAGGCTGCGATGAAACTCGTCCATCGGAGAGCAGTGAAACTCTAGAAAGGCTGCAAGCAGATATGCAACATGTTGATCTTGATGGTGGTCCGAACAACAACACAGACATCGAGCCTGCACAAAACAATTGTAACGAGACCGTCAATGAAATTTTTTCGCACGCCCCAGAAGTACATCAAACAGCTGATCTTGTTGGTGCAAATGAAAATGTCATAGGAAACAAACGTCAAATCGACGGGCAGAACTTTTCGAGTGATGGTGAGCACGTGAGATCACTTTTGCTGAAAGCGAAGGAGTCATTCAGTAACGCAATCCGACTGAAAGCCACTCATGCGGATCATTCTGATCTTGGCTACGTTCTGTATTTGATAGGGGAAGATTTATACCGGTGTATTCATCACTACAGCATTGCCATGAGATGTCCAGAAGGAGACGATGCAGATGTTGCCCAGACACGCGCCAGATGGGCGGAATGCTTGGAAGCTTTAGGCGAACACCAAGGAGCCGATATCCAGCGTAATTTACAACGTCAAACAAAGATCAGCACGCAAGAACTCATGTCAACCCTTGAGCAATCATGCAAGTATACACACGGAGTCAATTGTCAAGGTTATGAATGTGATATCTCCAGGCACAACTACTGTATGACAGAACGGCCTGGGTACGTCAATATCCTTTCGGAATACAACACCCCTGTGAGTCCCCAGATCCGATTTCTAACAAGGTGTCCGGGCGACTTCAAGTTCAATTTCTTCGTGTCGTTCTCCCATATCGATTACAAATGGTCTATAGCGTTGGTGCAAAAGATCGAAAAAGACTTCCCCGGAGTTCGCGGCAGACTTCGATATCGGGATTACGAGCTAGGAGCACCAATCGCCGATAACATAGTGGAAAGCATAGAGAACTCTTACCGTACGCTCATCGTACTTACGCCGGATTCGCTACGGGATCAGTGGTGCCGATACGAGGTACAGCGAACACATATGATTACCCTGACGCGACCGTGCGCCATTCCTGTACTGCTTCGACCGTGCAGAATACCGCGTGAAATAGAGCATCTCAGCGTGGTGAAATGCGATCGAGGACAACTTACGACGGAGGACTGGAAACGACTCGGCAAATCACTACAGCAGTCTGAGTTCCGTGGATAATAGGCCCGACAAGAACAGTGTCGCCGCTAGCGTACCGGCATGCCATCAGTAGCGCCCCGGTAGCGCCGCACTGTAATGTTATGACACACGTTGAGAACAATGTTGTAGGGTAAAAATGGCAGTTTCCAAGTATCGTTGACTGCAGCAAATTAGATAAACATGATAAAGACATGGCTTAAATATAGATTGCGCCCATGTAACGACACGCTGCTGTTAATTCACTGGGTAGTAATTGGAGCATCTCCCGGCACAACGAGCAGTACGCCTACTGTTCGTCAAAAATGGCCCGGATACGTCAGTGTCCCGGGTCAGTGTCCTGCCGGAGTACGTACAACACCTCGTAAGTCTCCAGATTCGATTCGTATCAAGGTGTCCGGTGACTTTCAAGTACAATTTCTTCGTGACTTCTCATACACGTCGACTACAAATATGGTCTATAGCGCTGGTGAAAATGACGCCGACGGTTGTAAAGACTTCCCCAAGTTCGACTGAAATCGATCACCTCGAGAAACTCTGGTACAGACAGCCAATTCACTCTATACCCGTAGTTCCACGCGGCAGGCGTCTGCAGACGACATTCTAAAATTCCACAAACTGATCAAAAAATGTCAAAAGTATCGAATTTCATCACCACTACATTTAGAATCACCTTGTGAGAAATGCATTGAAATAAGTACAAACATTCCTAGTTTTGGTTCAGTAATCCTTGAAATAGACTTGGGAAAGGTTTCTGAAAAATCTGTTTTGTATATGATTGAAACTATTATTAGCCGCATGGACAGTGTTAATTGCCGTTGCCACTGAGTCTTAGCATCACCGGGAAAGTTCGTTTTACGCACATGGTATCGTGAAAACAGGTTCGGAACGAGGATGACACTTTGCGTCAAAAAGGTTGGAGGGGAGGAGAGAAATACATTAAAGCGATCCGTACTCTCAAACTTCTTAGCGCTCTCACACATGTGTTTAGTTGCTACGCCATGCCACGACAAAATGAAGCAGCCTGATTGGACTATGCTGGTCAATGCTGGCGCTCAGCGGCCGAACGTTGAGGAGTACTGAGCGCCTTAACACGATCAACGCTCTCCACTAACACGGTTACCCCTGGAATATTTAAAAATAGGCCCATCCACGGTTACCCCGTGTGGACTACGAAGAATAAGGGCTCAGCAGACTCCACAACGCTCCAACGCTGAACGCAAGCGTTGACCACCGTTTTCCAATCAGCTGCGTCATTTTTGTTGTTTGTTTGTTTGTTTGTTTGTTGGGGTGTTTGTTTGTTTGTTTGTTTGTTTACACGGTCGGTCCGTACAGACACTACACGCTTGGGTCCTGAAGGGACCAGACTCAAGCAAATTAGTGGAGCTCCTACGACTGTGTAAAAGCTCAAGGAGTTCGAGTGTCGGTAGTGGAGATATGCTAGCGCTTAAAGATTATATGACAGCGTCGTCGACACTGAATGTATGGAAATGGGCAAAAAGACAGTCCTTTGCATCCTTTGCCCTGACACCAGTATCAGTCGCTTAGCCACAGGGCGACCGAAGTGGCGAATCTGGGGTTTTTTCGGGGTGGGGGGTGGGGGGGGGGGGGGGGGGGGGGGTGGGGGCTATTTTTCACGGTAGACTTTAACTTTATCCCGGCGTAAAATCGAGCGAATTTTCATATGTTAACAAGACTGGTATCAATGATGAAGGATCCCGATGCGGGCCCTTCGGGAATAAAAGTGACTTTTTTCGGGACTACCTATTGTCGGGGGGAAATAGCCAACAATTGTCCAAACTCTGGAAGAAGATTGTTTTGCAGTGAATATGGTAACACAGCTAGCTCTCTTGCGTTTCGTCACCAGGACATTGTCACCAGTGAGGGAGTGAGCATTTCCATATAGACCTAGTCGTGAGTTTGGGGTACGTGACGTGTATGTATATCACCGGTACTGTCACCCCAAGAGTTCCTTATTTTAAGGCGTGGGGGGGGGGGGGGACTAACATTGTGCGACTTTCGAAACCAAAGGTACTTTTTGGAAGGGGCAAATGTCGTGCTACCTATGAGTAAGCGCAACCATTCAACTAATTATAATACCCTATTGAATTAGGCCTAGGTTAGTTTTCAATAGGCTATTTGGTGATTCCCCCGGGGTGATTTCATGAATAACTTTGGAACATTCAGTATTCTCTCTATAAAATACCCCTTAATGTTTAAGCTTCCCCTGTCACTGCAGTGGCGTATCTGGGGTTTTTCCAGGGGGTTTGCGCAGCTGGGTTGTTTATTCCAGCGAATGATGTTGTATCCTAATGCGCGCGCAGCGCGCGAAATTTTAACAACATATCTACACGAATCTGGCCATTATTAAGGTACAATTTCCTTTCAAACGGGCTTCTATAATGATATTTTTCCTGGACAAAGGCGCGCGTAGCACGAGAAAATTTGCCATTTTTATACTAAATTGCCGATCATCAAACCGGGCAAGGGGCAAAGTTGTCATTTAGATGGGAATTAAGTAAATCCCTTACATTTTCTCTTTCCTTTTCCCTTTTCTTTCTCTTCCCTCTCTTCTTCCCTTCTCTTCGGTTTTTTTTAGCCCGGTAGTTTGAGCTGGCCTTCCCGGTTAAAGCCGTCTGGGGGGGGGGGGGCACGCTCTGCCCCTGACCCCCGGGAGATACGCTACTGTGCCACATACCCAGGATACCAAACTGAAGGTCTTACAAATACGCAGCCGTAGGACCTTAAATCTGACGGGGGCGGGAGGCCCCCTGGCAGAAAAAAAACCCTTTGTGCTCCCGCCCCATTCTCCGGATGTAGTGTGCAACAAGGACCATTTTTCGAGCGCGTTTTGTGTAAAACATGCCGCCTCCCCCTCCCCAGCTCTCAAATTTTCGGAGCTGGCTGTAAAAGAATTTGGCGGCAACCTTTTACAAACATTTTAGAATAGCTGAAAAATGCATGATGTCACATGAATGCTTTGAAGCATTGCTAAATATTGGAATTACGGTGCAAGGAATGTTTTAATATCTTCGTGGCAAGTGAAGTAGGAGACATAGTCCCTGAAGCCGTAGTCCGCCCAGAGAAATATATAGTGGCGTAGCTAGGATTTTTTTCAGGGGGGGGGGGGGGGGGGAGAGGCAAGATTTCTAAAATTTTCGTAAAAGGTTGCCCAATTTGTTTTGCAGTCAGCTCAGAAAATTTGAGAGCGGAGTTGTCATAATGCCTATACACACTACATGAGGAGAATGGGGCGGGGCACAATAGGGCTTGGGGTGGGGGCACAAAGGGCCTTTTTAAGGGTTGTTAAGGGTTTTGTCTGTCGGGGGGGGGGGGCGGAAAAATATTTTGAGCGAAAAGCGCGAAAATAAAACCACCGCGAATTTTTTTCTTCAGCTTTTACAGTATTTTAAAGTTAATTATACACCTTTTGAATGTGATTTATAAATATGTTAAAAATTCCGACCGACCCTATGGGGGGGGGGGGGGGGGGTACTTTCGCCAAAATCGTACGTGGATGTGCCTGCCGGACTTCAAAAATGTGACTTTCCCTATACCTATTTTTTGGCTAATTTCCCACCCATCTATATACCAATTTTGTAAGAGAAACACCCAATTTTGCACAAATTGGGCGCTTTCTCCAAAAATGCCTCAAAATACACCCAATTTATGTCAATTGGGCGCTTTGGTCTATGATAAAAACCACCCCATCGCTATACCAATTTTTGCGAAAAAGCACCCCAAAAGGCAGGCACATATAAGTATACCATATCAATGTGAGAACTCCCCCCGCCCCCCTCCCCCGGGACGCGTATTTTCTTTATGCAACTATAACGGGATGCATAGACGACAGATCGCTACACGGAATAAAGCGTAGTAACACAATGGGATGCATCCCGTTATGGTTGCAGAAAGAAATTAAGCCCCCGGGACCCTATCCCTTGGAGTGGATCTATGGACAAACAAACAATTCTTCTGCCTTATGTTCAATGTTTAATTGTGTATAAATAAAACCAACCTTCATAATTCTAACAGACTTTTACTCCCATCTGATATGGTGCCTATCTATATGCACATTTTCATTGTCAATTTCACTTTTGATTCTTAAAACAAATAATCTGAAATCCAGGGCCAAAAAAAATCATTAATGAAACCAAAACCATCTTACCCATATTGTACTTGTGTTTTCGGAAGAACACACTTTGACAAAAAATAAATGTATTTTGTTACCAAAAAGCTCCCCAGAGTAAGAAAATAGTATTTATTTTCAATGTTTTTCTCTTAAAGGCATATTATGTGATCTTTTCCAAGTAGCGCCCTCTATCACAGATTTTCTTGCAGATTTGCATTTTTGATCATAAATCATAAAGATCTTCTAAGTTACAGATCGATATGATTCCTAATTACTTCAAATCATGGTTTGAAAATAGATTGTACCGAGCGGTACAATCTATTTTTTTTCTCAAAATTTTACTCAAAATTCACTCTAAAACTATGATTTTGAGATTATTAGGAATCGTATCGCTCTGTAACTTGGAATATATTTATGATTTATGATCAGGAAAGTAAATCTGCAAGAAAATCTGCTTCCATTTTTTTTTTGAGGATTGAGGGCGTCCCCTGGAAAAGATAACATAATATACCTTTAACCTATCCATGTATCACTTCATACAAATATGAAAACAGTACTAAAGAATAATCAATACTCGTTTGAACAAATGTAATTTCCAGCAAAATTCTTCACTTTAATCATTTAATTTTACATCATACAATGGTTTCTTTATTCAAAATAGTGATCTTGAAATCTCAAACCAGGCTTGGAAAGTTATCTCTAGTGTAAGTCAAGACAAACAATTCAGTTTTTTATTTAGGCCTCACTGAGAGTTGCTATGGATTTCTGTACCCACCACTTAGTGGTATTATTGGAGTATCATTTAACAGTTTCTACTTCCTAAAATACATGCAACAATACACACATAAGGCCTAAAAAAAGGAAAGTTTGATTGGCCTAACCCGACCGACCCTAAATACATCGCCGACCCTGAATATTTTTTATTATTTTGAGGGAGGGAAAAAAATATTCAAAAAAAATATTAGTTGCCTCAGAAAAAAAATGGACGCAGTTAAAAAAAAACCACCTCATGATTTAACTTTTTTGATAGAACTGTGTCAGAATCGTAATTTAATGAAAACGATACTAGACTTTGAGTTGAAGTCTATGACGGAATAAAGCGTAACAACACCATTTAAGTCTAGTCTAGTATCTAGTCTAGGATGTATGTTGCCTTACGCAGATGCTAACATAATTTTCATGGACAGATTTATCCATTCAATCTTCTGAGACAACTGTTTATATTTTTAATTTGGCCTAAGAAGATATTATTGAGTTATTGCTATCGTCTTTGCTCAAAATATTGTTGCTTTGCCTGAAATGACAACGATTTGGGACTACAGTTTAATCAGTTCCAAATTGGCGAGATATATTCTGTTTTTATCTCTCCGCTTGCAAAATGTAATCCAAGCGTACACCCGCGATTATGGCCACATGCACGCGGTATTGATTGCACACACACCCCACACACATGCACAGCACACACGTCCTTCTGTATTCGGATTCGCTGCTGTAAGGTGGCTTCGCCAATTTGAAACTGATCAAACTATAGTCAATTAGATTTTGCACAACATCAACAAATCAATCAATCAATAAATCATTTACCAATTTTAAATCTGGCATTTTCCTGAAATTGGAAATGCTTGACCGAAGAGAAAATAAATTATAATAGCATTTTTCAAATTTGTATAAGTTGTGGAGGGCAACCATAATAGTGTTCCCTTTTAATATGTAACAGAGATTACACTTGCTTCTTGCTTTAAAAGCAATAATTACTAATCATAAATTAATACACAATCTTGACTTTATATAACACATACTCTCTTATATAGTTATTAAATATTTAAAATAATCTCATTTGTAAATGGTTCCTAAATACACACAATTGTTCCTCATTATATACTAGGTGATCAAAAATACCCATTTTAATATTTTGTAATCATATCACACTTTAGAAATAGTCTCACATACACTTTGTGAATGTATAAGCTGGTCTGAAAGTAATTGGTTGGTTGGTGGGCCATATACCCTGGATGTGTGATATGGGCCCTCCACTTCATGCACAAAATTACCTATTGGCTCCAAGCCAAAGGATTTCAGGAATTGCTATTTCTGTATGTTTCTCATTATTATGTTTTAACACAACGGCTATTAGTTTTACCGCAACAGATTTTACAGAAACCTTTCCCAACTTTCAAAGCCTATCTCAAGAATTACTGAACCAATACTAGGCATGTTTGTACTTATTTTAATACATTTCTCGTGGTGTTTCCAAATATGGTGATGAAATCTAATACTATTGACATCTGTGAATCATTTTGTGACATTTTGGAACATGTCGTCTGCCACATGGAAAACGATAATATGTATTTGTATTTTTCTCTTCGTATAGCGCTTTGAGAACTTGTTGTGGGTGCTCTTTAAGTATTTTATTATTTAGATAACTTTTGTAAAACTAGATGTAATGAAACTCCTTCCACGATTCAGCTTTTCACTTTTACACCAAACTCACTGCACCACCCACTAGTTGAATACTAAATACAACAATGGGTATTTTAAAAAGCACCTTGTTTTTCAATACAACCCAGATTATGTTATAGCTACATTTTGTATACATTCATCTACAACGGTGCTCAAAATAAGAAGGGCTCCGAGCCAAATGCCCATCAAATTAGCTCTGGGTCCATCACATTTTGATGATGGTCCTAATCTTTAATACACACTAAATTCCATAGGACATTTTAGAAAAAGACCCGAGCCGGATTTGGGCTCCTCGAGAATTATGGCTTATTTTGAACCCTGCACACCTACATACACTCATCACAAATACAAACTATGTCCGTCTCTTTCAACAAATAGTTGATATTATACTAATTTAAATGATACACTTATTTGGAATGACTTTAGCGTAAGTAAATCTTAGTTGAGGTAGAAGGCAGGATTAATAACAACAACAACAGGATTGTTTTGGGATTTTGTACACTTTCCATGCGGATATCAGTTTTACCATATACAAAACAGATCATTTCAGAAACCTTTCAAGGTCTATCTCAATGATTACTGAACCAATACTAGGCATGTTTGTACTTATTTCAATGCATTTCTCATGGTGATTCTAAACCTAGTAATGAAATTCAATACTTTTGACATTTTTGAAACATTTTGTGAAATGTTGGTATGTCGTCTGCCACATGGAAAGTGTTAACTTTAGGGAAAGGGGTATAAACCCATTGGGTAGGTCCATATCAGGCTGTTTCAGTTACAATCCATACACCCCCTATAGAAGACATGACCTTAATCTTCCACACAGGGAGTGAGGATTTCATATGGAGTCACCAATGCAGGTAACCCTTTTTGAAATTCACACTCCCTGTGGGAATGATTAAGGTATTGTCTTCAATAGGGGGTGTATGGATTTCAAATGGAATAGCCTAGGCTATTATGTACTACTCTGACTCTGATGTCTGACATGAGGCAGAGATATATATTACTGTAAAAGTAGAAATTTTCGCGAGGTTTTTATTTTCGCGAATTTCACGAATCAATCCTCATCCGCGAAAATATAAACTCTGGAAAATTATTGACTTCCATTGACTTTTGTTCACAAATGTTGAAAATCGGGAAAATAAATAAATTGCGAAATGCTTGTTATGACCATTTTCGTGAAAATATCTTATCGTGAAAATATCTTATCGCGAAAATATTGACTTTTACAGTATGTCTAACAAAAAACATACACACAAAAACCCTGTTGTGTTGGTCTGGCATTTATTTTTTAAATTTTCTTCAAAAATACCTATCAATGTATTCCAAAATCACAAACTTTGAGAGGGATTTTGTTTTTAAATAAATAAAGCACAATCCCAAGAATTCATACTTTTAAATTGCCAAAACAGTCAAACTTCAAAATTCTGAAAAAAATATATCTTGAAACGTTCCAAATTTGCAAATTATTGGATGTAGGGCATTGTAGATTAGGTTTTTTGTTAGTCAATTCTTTTTTTGTTAGTCGACTCTCTTATTGGGAGTACACAAGAAACATACTCCTCAATTATTTTTGTAATTTTGTAACTGTAATCTAATATGAAAATATTACTAGATTAAAACTTCTCAAACCTGTTAATATTTACTTAAACCTGTTAATAATTTCTAAAACTTGTTTATACTTTCTTAAACCTGTATTCACTTTCTTAAACCTGTTTATAATGTCTTAAACCTGTTTATGATGCCCAACAACAACAGAAAAAACACCTGATTGGTCCAATTCAAAATACAGTGCGTTGAACGATCGTCACGCCGTGCTACGGGAGGCACTATCGTGCGCCCATCACTGCGTGCAACTACCAGCACACTGTGACGTGATGGTGCATGAATAAGCTCATGCACGTATATTCAGCAGTTAACAAGCGCACACTTTTGAAACTGCATTTTTTCCAGTCTTCATATTTGAGCACCCTCACAGGGTCCGTGTGTAAAATACACGAGGATCGAGTCTAGGGATGCTTGTCTTTCCTACAGCGTTGGGATAATTTCACAATGATAATTAATACATAATGAATCAACAATATCCATTGTATAAATTGGAGGGAAAAAGTAGTAATGATCGAAAGACAAGACCATGCACTAAACATATAAACTAAACTAATTTGTTTAAATCACCAACAAATAGAGAAAACAAATATATTTTCACACAATGAGTTGCAGCACACAAGAATGTTGATTTGAATCAGGTGGAAAGTGGGTGAGGAGGTGAGCTCGAAATCAAAATGGTTTTGTAGAGAAACTTCGCTCACAAAAAAATATCCCTCAAAATAAGGGAGGAGTGGTGTGGTAAAGAGGTAAAAATCTCTAAATATCCCAATGCAACACAGCAGAGTGTTCACAATCACTCTAGTGGTCAGTACTTTGGTCAGAGACGGCGCCTTACACCCCCAATAAAATCTTGACAGCATAAATCCTTGTGAAGAGGGGGAGGGGGTGCACTGTACATTGAGGGGTGGTGCTCATATTGTACGGAAACTGGTGTTTGAAGCCAAGCCCAAACCAGTTCTATGAAATTACTCTTAAAACATCAACTCATATTCATTACTTCTGCATTTCAATGTATTTTCATGTAACAGTTGGAGATCCTAAGTGTAGAAATATCCAGGGGCAAAAGTCCTCTAAAAGGTTCATACATGTTACCCGGACATTGCCTTTAGGGATGAGACTGTCTGCAGCTGAATCGGTTGGCAAATTGTACCCACCATAAAACAGTGCGCGTATCATTAGCCATACAGGGTGAGTCAAAATATTCAGGTCCCATTCGGCCAAGTATTTTTCCTGATTTTCTAAAAACGGGACCTGAATATTTTGACTCACCCTGTATATATCATGCTTCATTAATTTCTCTGGTTTATTTAATGGTTTAATTCCAAATTCCATACCATGTTCAATTTAATTAACAATTTTTTATCGAAAAAGAAATCATGATTGCGAAAGTGCAATTGTTGTGTTCAATTCATGTAAATAGTTTCCCCGCTGAGATATATTATTGCTCATGCTCATACAGGTGGAAAAGTACAACCTTTTTAAACATGTGCCTTTTACACATGGTTCAACAGATGTGTAAATACATACTGTAAAAGCTGACATTTTTTCGCGGAGGTTTTATTTTCGCGCTTTTCGCGCAAAATTATAACACACGAAAATATTGTTTTCACCATTCATACAGTGCATCCAGAAGGTCGCCTGCAAAAAAAACAATTCGCAAAATGTCTATGATGTCAAAATGAGCGAAAATATCTTTACGCGAAAATATTGGCTTTTACAGTAATACAATGTACTGTATCTATCTCTGATAGCTGTGAAGTGTTTTATACTTCGTCCACTAATAATCAAAACAAATAATTGTTGATCATTTAAACCATTCCCAGAGCTGTGAAGTGTTTTATACTTCGTGGCCACTATAATCAACAACAAAAAATTGTTGATCATTTCAAACCATTCCCTCGCATACTATGCAACTTCAAAATGTCCATGATGATATCGTGGACATTATCGTGGACCCAATCTTTGGGACTGTTTATGTACAGCGATGTGCAGGTGCGCGTCTGTTGTTTTGGAATGCAGTGCATCGCAAGATCGCGTTAAACATTTGGATGAATGCGAGCGCTCGGATCGGCACTCAGATCAACAATCATCTGTTTGATTATAGTAGACATAATGCTGTTTTGGAATAGAAGAAACTTATGGCAGCTTTAGCAGATAGGCCTCTTTGCATTTACATCGCATGTTATGCTACAAGGTGACAATAGAACACCCTGCCGACTTACTCATAAATTGTGAAATTTTGTTGAAAATTAAAGAAAAAATCTGAAAATTAAAATTATGACTTTTTTTTGAAAATTTCGAAAATGTTTGAAAATTTAGACTTCTTTTGAAAATTTAGAAAATTGTTGAAAATTGTTGAAAATTTAGAAAATTGTTGAAAATTCACCAGAATGTTCATGAAAATTTTGAAAACAATAAAAACAAACGCTCGCATCGACCAGGGTGTGGTTAATTTGTTGTCTGAAAGCTGCCATGTAATGTATTACTGGTGCTCTACGATTGTACCCTTGTGAAAACGCACAATTTACCATACGGCAGCCATTGCAGAGAGTGCCAGACTCTTGTCCCTGGACTATTTCTCAAGAGCAGCAGGGAGAACAGCAGGACTGTTTGCATACATATTCATATTATTTACGTAAGGTGTGTAAATGTTCAAATAAAGTATGAATACCTTAACAGTAGTCAGGAATGTTTTAAATATGGGACTTTACAGTGTGTCCAAAAAATAATTGGGTCAAGAAATTAAAGAGCTAGGAGAGCTGGGGTGGGGTGGGGGGGGGGGGGGGGGGGGAGGGGGGGTACTGACATATATAAAGGTATACAGATATGTGCCACTCTAAGGGGTCACTTTACAATTTGACAGCGAATCATCAGCCTGAAACACCGCCGTTCATAAATGTTATATCAATGGATTGCAATAGCTGTTAAACTAAAGCGGCGAGGAAAAGTTCTCCAACAAACGCATCAGTAAATTATTCTTTTCCCCCCTTTTTTCTAGGGGGGGGGGGGGGGGGGGGGTGGGGGGTCTAAAGATTAAGTACATTAACACTTTCCACGCGCCTATTAGTTTGAACATATCGAAACAGATTTGTCAGAAACCTTTCCCAAATTTTCAAGGCCTATCTCAAGGATTACTGAACCAATACTAAGCATGTTTGTACTTATTTCAATGCATTTCTCACAGTGATTCCAAATATGGTAATGAAATTCAATAATTTTGACATTTTTGAAACATTTTGTACAATTTTGGAATGTACAGACGCCTGTCGCGTGGAAAACATTAACAGCCAGGATATCTTAAAATGATCTTCATACAGATTCAAAACTTTATGATCACAAATGGATAATTGGATAGAGGATTTTTAACATTCTGTCTATGTTAATAATTCAGCCACCTTTACTCGACACTCAACATATAGAACATAAGGGTAGGGTGCAATAAGCTTATATCAGGTTACGACTATTATAGTATATATATATTATATATATATCTATTGGCTCTCTGGAAGAACGTAAGAGATGTCGTCCCACGGATGACGGTACAGTCCTTGCTTCAGCCTCTTCTGATCCAAGTAATGACCTGAAAGTATTCAAAGTAAAAAAGGAAAAATAAATAAATAAACCACTTTCCTTTAAAATAATTCTATGCACAGATATTGCTTTTCTATGTTTGGCGCAAGATAAGTTCCATGTAGACGTTATAGGCCAAAATGCACTAAATTACTGCCAAAGGTGGTTAACCACCCGCCAGTTTGTGTACTACTCAATGGGCAAAGTGCATGTCACCTTGTGCTTCTAAAATACGAACCATTGGAGTTATGCAACTCATTTTTTTTTTAATACAGCAATTTTAAGGACGACCCCTCCTGTAGAATAGAAAACGTCAAGTTGAAAATCAGGCCAGAAATCGGAACACCTACCTTTAAAACAAATGATGTAATATTACACACATTTGAATTGCTTATTTTCATGTAATACACAAATACATTTGAATAGATATACAAATATTGCACTCATCTTTAACTCATGCAATATTTTTCTATCTCATGCATCTTTAATCACACTCAATATTATATAACTATACTGGGTGTGTCAAAAAAGTATCCCATGTGAAACATGATTTTTTTTTTTGGCCATGGAAGATATAAAAATTGTTCGCAAAATACTAATAATCATGTTCAGCAATCTTTAATGTGCCATAAGAAGAAAAATAATCTATCCATTTTGGAGCTTCCGAAATCAAATTATGGCAAATCAAATTCAGCTTCGGCCACTTTTCATGTGAAGAGAGCTCTATTATTAGAATCGTCATTCAGCGTGTCTTTGAACATATTAATCAATAAAATCAATAATAATCTACCTACTAAATGTTGATAGTTAGTTGAATTGAACAGTAAAAAATATTTTCATCCATATTATCCATGGAATACCATAAATTATTTGAATTTTAGACAGTATTTTAAGCGAAACAATGACATATCCTATAATCATCATCAGAATCACAAAGGCAGTATTTTCAGTTGAAAGACATTTTCTTGTTCGAAAGCGGCCAAAGTGGAATTTGCACTCTTGATACTGAATTGATCGTATCACGGTAGTTAGGTGGTGAAATTCAATGGGATAAAGGGATTTGATAGAAGACTAAAGGACTTACCAACGGTCGGGTTTTTTTAAACAAAAAGACATGGGATTTATTTTTAATTAATTTTCTATACTGATGAGACACTTTTTTGACACCCCCTGTATATTGTCCATCCATCACAGGATACACAAGCTGGTGACAATGAAAAATACATACATACATACGAGATTTTATATAGCACCATTTCATTTAGATCACGGCGCTGCAGCATCCAGGCAGTAGCTAATTCAGCGCCAAGTTGCAACATACACACAAACATAGAGACAGACAATAGACGAGTTCCTGTAACCTAGGAATATGTGTGTATAGACACAGACCGGGATGATCCCCTACTCTTTACGAAGGAGTCTGTGACCTTTTAACGTGCTCGGGTATTGCTCTTCCGATGCACGGGACCACCATTTCTACGTGACTTTCCGAACCACGAGGCAATTGAGACTAAGTACCTTGCCCAAGGATACAAATATGTTGGCTACAGCGGGGCTAGAACTCACAACCTTTGTATCATGAACCCTAACAGTGTCATCATTACCACGATACCACTAATGGTTATTATTTCATGAAATTATGATTTCATTCTACTGTCCTATACATACTTTCAATGGTGATCTATTATTTATTGGTCAATTGTGCATTTCATTGTTGATTGTATCAAAACCACATACTAACCAAAGCATAATACTGTCTAATAGTGTAATCAATTGGAGGTCAGAGGTCAGAGGTCATCATATTTCATTTAAATTCATACCAATTGCGAGCGGTCAGTATTCTGACCAAGTCACCAATGCCAAAGGTCAAGTCTTAAAAGAATTGAGACTAAATTAACCAAAGCATAATAATAATAATAATATCATCTCTTTCAGTCAGAGGTCATCATATTTCATTTAAATTTATATAAATTGTGAGCGGGTCGTGTTCTAAACCAAGTCATCGATGTCAAAGGTCAAATTTGTTTAAAAAGAATTGCAACTTCGAGTCAGTCACTGATTTGTTTTGCCATGCTATGAATCGCATTTCTGCCTCACAATACATATTTAATACATTTGCCCCCTCCCGGGTCATGATCCTTGCAAACCCCAGGTCCCACCCAATTTTGTCCACCCATACAACTGCAAATGTTGACTGTTTAATGTCAAAATTACCTAAAAGTACCTTCAAATTGGTCTGAAATGTCTAATGTCAGACCAAATAAAGATAATTTCAATCATTTTTGTCATTAAAATCCAGCGCACTTCGCCTGGCAAATTATCCCCAACTTTTCCTCTTTCCCCCAACAAATTTTGTTATTGATTTTATATTACATTATGATTTCAAAACATTTTCCACCTTTAATGAAGATGCGAAGGTCGAATCTCACTAACGTTCATATCAAATGTGTGTGGTGTTCAATGACTTAATTTTAACATGATAATTATAATTACAATTATACAGGTAGGGTCCGTCAGTCAGTCGGGAGTATTGTTTTTTGTCGTTTATTTTTCCAAAAATGTCTGGGAAATTTTGTGTGAATTTTCAGCAATTTGTTATGTTCAAAATATTTCAAAAAAATAATAATAATAATTTTTTTTTAAATGTGCACACAAAAAAAGGTCGGTCAGGCCAGTAGAATATATTTTTCCTGTCGCCTTTATATTAGTGGTGTGATGTTATAACACTTTCCACTGGCAGGCGTCTGCAGACGACATTCCTAATGTTCACAAAATGTATCAAAAATGTCAACATTATTGTATTTTATTACCATATTTGGAATCATCATTACAAATGCATTGAAATAAGTACACACATGCCTAGTATTGGTTCAGTAATAGTTAAGATAGGCCTTGGAAGTTGGGAAAGGTGTCAGGAAATTCTGTTTTGTATATGGTAAAACTAATAGCCACATGGAAAGTGTTAAGATATCTGCAATGGAGGGGTATAATTGTAATTAATCAATCCTTTTATTGACATTGTCAAGGTCAACTTATTTCTGGGTAGGGTGGAGCTGGTACACCGCTGGTAGCACTCCTTGGGTAAATATCCAACACAAAAACATTCTATAGGCCTGAAGCGAAAAATAATGTGTTATTTCATTTGGGGAATCCCCGACAATTGCCTGAACTTGAATTTCATGACCCGTGATAACCTTTATTATGGCTTGCATCACTGCATGACTGCCAAACAGTAGATCAGGTTTCACTAATAGCATTGTTACTCCCACCACTGTGTGGGACCATAATTATAAGCATTGGGGATTCCCTGGTCGGATACAGAGTGTCCCAGAATGAATATACTGGGTAAACTGCATTTGTTGGCCATCAATACCATTGCTGGTAGTCACCCGTCAGGGGTGTGCCGCCCAGGTTCTTAAAAAGGGGGGGCTAGAGAACTGAACTGAGTGGATTTTATGATGAAAAATAGGGTCTTAGGAACTGATTTTTTCAAAAAAATAGGTCTTGAGAACTGGCCTATAGTTCAATTTTGAATAGCAAGAACGCACATTTTTTTTTTCTTCTTAGTCTTCGAATGCAAAATTTTCGAAGAATTGAGGCTTTGGATGCAAAATTTTGGCGATTTTTGAATTTTCAATAAAAAATGGGGTCATAAGAACTGATGCAGACTCAAAAGGGGGGTCATAAGAGCTAGCAGCAGAGGGTGAAAAAGGGGGTCTTCAGCGCGGCACAAACCTATACCGTTTTCAAATGTCAGTGCCCCCCCCCCCCCGGACAATTAATAGCATGCAGATGTTCATTTTGCTACCCCCCCCCCAGGTAGTCAGTGTGCTTGTGACTCTAGCTAACATCACTGTATCGGCGATGTTTTGTCAAAACCTCTGTTTTTCTGGCCCTTCAGCATGTCTATATAGTAAAACTGCCCATTGGTTATGCATAGCAAGTGTTGCTTTCTACATGTTCAGGGGCAAGAGCAAACGGTTTTGATAGATGGGTTTTTGGCCCTTGAACATGCAAAACAATAGATTGGGTTGTACTTAAATTGCATTTCTCTGCACCACTGTATAGGAGCTACATATTCCCTGGCCTGATCAGATACAGAGTGTCCCAGAAGGAATATATTGGGAAAATTGCATTTATTTGGCCATGACTACCAATGCTGTTGGTCAGTGTACTTGTGATTCTAACATATATATATTGTACTGTAAAAGTGGAAATAATCGCGCTACATTTATTTTCATGTTTTTCGCTCTAAGGTTAACAAGCGCGAAAATAAAAAAATGCGCGAATATATTCCTTTTTTGTATGTAGATCTTTGTAAGGAATAGTGCTGTTATCGAGATCTTTTTTTTCATGTCGATATGTTGCTATTTTAGAATCTCGATATCGACATGATGTCAACATGTTATGATCCAAATACCAAGCCGATTGTCCCGCAATTAATGTCCGCGATAGTATAGAATATTACCGCAGATCGAAAATATCGCCAAGTCAATACGCGAAGTGGTGAGGGGGGGACTAGCGTAGGCCTAATTACTTTTAACGATTTGCTATCGTTGGATATTGGGGTTTTTCACAACTCTTGCCGATTTTCATTTATAAAAATCACTTTGCTGATTATTTTTTTCTCAAATCATTACGGACGATTTAATGTCAATTATATCGACATCCCAAAGTTGATATCGACATGTCGGGATAATAGCCGATATCGACATAATGTCGACATCGTCCATGTCAATCACAGCTCTAGTAAGGAAGCTCAAAATCGCGAAACTTATAGGACAATAGCCCCAACAATGTTAGAAACAATCATGGAACAAACAGCATGGCAATTAGGGTCAGTGTTCGAACACATCTTTTCTATGATTGTAGTCCTACTCATTTTCTTCATGAAATTACCAGACTAGGGCAAGGGCATATCCACTATTAATAATGCAAGTATTAAAGGGGCATTAAGATATGTTGTAGAGGCAGCGCCCTCAATTACAAAAATATATGATAACAACTGGGATTTGTATATTTTTACAATTGTATTACATGTATGAACTTACACCTATAATGGATTTTAAAAAATCAGCCCTCTTTGTACAACAAAACGTTGATTCAAAAATGCTGGTAGAGCCGCGACCAGCATTTTACATGGTTAAGGGTGGTATTCCAACATATTTAAACCATTATTTTAATCAAGTTTTGCTGGGTTTTTTTTAGTAGAAACAACAATTATGGCCATTTTTAATGTTCATCTTGAATTCTGAAGTAAATTAATTTAAAAAAAAAAAAATTCAACATGATATTGTGTCCCTTTAAATTTGAGATGTGATTTTTATATTGTTATCAAACAACAGTATAAATCATTTTGGGACACCCTGTATTTCCAAAGATAGATTCGGGAAAACCCAAACTCTGCTTAATCAATCAAAACTAAAAAAGAGGAAGTAGACAGATATAGTCCACACAAAATGCTAATGTTTGCAGTATTTTATCTTCACAGCTTTTGGTGCATGGCTTTTCTGGTGTTAAAGGTAGATGTTCTGATTGCTGGCCTGATTTTCAATCTCTGATGTTTTCTATTTCACATGAAAGGTCATCATTGAAATTGTCAAAGTTTGAGTTGCATAACTCCAATGGTTCTAATTTTAGAAGTACAAGGTCACAAGAATGTTGCCTATTGAGTAATACACAAACTGGCTGGTGGTTAACAACCTTTGTCAGTAATTCACCACATTTTAGCCTATAATTTCTAAATGGAACATTTCTGGCCTCTAAGATTTTACAGACATAATTAGACAAATGTGGGGTCGCGATTCTTCTGATATCAAAATACTGTGATGTGAAGAAAAAAAATCATAGCCAAAAAAAGGTGATCGGAACATACACCTTTAATAGATAGACAGACAGACCCCTTGTACACTGATACTGGACATGTACTATCCTATTCAGGGAGCTGTCATTTTACCACCTAGTACATGTAGCATTAGAAATGCTATCTTAAATATTTATTTGCAGTAAATATACACATCTGAACAATAGTCATACTTCCCCGATAATATCGAAGACAGCATGTATCATGTCTACTCTGTATTGTCTGTACCACACTTATTACACCATGCACCAGAGAGAGTTAGTGATGAACAAAGTGAACTAGCCTGGTATGGGGTTAACCAGGTTAAATGTTTTCAGGGTTTAATATAGTGACAGCTATATGCATGTTTATGTCTTGGCATGGTAGTATGGTCCTCTCACCTTTCCTGATTTACTCAGATACACAATTTCAATTTTGGTTATGTATGGGACCTAAATCACCAACATTTATTTGCAGGGGCGTTTCGATATACTGAAGATAACAATAATGTACAACTTGAATATGACTTTTTGTTATATTAAATTTAAAACTTGATACTTGATTTCCATGACAAATTATTGATAAAATACAATTCACTCAACTCTTCATGGAATGTCCGCTTGCATTCAAACTCAACCCCTCCTAAGCGCTGTTTGTCTATTTTTAGACTCTTCTTGTTTACTGTAGGGTTTGGGTTTGGGTCCAAAATATACCAAAAGAAGTTGGGAACTATTTTTGTGAATACCCCGTATCTAAATGTTTGATAATGTGATGGCCCAAATATCTGACGTCTGATGGCAAACACCTATAGTATAACAAGATGGTGCGTACCTGAAGTATAACATTTGCATGTCATGTGTATCGTGTATGTATGTATCTATCGAAAGCAGTGCAAGTCACTGAAGCATACCACCCTCAATAAAGAAAGCATAAATAATGAATAACCAAAAAAGTTGCATATTCAGGTGATTTTGTGCGTGGTGTGATTTAATACTGGGGGGAGGGGGGGGGGGGGGGAGGGGGAGGGGAGGTGTTCTCACTTTTTTGGTATAGGTGTGCCTCCAGAGATTTTGAAGTATGACCGAAACGTGCCATCCATACATATACCACTTAATATCACATACACCCCTAAATTAACCAGCTGAATGTAACAACCCATTCACTTACCAATCATTTATTAATCACTGATGATCGCGAAACTTGCATATAAATCTTGATATTCGACAAAAGCCTATAATATTGTTTACCAAAATAGGAACCAAAAAAAAAAAATCCCGTAGTTCATATTGTTTTTGTCACCTAAGGCACTACTTTGTATGCGTCTCATGCAAGTCACTTGCATAAAGTATAAGTTAAACACTGTCCATGGGGCTATTAGTATTAGTTTTACCAAATACAAAACAGATTTTTCAGAAACTTCTCCCAACTTTCAAAGTCTGTCTCAATGATTACTGAACTCTTCCAGGCGTTATTAAATCGAGCAATACTTTTAAGTATTAAAATATGCCACTTAAAAAAAGAAGTAAAATCTCGTCTTGCAATGAAAGCAAGATTGAGAGAGGGAGGGGGTACGATTCCTTGACTTGTTAGTTGTTTCTCTCTTCTTTGTGCTGTTATCTTGATAGGACCCCAATGGAAATAGATCTTGTGGCTTTTTGGGCTATCCTTGGTCTTATCAACATGCTTTCTGTCTGTGTTTTTACTATTGTCTTTTATTTTTATATTTATTATATTTGATTATTGTATGTACCATCTGGGTGTTTTGATATGCAATCTCGATTTGGCTAAATAAATATGAAATGAACCAATACTAGGCATGTTTGTATTTATTTGAATACCATTTCTCATGTTGATTCCAACTATGGTAATGAAATTCAATCATTTTGAAATCTTTGGAAACATTTGTGAAATTTCAGAATGTCGTCTGCAGAGACAACTGCCACGTGGCAAGTGTTATAAGAACAACCGAGAAGTGTATACCGTTACTAAATAATTGAGTGTGTCCCTAGATAGGAAACTCAAAAGGGGAACTACCAGAGCCAGCGATCAGTCAGGGACTGCCAGGGGAAGTTCCATCAAACAAATACAAACAAAGGAAGCACAACTGGTATCCCATGACGATGACCTAAAATGACTCATAAAGGTTTGTATAGTAAGTGGGTGGGTGGGAAAAGAACAGTTTCACACTCTGACAATTTTACAAACAATTGAACATTTTGTGGTCTTTTTAAATTCACAATTTTATTTTATTTACATATTTTGGTTTAATTATTGTGAAAGGGTCTGACATTTCAACCCTGGCAGTTAGTTTTGCTATTTTACTAAATTTATCTTTATATCTATATCCATTTACTAAGGCAAGGTAAAAATAAAACATGTTTAGCGCCCCGACTTTTCCAAAAAAGGAAGGAGGAGGCCCTTTCCTCCCTTTTAGTGCAAAATCACCCTTGTTAGGGATACATTTTTGTGAACCTTCATGAGGAGGAAACCGCTTTAAATCTTGTCCTTTTTGGAATCAAATCTGTTTTCATGAGGCAATAAAAAACATTGTGAACATTTTGGTTATTTTTCAACAATTTTCGAGTACACTTTTGTCTCAAATTCAAAAGAAATATGGGTCGGTCAGGCCCATAAAACAATTTGTTTTCCATGGCCTTAAAGAAACAAATGTTGCCATTTTTTCACAATATCAGAACCCCCCCCCCCCCCCCCTATGGTGTTAAAAAATGCAATAAAAAATGGACAAGATTTATTTTTGAAAACTTGCTCATATTAAAATGTTACTTCTCATGTACTGACGAAAGACCAGAGATACTTTAAAGGCATATTATGTGATCTTTTCCAGAGAGCGCCCTCTATTCATGATTTGTTTTAGAAAGTAGATTTTCTTGCAGATTTACATTTCTGATCATAAATCGTGAAAATATAAACTGTTGTGTTAACCCGACAGTTTATTTTCACTCTAAAACCATGATTTTGAAGTAATTAAGAATTGTATCGCCCTGTAACTTGGAAATGTATGTACGATTTATGATCAGAAATGTAAATCTGCTTTCACTTTTTTTCGATGTTGAGGGCGTTCTCTGGAAAGATCACATAATATACCTTTAAATAGTACTTTATTCATGAATTTAAAGCTGCAATAGTATAGAGAGTGCACCCATGCTTAAACTAATGAAAATCCACCACTAGGTGGGGTAGTATCAATGTTTTTCCTCCATTCCAGACAGAGCTGGACATGAAAATATTGTTGGGTACTTGGATGTGGGAAAATACCTGATTTCATAACTAAGGCATTACATTTGATGGTCCCTATCAACTTTTGTCATTTGAATCCTGTATACGCTCTACCAAGGAAAACTAATGAAAATCCACCACTAGGTGGGGTAGTATCAATCTTTTTCCTCCATTACAGACAGAGCTGGACAAGAAAATATTGTTGTGTACTTGGATGTGGGAAAATAACTGATTTCATAACTAAGGCATTACATTTGATGGTCCCCAGCGTTCAAATTAAGGAAAAAAATCAGGTTATCAAGCGGATAACCATGATATAAAATCAAGTTATCCGCCAAAATCAAGATTTCTTGAAAATTTCAGAGGTATAAACAAATGAAAAAGCACATTTTCTGCAATTTAATCTTAAACCACACGGCATATTCTAAAAATATTTAAATTTAGTAAATTAACATTTATTAGGGAAGAGAAGTGTTGCTTGTAACTTCTTAACGAAGCATCGTACGAAGAAACGACATGGTCCATATGGTCGTACTCTTTAAAATACAGCTTTCCTAGAAAAACAGCCTTTTCTGTGCAAAATTGGGTGTGAAATGTTAATTTTTTGTTTGAAAGTTACACACATTTTAAAAAAATAGTTTTAAATTTCAGATACAAAGCGTCAGCTGGGCTTCAAGGTGCATGATTTATGTCAGGGTAGGAAACACTTACCAATGAAACCCATACTGCGTCCTAGCACAAATAGACCGTTGAGGGCGCCCATCTCTATATACTCTGTAGCCTCTTCACTGTTAAGGAATAGAAAGAAAAGTTGATATAAGCTTAGTGTCTTTATTACTAAAAGGAGGAAATAACAAGGAGCAAAATAAGGGAGTTAGTGGAGAGACCTGATGTGCCCTCCCCACCCCAAGCAATGCAACTGGAGAGTGAGAGTGTAGGCAGGATTCAACAATCTAGACTTGTTGTAACAACTTTCTTTTTCTGTGCACATCAAATAAAGATGTCAAGGTCGAGGCAGAACAAGCCAAGATGCAGCTCTGAATTGCCCTGATGTTACGCTCAATCTGCTCAGAAGTAGGCATCATGTTATAATTTCTAAACAAACTTAAAAGTTTTTAAAAAGAAGAAAAAAATAGCCGCCTCCTTCCATTTTTGTAAAAGTCTGGATGCTTATCAAGTTCCTTTTTTTTTTGTTGCCGCATGTCATTAATTAAGTAAGCTAGGAATGGGATCCTGTTGCATATTTTAAAATCATGTCAGCATCTCTATTATTTTGGGATCAAGGCTGTGTTCCTACATAAGAAGAAGTTGTCTTGGTCGGGACTGGTCCGGACTGGTACCCGCATGGAAGTCATGTTCCCAAGCAAAGTGGCCTAATATGGCCTAAAAACAAAATCCATTTTAAAATTCCAATTCCATTGCATTCCCACTAACGGTTTAGTCGCGACCGGGTCCAGACTAGTCTAGACTACTCAGGATTTTGTTCAATGTAGGAACACGGCCCAAATGGCATATATTAGAAGGGGGAATTATACTTGGGTCGTGTGGCTATATACAATAACACAGATTTGTTTTATTTTAAAACTTACGTTGTGAATGCACCACAATTCCTCAGCAAATCTACCATTGCTACGCCGATAAAGCCGTCCACATTCAGGATTAAATTTGGTTTCTGTAATGGAATAATAGAGAGTGATAATTAATCTCTGTAAAAGTTAAAGGGGCATTGAGAGATTGACGAGAAAACTGAAATTTAGAAAAAATGACTTGTTTCAATAGATAAGGTGCGTATAGGAACCCTGAAGTGTAATGATTTATGGGAAAACGGTTGAATGATAACTTTAGGTAGACATTTGATTGAAGCAATTTATATGTGGTGAGTGATGCTGATAATTTCGATGTGATCTACATCGAAATTACCAAATCAAGACATTTTACATGATAGACGGCGAATCAAGGTAAACAGTTTCAGATGGTGGTTAGTATATATGCCTAAGTATTACGTAGGTGCAAAAAAAACCTGAGGGCGCACTCCCATACGTATCTCACGGTGCCCCTTTAAGGGGGATGTGCACCTTCGCATAGCCTCCGTAAAACTGCCGTAACTTCTTCATTATTCATTTAATCTGAATAAAAGTATACATTTTTTTGCAGGAAAAGGTTCAATGAATCCAACTATGATCATGAAATTGACCATTTTGGAGAAAATTATAAAAAACATGTTTTTTGACCCATTTTAGGTTTGGAAAAGATAACTCAAAATATATTTTGTTAAATTTTGTCATACTAGTTTTATTATATTCCTCATGCAATTCCCTAGGAATCGTTTTTTTATTTTAATTTTTACTTTATTATTTTTTTAATTACAGACCAAAAAGGGCCAAAAAACCTGTTTTTTAACCTCCAAAATCGTGAAAATCACGTTTTTTG
This sequence comes from Ophiura sarsii, assembly GCA_035610835.1. Lineage (NCBI taxonomy): Eukaryota > Metazoa > Echinodermata > Ophiuroidea > Amphilepidida > Ophiuridae > Ophiura > Ophiura sarsii. Next base: position 71,329,033 of record CM069452.1, read on the forward strand.
GTAAAAAAATCATTTTTTTGGCACTTTTTGTTTCGATAATTCAAAAAATAATAAAGTAAAAATTTAAAAAAAAAAATGATTCCTAGGGAATTGCATGAGGAATATAATTAAACTAGTATGATAAAATTTAACAAAATATATTTTGAGTTATCTTTTCCAAACCTAAAATGGGTCAAAAAACGTGTTTTTTATAATTTTCTCCCAAAATGGTCAATTTCATGATCATGGTTGGATTCATTGAACCCTTTTCTGCAAGAAAATGTATACTTTTATATAGATTTAATGAATAATAAAGAAGTTACGGCAGTTTTACGGAGGCTGTACCTGAAGGTGCACAGCCCCCTTAAAGGTGAAGTATTACACATTTGGGGATGATAATTCATTACTCTTTACTTGTAGCATTTAACCAAACATATCTCCGGCTAAAATATGCTTTGATAATGAGAAAATATTGGATTTCTTTTGATACCAAAATCTCAATTTTGATGAGGAGAAGTACATTTGATTTGGGCTCTATTGCATAAAAGATTTTCTGAATCTTTCCTTGCAAGTGTAAGTTCATACATGTAATACAATTGTACAAATGTACAAATCTCAGTTTTTATCAAAATTGAGGGCGCAACCTCCAGCACATCTCTGTGTGTCCCTTTAAATCTAGTATACAAATATTGAATGCCTGAGCGTGCCATAGTAAAATTATATCACACAGGGATGTAAGTGGATTCAAAGCAAAAAGCCTGCACATTTTTGAATATCAGGTGATATATTCATTAGAATAGGCATGAAAAAGAGCCTGAAATTCATGATTTTCTGACCGGAAAGCCTGAATTCAATTGCCTGAAAACTTTCATCCCTGAAATGACAAGGTCAAATTTGGACTTTTCCATTACACGAGGCGGGTTATTTCATGAGTAGAACGGAGATTTATATCTATGAGGAACATACAGCGACATTATAGATTGGATAAATAAATTGTTCATGCATTTGAAGACAAACAGATGGAGTTTAAATTGAATTGGTTCCCGTATGAGCAGCCAGTAGACTATTAATATGATGTATATAAAAGTAAACATTTTAGGAAAGGAAATGAGTCGGAAAATACAATTCTGGTATAAAATTTCACTTAAAAATGTTTCACTTTTTTGGCTCAAAATTTGTTGCATTCGTAACAAATTCAGTTTTTGGTAAAAAATGCTGAGATTGCACTAGTTCGCTTCGTATACCGTGTATTTCACTGTCACACAATCGAACAACACCCTCAGATACTTTGCCTTGCGAAAACCGCTCACAACCTAGAACCGACCAATACACGGTCTACTTGCATTGGATTTGACCTTTCGACCTCCGTATACTGTTACACTGTGCTCCATCCAAAAATTGGATGCATACGTAATGAGCAATTTGTTTGTGTGGGGTTCAAAATTGACCAATGGCAGACACGATAAATCACACTTTAGGAGTAATCTTTGACATTGGTCCTCGCCCAAAATATTTTCCTCAGAGATATAGCTGCATTTCCACATATGTAACTATTTCCATGCTATTTCCTATCTTTCAATATCGTGTAATAAAAAACCTTTTTACGTCCAAACAGAGACAAATAATTTGATCATTTTTTACGATAACTAGAAACTCTTACACAGCCACGGAAATATCACCTTCACGTGTTTCTAGATGTACAGACAGCAAATTCAAAATTCAATATTAGCGCGTTATGAAGGGGTGTGATACTATTGTGACGCATAAAAAGCATCGTCCCTAGTAATCCCTAGTGTGCTTAAAGCACAGTTCTTTGGTAAATCCAATGCCAGTAGACCTTGTATTTGGTCGGTTCTCGGATGGGAAGTATCAGAGGGTGTTGTTCGATTGTGTGACAGTGAAATTATACAAGGTATACATAGTCGACTAAGATTGCACCAACATTATCTAAAGACACTTCCCTAGGGACATTTTTTTAGTTTTGATATCAAAATGTTTAGTTATTAAAATTTTGAAAAAAGTGCCAAAAGCACACACATTTTTGGTCAACATTTTAAAATCTTAACATTTTTATGTAAAAAATTAAAAAAAGTAGTGTTGGGGTAATATGATCTCGCACATACCGACCTTATGGACAAAATAAAATCATTAGTGTTGGGGTAATATGATCTCGCTTGGATATGGAACATACCGACCTTATGGACAGCATTGTTGTGCAATCTTAGTACTCTTTCCAATTCATGTTCCATAGATGTATACATGTGCAGCAATGGAAATACCAACATGACTGTCTACCCTGGGCTGTCTAGGTAGGAACTAAACACTTTGTGGACTTAGAATATATTTCTAACTCTAACTTTTACAAAAGGAAATAAATCAGTTGAAAGAGTGGACCTAGTGGGAATTGAACCATGGACTTCTGCATCTCAAGGCATGTCTCTCAACCGCTAGACTAGCGAGAGGTGAACTGGTCAGGTAATGATATTAATCACTTTTAAACATTACGGAATAAAGCAATACTAGTATTATGATCAACACACACAATGAATAGAGCTGCGATACACTTGAGTCGTCTACCCGTGGGGTCGACAGTCATGTGGGTATTTCCATTACTGCCTTTACATGTAGTTCTAACTATTGAAACTCTTTGTCTTGTATTTAGCTCACCCAAAGAATATTTCTTGATGCACCCCAGGATGCTTCACTTTCATCACATGACCACTGATTTCTGTCACCAGTGTCTACTGGTTCCCATCGACATTACAGTGCAAGGAAATGCTTATAAAGTTGTTAAACGAGGGTCTTTAAGAAAATCCTGTTGCAAGTAATATGATTGATGTGTCTTTAATACAGTCCTCTCTTGATTTTCTTAAAGACCCTATATTTGTATGAATACAAGGTTTAGTTGGGATTCAACTTCTTTTCATATTTGTGGCCAAGTTACCCTATCTGCACCATGTGTTAGATGGTAGAGGTCAGACGACCTCCAGCTGTTAATTACTTTAACACATGTGTGGCACTGTTTGTTTCAGTGATAAGCCCTGCTGGTACTGTAGGGGTGCTAAGGCAAAAAAACTTTTTGTTATGTTGTCCTCATCTTTCAGAGAGGAGGGGCGGGAGGGCGGATGTTTTTTTTTTTTTTAATTTTTTTTAAATTTTTCTTTTACCAGCGGAAGCTCAAAGTTCAGCCAACAAGAAGTTGAAATCACTCTGAGAGTCGCACATATATGTTATAAACACTTAATTTAATATTCAATGCCATTTAAACTGTTAAAAAAAAATCTGAAAAAAAAACCTGAAAAAAAAAAATCTGAAAAAAAAATCTGGAAAAAAAGAAAAAAATCTGAAAAAAAGAAGAAAAATCAGATTTTAAAATAAAAAAAATCTGAAAAAAAATTGGAGCGGCCCTAAATCTGGAGCGGGCGGTCGAGGACAACATAACAATTTTTTGTTGTTGGCCTAAGCATGCTGGGGGTACATCAAGAAATCTTCTTTGTAACTCACCTTAGCTGTAGTAATCTTTTCCACCTGTAGGGCATAGTCCAATAGTGGCGTGGTGGGAAAGTGTTCTTTGGCATATGCTTAACTCACCTTAGCTGTTGTAATCTTTTCCACCTGTAGAGCATAGTCCAATAGTGGCGTGGTGGGAAAGTGTTCTTTGGCATATGCTTAACTCACCTTAGCTGTTGTAATCTTTTCCACCTGTAGAGCATAGTCCAATAGTGGCGTGGTGGGAAAGTGTTCTTTGGCATATGCTTAACTCACCTTAGCTGTTGTAATCTTTTCCACCTGTAGAGCATAGTCCAATAGTGGCGTGGTGGGAAAGTGTTCTTTGGCATATGCTTAACTCACCTTAGCTGTTGTAATCTTTTCCACCTGTAGAGCATAGTCCAATAGTGGCGTGGTGGGAAAGTGTTCTTTGGCATATGCTTAACTCACCTTAGCTGTTGTAATCTTCTCCACCTGTAGAGCATAGTCCAATAGTGGCGTGGTGGGAAAGTGTTCTTTGGCATATGCTTAACTCACCTTAGCTGTAGTAATCTTCTCCACCTGTAGAGCATAGTCCAATAGTGGCGTGGTAGGAAAGTGTTCTTTGGCATATGCTTAACTCACCTTAGCTGTTGTAATCTTTTCCACCTGTAGAGCATAGTCCAATAGTGGCGTGGTGGGAAAGTGTTCTTTGGCATATGCTTAACTCACCTTAGCTGTTGTAATCTTCTCCACCTGTAGAGCATAGTCCAATAGTGGCGTGGTGGGAAAGTGTTCTTTGGCATATGCTTAACTCACCTTAGCTGTTGTAATCTTCTCCACCTGTAGAGCATAGTCCAATAGTGGCGTGGTGGGAAAGTGTTCTTTGGCATATGCTTAACTCACCTTAGCTGTTGTAATCTTCTCTACCTGTAGAGCATAGTCCAATAGTGGCGTGGTGGGAAAGTGTTCTTTGGCATATGCTTAACTCACCTTAGCTGTTGTAATCTTCTCCACCTGTAGAGCATAGTCCAATAGTGGCGTGGTGGGAAAGTGTTCTTTGGCATATGCTTAACTCACCTTAGCTGTTGTAATCTTCTCCACCTGTAGAGCATAGTCCAATAGTGGCGTGGTGGGAAAGTGTTCTTTGGCATATGCTTAACTCACCTTAGCTGTAGTAATCTTCTCTACCTGTAGAGCATAGTCCAATAGTGGCGTGGTGGGAAAGTGTTCTTTGGCATATGCTTAACTCACCTTAGCTGTTGTAATCTTCTCCACCTGTAGAGCATAGTCCAATAGTGGCGTGGTGGGAAAGTGTTCTTTGGCATATGCTTAACTCACCTTAGCTGTTGTAATCTTCTCTACCTGTAGAGCATAGTCCAATAGTGGCGTGGTGGGAAAGTGTTCTTTGGCATATGCTTAACTCACCTTAGCTGTTGTAATCTTCTCTACCTGTAGAGCATAGTCCAATAGTGGCGTGGTGGGAAAGTGTTCTTTGGCATATGCTTAACTCACCTTAGCTGTTGTAATCTTCTCTACCTGTAGAGCATAGTCCAATAGTGGCGTGGTGGGAAAGTGTTCTTTGGCATATGCTTAACTCACCTTAGCTGTTGTAATCTTCTCCACCTGTAGAGCATAGTCCAATAGTGGCGTGGTGGGAAAGTGTTCTTTGGCATATGCTTAACTCACCTTAGCTGTTGTAATCTTCTCCACCTGTAGAGCATAGTCCAATAGTGGCGTGGTGGGAAAGTGTTCTTTGGCATATGCTTAACTCACCTTAGCTGTTGTAATCTTCTCCACCTGTAGAGCATAGTCCAATAGTGGCGTGGTGGGAAAGTGTTCTTTGGCATATGCTTAACTCACCTTAGCTGTTGTAATCTTCTCCACCTGTAGAGCATAGTCCAATAGTGGCGTGGTGGGAAAGTGTTCTTTGGCATATGCTTAACTCACCTTAGCTGTTGTAATCTTCTCCACCTGTAGAGCATAGTCCAATAGTGGCGTGGTGGGAAAGTGTTCTTTGGCATATGCTTAACTCACCTTAGCTGTTGTAATCTTCTCCACCTGTAGAGCATAGTCCAATAGTGGCGTGGTGGGAAAGTGTTCTTTGGCATATGCTTAACTCACCTTAGCTGTTGTAATCTTCTCCACCTGTAGAGCATAGTCCAATAGTGGCGTGGTGGGAAAGTGTTCTTTGGCATATGCTTAACTCACCTTAGCTGTTGTAATCTTCTCCACCTGTAGAGCATAGTCCAATAGTGGCGTGGTGGGAAAGTGTTCTTTGGCATATGCTTAACTCACCTTAGCTGTTGTAATCTTCTCCACCTGTAGAGCATAGTCCAATAGTGGCGTGGTGGGAAAGTGTTCTTTGGCATATGCTTAACTCACCTTAGCTGTTGTAATCTTCTCCACCTGTAGAGCATAGTCCAATAGTGGCGTGGTGGGAAAGTGTTCTTTGGCATATGCTTAACTCACCTTAGCTGTTGTAATCTTCTCCACCTGTAGAGCATAGTCCAATAGTGGCGTGGTGGGAAAGTGTTCTTTGGCATATGCTTAACTCACCTTAGCTGTTGTAATCTTCTCCACCTGTAGAGCATAGTCCAATAGTGGCGTGGTGGGAAAGTGTTCTTTGGCATATGCTTAACTCACCTTAGCTGTTGTAATCTTCTCCACCTGTAGAGCATAGTCCAATAGTGGCGTGGTGGGAAAGTGTTCTTTGGCATATGCTTAACTCACCTTAGCTGTTGTAATCTTCTCCACCTGTAGAGCATAGTCCAATAGTGGCGTGGTGGGAAAGTGTTCTTTGGCATATGCTTAACTCACCTTAGCTGTTGTAATCTTCTCCACCTGTAGAGCATAGTCCAATAGTGGCGTGGTGGGAAAGTGTTCTTTGGCATATGCTTAACTCACCTTAGCTGTTGTAATCTTCTCCACCTGTAGAGCATAGTCCAATAGTGGCGTGGTGGGAAAGTGTTCTTTGGCATATGCTTAACTCACCTTAGCTGTTGTAATCTTCTCCACCTGTAGAGCATAGTCCAATAGTGGCGTGGTGGGAAAGTGTTCTTTGGCATATGCTTAACTCACCTTAGCTGTTGTAATCTTCTCCACCTGTAGAGCATAGTCCAATAGTGGCGTGGTGGGAAAGTGTTCTTTGGCATATGCTTAACTCACCTTAGCTGTTGTAATCTTCTCCACCTGTAGAGCATAGTCCAATAGTGGCGTGGTGGGAAAGTGTTCTTTGGCATATGCTTAACTCACCTTAGCTGTTGTAATCTTCTCCACCTGTAGAGCATAGTCCAATAGTGGCGTGGTGGGAAAGTGTTCTTTGGCATATGCTTAACTCACCTTAGCTGTTGTAATCTTCTCCACCTGTAGAGCATAGTCCAATAGTGGCGTGGTGGGAAAGTGTTCTTTGGCATATGCTTAACTCACCTTAGCTGTTGTAATCTTCTCCACCTGTAGAGCATAGTCCAATAGTGGCGTGGTGGGAAAGTGTTCTTTGGCATATGCTTAACTCACCTTAGCTGTTGTAATCTTCTCCACCTGTAGAGCATAGTCCAATAGTGGCGTGGTGGGAAAGTGTTCTTTGGCATATGCTTAACTCACCTTAGCTGTTGTAATCTTCTCCACCTGTAGAGCATAGTCCAATAGTGGCGTGGTGGGAAAGTGTTCTTTGGCATATGCTTAACTCACCTTAGCTGTTGTAATCTTCTCCACCTGTAGAGCATAGTCCAATAGTGGCGTGGTGGGAAAGTGTTCTTTGGCATATGCTTAACTCACCTTAGCTGTTGTAATCTTCTCCACCTGTAGAGCATAGTCCAATAGTGGCGTGGTGGGAAAGTGTTCTTTGGCATATGCTTAACTCACCTTAGCTGTTGTAATCTTCTCCACCTGTAGAGCATAGTCCAATAGTGGCGTGGTGGGAAAGTGTTCTTTGGCATATGCTTAACTCACCTTAGCTGTTGTAATCTTCTCCACCTGTAGAGCATAGTCCAATAGTGGCGTGGTGGGAAAGTGTTCTTTGGCATATGCTTAACTCACCTTAGCTGTTGTAATCTTCTCCACCTGTAGAGCATAGTCCAATAGTGGCGTGGTGGGAAAGTGTTCTTTGGCATATGCTTAACTCACCTTAGCTGTTGTAATCTTCTCCACCTGTAGAGCATAGTCCAATAGTGGCGTGGTGGGAAAGTGTTCTTTGGCATATGCTTAACTCACCTTAGCTGTTGTAATCTTCTCCACCTGTAGAGCATAGTCCAATAGTGGCGTGGTGGGAAAGTGTTCTTTGGCATATGCTTAACTCACCTTAGCTGTTGTAATCTTCTCCACCTGTAGAGCATAGTCCAATAGTGGCGTGGTGGGAAAGTGATCTTTGGCATATGCTTAACTCACCTTAGCTGTTGTAATCTTCTCCACCTGTAGAGCATAGTCCAATAGTGGCGTGGTGGGAAAGTGTTCTTTGGCATATGCTTAACTCACCTTAGCTGTTGTAATCTTCTCCACCTGTAGAGCATAGTCCAATAGTGGCGTGGTGGGAAAGTGTTCTTTGGCATATGCTTAACTCACCTTAGCTGTTGTAATCTTCTCCACCTGTAGAGCATAGTCCAATAGTGGCGTGGTGGGAAAGTGTTCTTTGGCATATGCTTAACTCACCTTAGCTGTTGTAATCTTCTCCACCTGTAGAGCATAGTCCAATAGTGGCGTGGTGGGAAAGTGTTCTTTGGCATATGCTTAACTCACCTTAGCTGTTGTAATCTTCTCCACCTGTAGAGCATAGTCCAATAGTGGCGTGGTGGGAAAGTGTTCTTTGGCATATGCTTAACTCACCTTAGCTGTTGTAATCTTCTCCACCTGTAGAGCATAGTCCAATAGTGGCGTGGTGGGAAAGTGTTCTTTGGCATATGCTTAACTCACCTTAGCTGTTGTAATCTTCTCCACCTGTAGAGCATAGTCCAATAGTGGCGTGGTGGGAAAGTGTTCTTTGGCATATGCTTAACTCACCTTAGCTGTTGTAATCTTCTCCACCTGTAGAGCATAGTCCAATAGTGGCGTGGTGGGAAAGTGTTCTTTGGCATATGCTTAACTCACCTTAGCTGTTGTAATCTTCTCCACCTGTAGAGCATAGTCCAATAGTGGCGTGGTGGGAAAGTGTTCTTTGGCATATGCTTAACTCACCTTAGCTGTTGTAATCTTCTCCACCTGTAGAGCATAGTCCAATAGTGGCGTGGTGGGAAAGTGTTCTTTGGCATATGCTTAACTCACCTTAGCTGTTGTAATCTTCTCCACCTGTAGAGCATAGTCCAATAGTGGCGTGGTGGGAAAGTGTTCTTTGGCATATTGCATAAGGATTACAACCCTCATGTCCGGGTTATTGATCTATATTAAAAATAAGCAACAACAAGAGAACAGGTACATTATTATTTATTTATGGGCTTTATATAAGGCCTAAAAAAAAGATTTGATTGGCCTAACCCGATCGACCCTAAATACATCGCCGACCCTGAATATTTTTTATTATTTTGAGGGAGGAAAAAATAAAAAATAAAAAATATGTTAAAAAAATTTTAAAACAAAATTAAAAAACAAAATATATAAAAATTGAACAAAGTATTAAAGTTTCTGATTGATTTCATTTTTGGCTATTTAAAAGTCCCCAAAGCAGGTGATTTAAAAAATTTAAAAAAATTTTAAAAAAAATCCAGACTGACCTACCCTATTTGTTTTTGTCATGTTAGGCCAATCAAACCATTTTTTTATGGCCTAGTGACATGTTAGCAACAAATGTTCATGTATTTTCAAAAATTCTGACAAATGTAGGTAGGGAAGTTAACAATAGTACCTGATAGGTAATTATTACAAATTGGAGTCGTGCATGCATATTGCATAGTCGTTTGCGCATTTCAAGCATTTGGACGCAGCTTCGCAAACAACAACAAAACATACTCTCGTGAAATAGCTTGAATTTCGTACATAGCTTTATGACACAAAGAGCATGGCTCAATTGTGGGCCCTTTTGACATAAAACTATAATACTCAACAGGCATGATATTCACATCAGGTGAAAAAATCTGAAATTCCTTTAAATATTAAAAAACAGCAGACTGTTGCGCACAATTGGCTAAATTTTGGCTTAAGAAAGACAATTTAGGCAGAAATATCTACTTTTGAGAGTTACAAATATCTATTTCCAATTTTTATCTACAAAATATCATGCCTGCTCAACAAAGAAAACAAACAGGGACATTGAATGCTTTCCACGCGGCAGACGTCTGCAGACGACATTCCAAAAGTTCACAAAATGTTTCAAAAATTTCAAAATAATTTAATTCCATTACCATATTTGGAATCAACAAGAAAAATGCATTAACATAAGTACAAACATACCTAGTATTGATTCAGTAATCCTTGAGATAGACCTTGAAAGTTAGGAAAGGTTACTGGAAAATCTGTTTTGTATATGGTTAAACCAATAGCCGCGTGGAAAGTGTTAATGCGAGGACGGGTGAAAGACACATGGGCAAATTTAATCGTGCAAACAATTATCACTTCCACAGTACTTACAGATTTGACTCTGTGCCCAATGCCCATGATAAGTTTATGTTGTGCTCGCATTTTGTTCACAAAGTCCATTGGGATCATGTTGGTGTCGTAGGCTTCGCTGAACTGTTTGGCTGCCATGTCGAGGGCGCCACCAAATCGGTCTCCCTGGTTACAAACAATAACACAAATGAGAAATATTTACTTAGTTTTCTAGGTATAGTCTGTGTTGAATAAATTATTAAGCACATGGTGTTTTTTTCACTGTTATCCGCACTGGCTTCTCTGGGGGAAGATGATCATTTAATCTGATGTCGCATATGAAGAGGTTTTTTGCAAAAGGGCCTTCATCCACTTTGGCTCTTATTGAGAAAAAGTCAAAAAACTGTTTCTAAATATTCAAGTTGAGCAATTGAAAAACTGAATGAATTATGAAAGAGGTACACTACATACTAATTTAAATGGACATAAATTTCATACATTTCTACATCAAACTCATTTTTTTCAAAACTGCACCATAGCCCTTTTGCAACAAAGCTCTTCATATATTGATTGATCCAAAAACCACGTAACTCGAGAACCGCTCTAGTTTGGAGATATAACCAAACAAGGGATAGAGTGTCTTTCGCTTTCTTTTGTTATGAAAACCCTTTGCTCATTCATATCTTTGGAATTATTGTCCATTCTCGATGGGGTTTTCTGCAAAATGTGGCATTGTAAATGTGCTATTTTCGACTTCAGACTTATTTTGCTTGATCGCATCACATATATTAATATGTTTTATTTTGTGTGTGCTTTTTGTTTAGAGGAATTTTTCATAGTCATACAAATTCAAAAAATTAAATATTAGCGTCATCAATTAATGGCACTTACGATTGTTAACAGTCCTGAGCACAGAGAAGAGATGAGATCTTTCCCGGCTCTTGCCGTAACGATGGTGTTGTGAGCTCCGGACACGGCTGGGCCGTGATCGGCCGTCACCATCAGACACATCTCCAAGAATTTTGAAGCGTAATTCGGTATCCTGAGGATCGAACGAAAACAAGGTAGTACATTTGGTTGGTTTGACCATATACAAAACAGATTTGTCAGAAACCTTTCCCAATTTTCAAATTCTATCTCAAGGATTACAGGACCAACACTAGACATGTCTGTACTTATTTTCATGCATTTGTCATGGTGATTCTAAACATGGAGATGGAATTCGACAATTTTGACATTTCTGAAACATTGTGTGACATTTTGGAACTGTCGTTTTTGCAGACGACGACTGCTGAGTGGAAAGGGTTAGTATTACCCTGGACACGACGATTTCTTTTAAAGGAGGGGTCTCGCAAGCACAACATATTGTGCATTATGTTAGAAAAATAATGATTGAACCCAAATCGTGTAGTTATATAGAAAAAAAGAGTATACTTGTCACAAAAACGAATAAAAACCGCCATCTCTCGACATACAATTTTAAAAATTTGCAGCGATCAAAATCCCGGTGCCGATGACGTCATGGTTATTGGTGCTCAAATTTGTGTAAGTGCATTGTATAACTATGACTTCACTGGGACTTTGAACGCCGTAAATGTTAAAAATTGCATGTGGAGAGATGGCGATTTTTATTCGTTTTTGTCATAGGTATGATGTTTTGTTCTATATAACTACACGATTTGGGCTCGATAATCATTTTTCTAACATATAATCCACAATTTTGTGCTTGCAGGACCCATCATTAAAACAGTGCCCATACGAGGAGGGCTAGCTAGGCTGTCTGTATTTTGTATTAGGCCTATGGATTTAAGCAATCAGGATGATTGGTACTAGGTAGAATAAATCCTTTACAGCTGTGTCTGCAGCTAAACTGGATTGTTGGTGCGTGACGTCCATAGTCAGACGGAAAAGTGCAGTGAAGACAAATGTTGCGCGTAGTACGGAAAAATATCAGAATAGACAAATATCCGGAGTGAGAATATTACACGCCTACGCTGTAACTCACCTGCGTTGAAACCAGAGCAGCGATAGGACGCCACCAATGCCCATCTCCTCCTTGAATATACTGGTGATTGGCATACCTGCGTATATCAACTCCTGCCCTCGTTCATCACAGATACTGGACATGAAAGACGCTGGTTTCCTGATCAGACCCAACTCCTGGCATAGAGAGAGAAAAAACAGGGGACAAAAATATTAATGTTTTGTAATTGTTAATTGTTTTTGTAATTGTTTTGTAATTGTTTTGTAATTGTTTTGTAATTGTTTAATATATGCTGGATGGATTCACTGCTTTCATATCAGTGAAACAAACAAATCCGATAATGTATTATGACGGACGATTACGATACCGCAGTCAGTTTAAATGCCTGAAAGATACGTCTATACGTCATCTGGGGCACTGTCACTGGTAAGTGGCTATCCTCAATGAATGTGTAGCATCAGTAGCCGAAATAGTGAACACAATGAAGCCCACGTTGGCGACATCTTATCGTAAATACATTGTTGTTTACATACCCTAGCCCAATTGTAGTCCATAGGTACGGTGGGTGGAGGAACTTCTGGTTTGATCTCTATTACACTTTGGTCCACGAGTTGTTCATATACATCACTGAAATTTAAAAGCGATAGATATTACGACCGGTTAAGACCCACTAAAAATCTTAGAGAACTTTTAAATATTAATTACTATTACATATCGCAATAACCAAAGTAAACTTTTGAATTGGGAAGGTTTGATTTAAGAATAGTGACTATGTTCAGAGGGTACCTTGAAGAATCGTAAAAGCAAAAAGTAAAATGTTAAGATTGGTCACAGCCTGGGTCACGGTAGCTGACAATGTTCAATGTCATCAAAGTCAAAATATTGCTTTAATGACACAGTCATTTGTTTCAAACGTCAAGGTGACATTTTATGACATTTTACAAAAGCCTTGACAACCGACATTTAATCAGTCTAGTCCAGTGGTTCCCAACCTCTGGGTCGCGACCCCAACTTTTTGTGGGGTCGCAGACTAGCCTGATTTATCAAAATTCTATGTTGTATCATAGTAAACACACATGACTTTGTTCTGTGAGGGGTTGCGCTCTGATGCTAGTTTCTGGAATGGGGTCACCACCAGAAAAAGGTTGGGAACCACTGATCTAGTCAAATGATAATGTAGTTGAACCAGTCACATTCAAATGTGCATTGTCCGTGGCATTACGTGAACAAGTTTCCCGTTCGTAAATGATAAGTATTGCATAAGGTGAGTATCCTTACATCATCACGATGTTTTATGATTTATTTGACTCTGTGAGATCAAATTGAGCAATATATACAATTCAAAATTTAAAATAAAATAAAACAATCCCGCCCGCCCTACCCTAATTTTATGTAATGCCATTACAACAACAGAATTGCCTAAGGTGACAAAAAATACCCCCTTTTTTACGGGCTGACGGACCTATCACATAGGGTCGGTCGGTCGGGTGATTTCTTTTTTATTGAAACCAAAAATGTCACTGCAAAAATCAGGAATTTTTTTACGAATTTGTGAGAAGAAAAAAATTCGACATATTTTGGCCAAAAACGGATTTTACATGATTTGTGAAAAAAAGTACCGTATTATCCCTAATAGCGCCCATGTCCTAATAAGTGCCCATCTCTATTTTTTTAAATGACTTCGAAATGTAGAAACTATTAACCGCCCACCCCAAAAGTTGAAAAGTTAGTTTATTTGGAAAAAGACAACTAACTGTAACAAAAAAAACCCATGAATTTGGGATACGATTCACATATCACAGAATTAAAAAGGATTAAAACACTTAGAAGTTATAACCCCAAAATGTACTTTGATTCTCTGTATAAACCTGCTATTCAAGATCGTTGAATTCTACAACTTCAGCGAAATTAATGGTAGGAATTGTGTAACAAATAACCGCCTACCCAAAATTATTTTGCTAACCGCCCTGGGCGCTTATAAGGGATAATACGGTATCTAAAAATTAAAAAATTTAAAAAAACTCTTGAAAAATGCAAAAAGTGGGTCAGTTGGGCCTGTAAAACAGGGTTGTTGTTTTTCCTCGCCTAATGCTAAATGGCGGCCGCGTACTGGATCTCCTTTTTAAATCTATGATCCAATCTGCCTCTCACTCACTTGATCTTCTCGCCCAGATTATCAAAGCTATCCGGCACGTAGGCGCCAGCCACTCTCAACGCCTGATTCTTGGCGCGCGACGTCTCCCTCTCGGCATTGGCGCACGAGCCGGCGTGACCAAACTGGACCTCGGTTTTGAACATAGTGGCGCACGTTCCGATGCACCAGGCTACGATGGGTTTGGTCAGACGACCACTCTCGATCGCAGCCGCGACTTTGTACTCTTCTGTTCCACCAACCTGCGGGGAGTAGACATAAATAATGATAAGGGGTAGTCCAAAATTATCGCCATTTTCACATACCTACAGAGCGTACGTAACTTTTGATCCCCTCCCCCCTCGAGTTAAGAATGCAATAAATGGCGAAAATTCATGACTTGATAACAAAATGCCAACCTCTCAAGATCGCCATTTAGGTTACATATTCTTAGGGTATTTTTTACCCCCTCCCCCATGTTACGTATGCTTTGTACGTATCTGTAAATGCCGAAAATTATGGAAGACCCCTAAAGCCAAAAACAAAACAAAAAAGTTTGTTTCCAGTAGTGCCATGCATTTCACTGAGACGCTTGATTCGTGCACCTTTTTTTTTTAATAGAAAATACGGGCGCCATCTTTTGTCACAATTGTGTCCAACATGTTTCAAGATGACGATTGGCCACATACGGCAAACACGAAAGTGAAAATCTGCTGCTATTATCACATTGTAGCGAGCAAAAGAGTAACAAAAATGAAAAAATATGACTAATTTCGCTAATCCACATCCCTCGCGAAATTAAGTGGTTTTACAAAGATAGCTTAGAAGAACAAGCAGAACTAAAAACAAGTGTATATTATACACCTAACACAAAAAGTCCCATACCAGGTGCTTTGATGTTGGCTACTCCAAAATCAATAATCGGTACATAAAATCTGAGATATACATTTAATGAGCAAATTTCTTCTCTGTAGTTTAATACCTCGTACATAAAAATGGAGTGGATAGTTTTGAAATTATGATTGTTTCAATGACCACATCTACCAAAAAATTGATTACACCAAAATTGGGTTTCTATGGGATATTATTGCTTAGTGTGTGATTATGCAGTGACTCCCTGTCAATGCCTGTTACCCATTCATCCACATACCTGACTGGTTGAGATAGCACACAGTGGACAATACAAATCAATGATATCCCATAAACCAATTATAGTGCAACTTTGTTGTCGTTAGTCGTGATTATTGAAATCATCATACCTTTAAAAGTATCTATCAGATTTTTATGAATGAGGTATCAAACTACGGAGAAGAAATTAAATGTCCATGTATATCTCAGATACCGATAATTGCTGCTGAATTAGCCAACATCAAAGTACCTGGTCAGGGACTTTTTGTGTTAGGTGTATAGTTAGTCTTACCTCTCCCAGCATGACCAGCATCTTAACCTCTGGATCGTCATGGTAACGCTCCATATGGTCCATGAAGGATGTACCAGGATATCTGTGTGGGGAAATGAACCAATATTCTTTACAAAATTTCAAATTATGAGTTACACATGTGTCCAGTCCAATCAGAATCATGCACTTGTTGGCTGTTACATGTTGTTCAGGGAGGAACCGGCACTCACGATTGCCAACCGGCACTCTTAAAAAAAAGTTTAAAAATTGGCACTAAAACAACCATTTTTTTTTTTTTTTTTACAATTTGTGGATAAAATCATTAAACTGCCTCATAACACAAGAAATTATGTGGCAGGAACCCTCAAAGTGCATTATTTACCCCTAAAAAACATTAAGAAGACCTCTAGACCCCATGCCATGATCCACTGCACTTCGTTTGCAACACTTATTCCGTTCGCCGTCAGTAAAATTAACCGGCACTAAATTTTGGCTAGTGACAACACTGATGTTGTTCCTATTGTCCTATACAATCTTGAAGTTGGAATAACAAAGTTAATCTTTTATCACATCCAGAAATGTTCTAGCATTGTCCATCCCAATGTAGTAATACTGAAGACGATGATATATAGATTGTTCACATGCCACGATAAAACTCATATAGGATACTCACCTACCCACCTCAGGCCAACAACAAAAATTGTCCATAGAACCCTTTCAAAAGTTGGGTAGGTCGGTCGTGAATTTTTTTTGTTTTGTATTTATTTTGTCTCCATTGCCCTTTTTCAGGTTACCAAAAGTAAAATGAGATGTACTTTTGTGATAATCAAAACGGGGGGGGGGGGGGGGGGGGGGGGATCTGCAACATTTTGATGAGTATTTTTATTTTCTATACACTTTTTTAAAAATTTAAAAAAAAATGATTTTCAATTAAAATGGGTAAATAAAAATGAAATTTTAAACAACAATTTCTTTTTTTTTTATTTTAAATTTTCAACAACAACAAAAAAGATTTTGGGTCGGAAAGATTTCGAGGGTCGGGCGGGCGAGGACAATCAAACATTTTTTTTGCATGCCGTCTGTATTTAGCATGAATCCCTTGTTGCTGATCAAATTGCCATCCAAGTGACACCCACATTAAGACAATGAAAGAATACATACCCTGTTCTATGGGCAAACAGACCTCTCAGGTAGGGTTTGGTTGGTCTGGCATTTTCTTTGTTTTTTACAAACATTTTGGGCATTTTGGGGGAATCTTCAACAATTTTTTTACTAAAATGTTTCCAACATTTTAATAAAAAAAATTCTAAAAATATTTTCTTTCGAAAAATGGGTCGGTTGGGCCCGTATAAGGAAAAGAAGCCAAAAAGTTTGTTTCCGGTAGGTGGTCTGAAAACCAAGATGCGAGATGCAGTTTTTAAAAATAAAATAAAAAAATTTAGAGGGGAGAAGTGCAGTGGGATGACATTCCAAAGGCAATTTGTGCAATTTACCATACGCCACGAACCCTGAAGACACAAGTAATCACAGCCAGTATCCTACTGTGTCCCATACCATAGTTACTGGGCTTCCCAGAGCAGTCAGATTCAATTGTTTGTACAAAATTTTAATATTTTCTACAGTAATTTGTATTTAAAATCGCTTTTGCGATTTTATTTTTTCAAAAATGGGAATAAAAAAATGAAATGCGGTCATTTACATCGCCAAAACATAATGCGCGCCGCCTACCAGAAACAAACTTGTCGTCTTTTTACGCCTAACAGGGTTTTTTTCCGTCACCTAATGGGACACCCATGCACCACCAAAATAATATCATACTCACCTATCACCACCTATTGCAACACCCTCATACACGCCATCAGCATTTCGCGATATGATATTGTTGAGCTCGTTAGACATACCGCCCGATCTGGACACATACGCTACACTGCCTGGACGGTAGAGTTTTGACGACAGGATATTGTCCAGCATTCCTCCTGTATTGCCGATCTTGAAGCAACCTGGCTTGATTCCTCCAACCTAACGGCGAAAAAAAGGGGTTTTGGAGTTTAGAATTGATTTTTTATTACTTTTTGGGGCAGATTATCATTTCCAGATTTTTTCTATTGATTTTTATTTCTTAAACTTGCAACAACAGATTGACTTTGGAGTTTGGATTAAGCTTACGAACTGAATTATTCGATTTTGTTAGTGTAAAGGGGACTATTCTTTTGGTGTGTGGATTTTTGCACCACATCGTTTTGTCTTCAAAACATGGACTGTCGTTAAGTTTCAACTACGAAATCTAAAGAATAGGGATTTTAACACTTTCCACGCGGCAGTCGTCTGCAGACGACAGTTCCAAAATGTCACAAAATGTTTCAAAGATGTCAAAATTATTGGAATCACCATGAGAAATGAAGTAAAATAAGTACAAACATGCCTAGTATTGATTCAGTAATTCTTGAGATAGACCTTCAAAGTTGGGAAAGGATTCTGAAAAATACGTTTTGTAATGGTAAAACTAAAAGCCGCTGGGAAAGAGTTAAATAGGAGTACCAACCAATATCCAAATATTCAATGAAACAATTTAGAAAGTTGTTACTTACTGTTGCTGGTCCAATGACAATGACCCCCTTATCGTGAGCAGCTTTTATGAGGATACGAGTCTTGTTTTCGGGGATGCCTTCTGCTATGATAGCTATGGTGCGGATCTGTGGGAAGTAAACAATACAATTATAGTATAAGGCCAATAAAATTAAATACTTTGTCTCAGCGCCTTTTGGCTAAAAAGCTATGTGCTATGCAATTTATTATTTTATTTATTTTTTTGACCAAAATAAGCTATGGTCTATATGCACTCTATTTTTATTTATTTTTATTTTATAAAAATAATAATATAATCAATAGTTGTGCTTTTTTATTTTTAATATAAGTAATCAGATATGATCAATGCACATTGTATGCTTGTGTTCACTTTATCTCTTATCTTCACAAAGTTAGTTGAATGTGTATTCTCAGTCACAAGATTACCGAGTATCACCGAAACTTTTGTTTTTTTAATCGAAAAAAAAATGAAAAAAAGAAGAAAAAATAGCTGCCGCGCATAGCGCTAAGCGAGAAATCCCATTGTAAAAGCAATGCGCGCTGGTCGCTGAGACAAAGTATTTAATTTGATTGGCCTAAGTAAATTAGTTGTAATATTGGAATACACAAGGGGGTGGGCTGCCAATGTTTGCCTCCCACAATCAGGGATTTCTGTACAGCAATCAGCAAGATATTTAGAGTGTGATCAAGTGTGAACAAAATAATATTTGATACAGAAGCGACCTTTTCAATTTCTGAAGAAAAAAACGTTCACAACGACTTATAAGATGCAGGAGCTATTTTCAGAAGAAGAGTTATTTTTGCGAGCCACTACTTATACTTTAACGGATGTTTATGAGATTCAATGTTTGCGTTAACAGGGGTTAACTCCATACAAAGTATAGCACCAGGAGCTTGCTTAGGCCAACAACAACAACAAAGTTGACTTGCCCTTTCCGACCGACCCGAATTTTCGGAAATCTAGGGTCGCTATTTTTTAGTAAAAAAAAGAAGTAAAAAAAAAATAAAGTAAAAAATAAATAATTTAAAACATTGAAAGTAGCACCTAACAATAAAGAAAGATGAAAACGTGTTTTTGATTTGTTTAAAAATCAACAAAAAAATTAACAAAAATCAACAAAACAAATCAACAAAAAAATTCTTTAGAACGTGTTTTTGTGTAGTATCTCCCTGTTTAAATTTAAAAATCAAAAAAATCCGACCGTCTGACCCAGACTCTGGCCGTGAAAGGGCAAGTCAACTTTTTTTTCTTCCTTTCCTTATATATCACATTCAACATTACATTATTTCATTGGTTCATCCGCTCATGGAAAGCTTGCTCCTCCCCTCCTCTAACCGTCTCATTCTTTTGGTCACAATTTTTCTACGAGGGCGGATTATAAAGTGTTATCACTTGGCCCATGTTTCTGTAGATGGCCATACAATTTGTCAAAACTTATTTTTTTGGAGGTAAAAAATTACATTTTTTTGCACTTTTTGGTCAATAATTTTTTTAAAAAATCAGATATTCTCGGAGAGAATTTTATTAAGATAATAATAAATCTTGAACGACAAAATTTGACCAAATCTATTTTTAGATATCTTGACTAAACCTAAAATGGGTCAAAAACTGTGTTTTTTATAATTTCTCCAATATGGTCAATTTCATGTTCATGGTTGGATTCATTGAACCCTTTTCTTCAAGAAAATGTATACTTCTATAAAGATTAAATGAATAATGAAGGAGTAATGGTAATTTTACGGAGGTTATGTCTGAGGGTCCCCCCCCCCCCCCCCCCCACCCCCTTTACACAGATTTTGTGCTAGACTAATTCCGTGCAGTCTTACACAAAGGATATAAATCCAACCCTCTGCCTTAGGCCAAAAAAATAAAAAAGGTTTGTCTCAAATGACATGAGAGACTGAAAATCTAATGCGGTCTGCGGATTTTGATTTTGATTTTCAATTTAGACCTGATCGTCATTTGTTTGGTCAAAAAGTTGGATTTTGCAAGATTTTTTTGAGAAAATTGAAAAACAAACAAAAAATAAAAACAAAAAAATGAAAAAAAAATTTAAAAAAAATTATTAAAAAAAAACCCCACTAAAAATAAAAGCGGGCGGTTTTGGGAATGCGCGCGGGTCATTTGAAACAAACTTTTTTTTGCCTTACTTGTTTGTAGTTCAATATCTCCATGGAACTGTCATAGGCGGAACGCAGGGAAGCAAAGTTGATGACGACATCTGCCGTGGGGTGAGTCTTCATGGCTTTCTCCATACTCTTGTAGACGGGTATGAGGATCTCTTTGTGTCCCCAGTAGAACTTCTGTTTGTGATCGCCACTGTGAATGATCACAAAAAATGTTGGTCGTCAGAATGGGTCCAAAATTTCATGGCTTTTAGTGTTCACTTCTTATTTTTAAACATGTTTATGTGTTGCTGAATGAAGATGAGTTAATTTAATGAAAAATATACGATGCATGTTCATAGATGCATTTGAAAACATAGAAAACAATATCTTGAAGATGAACCCTCATCAAATGGTAACCAGAACTTGTCATAATGCAATGGACGAAATTCAAGCTATTATACGCGTATGTGATATGTTGTTGTTCCCGGGGCTGCGTCCAAATGCATAATATGCACAGGTGAACAAAACTATGCATCTGCTTGATGACTAAGCAGGACACACATTTATTTTCATAATGCATGCGGTACGCACTTTAGGGTTTACGCTCAGTCACTCGGGCGTCACACACACATTGTTGGAATTTTGCCCATAGCGTTATGACCCTGACTCGGGTTTGCATCCTTCTACCTTCCCATCTCGCAAACCTTCCTGCAAGCCATCCCTCTACCTTCCCATCTCGCAAACCTTTCTGCAAGCCATCCCTCTACCGTCCCATCTCGCAAACCTTCCTGCAAGCCATCCCTCTACCTTCCCATCTCGCAAACCTTCCTGCAAGCCATCCCTCTACCTTCCCATCTCGCAAACCTTCCTGCAAGCCATCCCCTTCCCCTCTGCAAGCAACCCCTCTGCCCCTCACCCATACTCACCTAAATGGATAGATCATACCAACTACAGATGGTTCATCTCTACTGCATGAATGGTCAAAATCCAACATGCCCTGGACGGCTCTGGGTTGCATTCCATATAAGAATGCCTACAAATATAAAGATGTATCAAATATTATAATGGTCAAAATCCAACATGCCATGGGCGGCTCTGGGTTGCATTCCATATAAGAATGCCTACAAAATATAAAGATGTATCAAATATTATAATGGTCAAAATCCAACATTCCCTGGACGGCTCTGGGTTGCATTCCATATAAGAATGCCTACAAAATATAAAGATATGTCAAATATTATAATGGTCAAAATCCAACATGCCCTGGACGGCTCTGGGTTGCATTCCATATAAGAATGCCTACAAATATAAAGATGTATCAAATATTATAATGGTCAAAATCCAACATGCCATGGGCGGCTCTGGGTTGCATTCCATATAAGAATGCCTACAAATATAAAGATGTATCAAATATTATAATGGTCAAAATCCAACATGCCATGGGCAGCTCTGGGTTGCATTCCATATAAGAATGCCTACAAAATATAAAGATGTATCAAATATTATAATGGTCAAAATCCAACATGCCCTGGACGGCTCTGGGTTGCATTCCATATAAGAATGCCTACAAATATAAAGATGTATCAAATATTATAATGGTCAAAATCCAACATGCCATGGGCGGCTCTGGGTTGCATTCCATATAAGAATGCCTACAAAATATAAAGATGTATCAAATATTATAATGGTCAAAATCCAACATGCCATGGGCGGCTCTGGGTTGCATTCCATATAAGAATGCCTACAAAATATAAAGATGTATCAAATATTATAATGGTCAAAATCCAACATGCCATGGGCGGCTCTGGGTTGCATTCCATATAAGAATGCCTACAAAATATAAAGATGTATCAAATATTATAATGGTCAAAATCCAACATGCCCTGGACGGCTCTGGGTTGCATTCCATATAAGAATGCCTACAAATATAAAGATGTATCAAATATTATAATGGTCAAAATCCAACATGCCATGGGCGGCTCTGGGTTGCATTCCATATAAGAATGCCTACAAATATAAAGATGTATCAAATATTATAATGGTCAAAATCCAACATGCCATGGGCGGCTCTGGGTTGCATTCCATATAAGAATGCCTACAAAATATAAAGATGTATCAAATATTATAATGGTCAAAATCCAACATGCCATGGGCGGCTCTGGGTTGCATTCCATATAAGAATGCCTACAAAATATAAAGATGTATCAAATATTATAATGGTCAAAATCCAACATGCCACGGACGGCTCTGGGTTGCATTCCATATAAGAATGCCTACAAAATATAAAGATGTATCAAATATTATAATGGTCAAAATCCAACATGCCATGGGCGGCTCTGGGTTGCATTCCATATAAGAATGCCTACAAAATATAAAGATGTATCAAATATTATAATGGTCAAAATCCAACATGCCATGGGCGGCTCTGGGTTGCATTCCATATAAGAATGCCTACAAAATATAAAGATATGTCAAATATTATAATGGTCAAAATCCAACATGCCCTGGACACGAATTTATTAACCGTAACAAACATTTGGCCAAACACTGTATACATGTATAGCTGTACAATGAATTTGTGCATGTGTATACTATACACTTTACTCCGTCAAGGTATCAAATGTTTGCTACGGTAAATAACATCGCGCCCTGGACGGCTCTGGGTTGCATTCCATTTAAGAATGCCTACAAATATAAAGATGTATCAAATATATAATGGAAGGGTAATCTAATATCAAGTTCTGCTTTGCACAATCATTTAAAAGAAAAAGAAAGCTGAGATCGTTTTTTAAAATGGAAACTGAGTGTTGTTTTTTAAATGAAAACCGAATGTAGTTTTTTAAATGAGAACCGAGTGTCTTTTTTTTAAAATGAAAACTGAGTGTCATTTTTTAAAACGAAAACTGAGTTTTTGTTCTTTAAGGCAAACTGAGTGTCGGTGTCGAATATTTAATTCGCGAAATGTTCATGCTTTACATTATATTTCAAAGAAATGAATATTATGAATTGAAATGAAAAGACTTACCTGTGTCTTCTTAGTGAATATGGGATTTTCAACGCTTCCTCCTGTAGCGCCCCCAGTGGCGGCCTCTACACTCCTCGTGCTCGCCGTGCGCTCCTTCCGCGGTGCATTCCCATTACCAGACATGGATGATGTAGACGAAGTGCGATCTTTATGAACTGCATGGGGATCCTAGAATCACAAGATACGTAACATGATAAACATTGGCATTTTGCAGGAAAAAGTCAGATTTCATCTTTTTTGGCCATAATAGGCTAATGGGTCATTCCATGCCAAATCAACCAATTTGCCAAAAATCTTGGCTGGTCACCCTCTCAGATTTGGCTGAAAATAAATTGTCTATAGGTATAATGAACACATGAAAAAATAGGGCTCAAAATCAAAGCGGTTTCAAAATTGTGGCCTGTCGAAATTTGACACAGAAGCCCCTTTTTGTCAGTCCGATTTGCATGGTTAAATATATGGAATTTTGGATTGTGCACATCTTGAAGCATGTATAAAGTAATACTTCATATGTATAACCTTTGGGCAGTCTGCTCTAAACATGTTCAAGGGCCAAACTCAAATCTATGCATAACCGGGGGGGGGGGGGGGGGGGCAGTTTTATTTTATACATGCTGAAGGGCTGAACAGATTCAGTGCTCTCACTTTTTTATCCCTTTGGCAAACAACTTCACAATAAGACTAGCTACACCTTTCCCGTTGTCCTCATTTACACAAACCTCAATGGACCTACGGCACATATCCTCGTGGCTACAGTTTTTTAGACAAACGTGGTGCACTTCGCATCAGCTCACTGTGCATGTTTGAAAACACACAGAATTCCGGGAACCGATCAGAGCAGTAGGTCGAGCTTACGCTATGCGCACCACGGATGTCCGTATGACCACTTTTAAAGGTACTGTGACGACGTTCGTCCATAGAGGGCGCCGGGTGATGACTGATTAAGAATACAGCATCTTACAGCAGCACTGATCAAATATATCTACTTTTTAAACATCACTGCACATCAACACATCATATACTTCGGTCGGTGTGCACAAAAACAAGTCAAACCGAGTCTTACTTTAGACCTGGTCTAAATGACGAAATAATCCTGCTGGAAGGACCATCTATTCTTTTATATCCATCCTTGTTATGTATACTCTCTAGCAAAGTCCAAAAGTTAAATTGGAGGTGCCTAATTTGGCCAACAACAAAAAATGTTGACTTGCCCTTTCCGACTGACCCAATTTTCGGAAATCTAGGGTTGCTATTTTTTTTATTTTATTTTTTTTTTGAAAAAAAAAGAAAAATAATTGAAAGAAGCACATAACAATAAACGTGTTTTTGAGTATCTGGTTGTTTAAAAAAAAATAATAATAAAATGTTTAAAAAAAAATAAAAAATAAAAATAATAATAATAATAATAATAATAATAATAAAAAAATAAATAAATTTTTAAAATAAATCCGACCGTCCGACCCAGACTCTGGCCCTTTAAGTCAACTTTTTTTTTTTTGCCTTAGAATAATATAACACTAAAATGTATTGCCCTTCATAAGGTTCGCTTATAAAGTAGAATGGTCTCATCAAAGCATAAAAAGATCCTTTCGAGAAGGATTATTCTTTAATTAGACCAGGTTGAAGTTGTTTTGTGCATAACGACCTTAGTTGTAATTAAGACAGGAAATTATTATAACAGAAATGCACCCAAAATCAGATGACAAGTGACAGACGTTAACACTTTCCACGCGGCTATTGGTTTTGCCATTATACAAAATAGATTTGTCAGAAACCTTTCCACACTTTCAAAGTATTACTGAACCAATACTAGGCATGTTTGTACTTATTTTAATGCATTTCTCATGCTGATTCCAAATATGGTAATGATATTCAATAGTTTTGACATTTTTGAAACATATTGTGAAATTTTGGAATGTCGTCTGCAGACGCTTGCCGCGTGGAAAGTGTGAACTCATGACAGGAAACCACACACCAACACTTCTGTTTTGCGAATACTGTAAAAGCTGAAATTTTGACGGTGGTTTTATTTTTCGCAAAATGTCTATGATATCAAAATGCGCGAAAATATCTTCATGCAAAAATATTGGCTTTTACAGTATATCAGCTAGACAGAAACAAGACCACAGCAAAATTTACAGCAAATTTACAGGATCCAAGCCTTGGGGCACTTAGGGGATATGAGGTCACACCAATTTGAGGTCACGCCGATGTACCGCCAAATAGGGTCCCACTTTCACCCCAAGATCTTCCGTGAATTAATATTATGTTGTATCAAAAGTGCAAAACAAAATCCAAGATATACTCCCCACAAAAAAAATCAGTGCAAAACAAAATCCAAGATATACTCCCCACCAAAAAATCAGAATACCACATTTTTTTTCTGTGTGTTTTGTATAGAGAAGAAAATGTTGATTGGATCAAGTTTGGACCATAATTGTCCAAATTAGGTCTATTTGACTAACATCTATAAACATCATCAGTAATTGAATCATCTTTGCAGTTTTCATTTGGTTTCTAATTGAATAAACTGACCATCCATAGGATCAATCGTATAGGCTATGTGATACAAAACATGAATATGAAAATATTTATAGACACACATTTGGACAAATCTATTAATGTTAGAGAACCATCAACCACACACAACACACAAAACATCTTGACCCTCTATGTACAAAAAGTTGTATCTCACATAAGTTCTCTAATAATATACTCCCTTTTGTCGTTTGAAGAAACCAAATACACTGCAAATTTCTGACCAGGTGCAAATTATCTTTCACCATAATTTGACGCCTCATTCATAAGAATTGAGTGGATATTTTTCAAGTTAGGCCAAAAAAAAAAAATTGTCATGTTGTCCTCCACAGCGTTCAGAGAGGAGGGGCAGGCGGGCGGATTTTTATTTATTTTTATTTTTTAATTTTCTTTTACCAGCGGAAGCTCAAAGTTCAGCCAACAAGAAGTTGAAATCACTCTAAGAGTCCACATATATGTTATAAACACTTAATTTAATATTCAATGCCATTTAAACTGTTAAAAAAAAAAGGAAAAAAAAAGGGGGGGAAAAATCTGAAAGAAAAAAAAATCACAAAAATCTGGAGAAGAAAAAAATCGGAGCGGCCCTAAATCTGACGAGCGGGCAGTCGACGACAACATAACAACATTTTTTTTGGCCTTATTAAAGTCATGATTGTGAAAGAAGGAAGTATGTAAAGGGTCGACTGAATATGAGATACATCTTTCTGTCATGGACAGGCCATATCATACTTGACCATGGGTCACGAAGGCCAACAAATAAAATTGATGGCTTGTCTTGACTCTGTTTTTACTTTCAGATGCATTAGAAAAATGTTCATTTACAGATAATCTAAACAAACAATTGTAGATCAAAGCGTCATGATCTGACCACTCGCATTCATCCAAAGGTTTAACACTGTCTTGTGACGCACTGCATTCCAAAACAACAGCCGTGTGACATCGTCGTGGTCATGCAGATGTCGCACACACGCGAGGGAATTAATTGAAATTTAAGGCAATGAAAGAACACCCTATTCTACGGCAAACGGTCCTCCCAGGTAGGGTCGGTCGGTCGGACGTATATTTTAAAACAAAAAAATCAACATTTACTTGAAGAATTTGGTGAATTTTCAACAATTTTCAAAAATCGTTTAACATATCCGAACGTCAGAATTTAAAAAAAAATCAAATAGTTTCAACAAATTTCATAAAGTTCACAAATTGTTCAAACAAAATTCTTGAATTTGCAAAAATGAGTTGGTCAGGCCCGTAGGTATAGGTTGGGTTTTTGCCTTACCACTGAAATGTGCAATACGGAAATAATATTCAACAAGGCTTGTCTTGTTATTGAAAATAAATTTTGATGATTGTCATCAAAATAGTGTTAAATTTTGACCCAAAATTATTGTTGTTGATGGAATGTTTTGGGATGCCCTGATCAGGTAGAGACAAACAAACAATAGTTTTTTGGTTGGCCAGAAGGTATAGACAAACAAAAATAGTTTTTTATTGGCCAGAAGGTATAGACAAATAAACAATAGTTTTTTATTGGCCAGAAGATATAGACAAACAAATATTAGTTTTTTATTGGCCAGAAGGTATAGACAAATAAACATTAGTTTTTTATTGGCCAGAAGGTATAGACAAACAAACAATAGATTTTGGTTGGCCAGAAGGTATAGACAAACATACAAAAGGTTTTTTTGTTAGCCAGAAGGTATAAACAAACAAACAATAGTTTTTGGTTGACCGGAAGGTATAGACAAACAAAGTTTTTGGTTGGCCAGAAGGTATAGACAAACAAACAATAGTTTTTTATTGGCCAGAAGGTATAGACAAACAAACAATAGTTTTTGGTTGGCAAGAAGGTATAGACAAACATACAAAAGTTTTTGGTTGGCCAGAAGGTATAGACAAACAAACAATAGTTTTTGGTTGGCCAGAAGGTATAGACAAACAAACAATAGTTTTTTATTGGCCAGAAGGTATAGACAAACAAACAATAGTATTTGGTTGGCCAGAAGGTATAGACAAACAAACAATAGTTTTTTATTGGCCAGAAGGTATAGACAAACAAACAATAATTTTTTATTGGCCAGAAGGAGTAGACAAACATACAATAGTTTTTGGTTGGCCAGAAGGTATAGACAAACAAACAATCGTTTTTGGTTGGCCAGAAGGTATAGACAAACAAACATTAGTTTTTTATTGGCCAGAAGGTACCGTATAGACAAACAAACATTAGTTTTTTATTGGCCAGAAGGTATAGACAAACAAACAATAGTTTTTCAATGGCCAGAAGGTATACTTACTTGTGGCTGACTGACATTAAGGGCCTGAGCGGGGAAATGAGCAAGCAACAAATACAAGCAATAAAAAAAAATGTTAGCATGGAAATAAACTGAACTGAACTGAACTGAACTAAGACAAACAAACAATAGTTTTTGGTTGGCCAGAAGGTATAGACAAACAAACAATAGTTTTTGGTTGGCCAGAAGGTATACTTACTTGTGGCTGACTGACATTAGGGGCCTGAGCGGGGAAGAAATGAGCAAGCAACAAATACAAGCAATAAAAAAAAAATGTTAGCATGGTTAGGTAACAAATAGCAGAGATCTTCGTGAGAATCCAAGAACGTTGTACGTGACATTTGACAGGAGAAGCATTTTTGTGCACAATTTTATTAATTGAATTATTGTTTTATCACAAATAATTAATTAATTCCAATTTCAAGACTGGTAAAATTAGTGAAAGTGAATGGATTTGCCTACATTCTCATAACTCAATTTGCCCGAAAACGTCACTTACAACATTTTTGCATTCCCATTCAGTTTCTTTTGCTGTTATAAGACATGTCATAAAACATCATATACAATGAGGATTTATACTACATAGATTTCTTTTTTGTTTCCATTTTTTCAAGACTTCAATATGTGATGCAGCACATGAAAAGGGGGGACATTGCGGCTGTGAGTTTGTCACAATATCATTGAAATTGGAGAGAAACAATTAGAGAAAATAATAAGAATTTAGGTTTTACATTTTCACTCGTAAAATCAGAATGCCTTGATCAATTTTTACAAATTCGGTGTCATCTTACAGCTTAGAAAATGCTCTGAGATGACACATAATAAACTCAAAATTGACATGACCTGCTAAAAGCCCCCCCCCCCCCTTTTTTTGATCTACTGCATCACATATTCACATTGTCAAACAGAGTCTAACATAACTCAGGTACAACATCAACATCAGGGTTGATCAACATAAAACTTTGTTAACACGTTATGCTTATGTAATACTCTATGAGACACTTACAGAGCTACCAGCCAACAAGAAGCTTGCGGTAGTCTGGTCCGTCGGCGTCTTGGCTGGGATCTTTCGCTTTCCTAACGCCATGCCACAGATAGCCGTCATGTGAGTCTCTGTGCCGAATACGTACATTGCTACTCCCAGGCTACTGCCTAAAATGGAGAAAGAAATGCATTATAGTTCATCCAACATAAGATGAAACATAACCTTTTATGATATATATATTTATTTTGCAATGTGAAAGGGTCATCACAATCCGGTCCATGTTACACTGAACAGACTATACATTCTATAGTTTATTCGCCATGATATAGAGCATGATCTTTGTTACCGTCCATTCATTTTGCATCATATCCTTTTGCAGCAATGTTCCATCTTACGTTGAACAGACTATAGTAATTTATGCAATCTTTTGGAAGTATAAGAAATTCTGAACAAATCCAAGAAATCAAGAATATTCACACACACAAATCCCCCAGTTGGTATCTCTTGCTTCCAATCCTATGCGTAAGATTAGAGTTGTGTGAAGAGGGAGGAGGGGGTAAATAAAGGTGGGGGGGGGGGGGTAAATAAATCAAATCATTTTGGAAAACAGAAATCAGATTCATAACAAATCAAGAGTGCTACCTCCCCATTAAGTCAATCCCCATCCCCTTAGCTGGGATACTGTAAAAGCTGAAATTTTCGAGGTGGTTTTATTTTCTCGCTTTTTGCGCAAAATATTTTTCCGCGAAAATGATAACACACAAAAATATTGTTTTCAACATTCATGCAGGGCATCCAGAAGGTCGCCAGCAAAAAAAACAATTAGCGAAATGTCTATGATATCAAAATGCGCCAAAATATCTTTACGCGAAAATATTGGCATTTACAGTAAATTGGTTTTCAAAATCCATGATGACATGTGAGATTCTGTAATGAGTATGTAGAAAATGTGATGCAGCACATAAAAAGGGGGGCTTTGCGGGGGGCTGGGGTATGTTTTTCAAGATCTAGATAAAAAACAACCGAAAAAACAAAGAAAATAATAAGAATTTAGGAGTCATTTTCACTCTGAATACCTTGATTAATTTTGATACATTTGGTATCATTTTAAAGCTTAGAAAATACTCTGAGAGCACAAATGTGTGGTGGCATAGAAAACCCTTCACATGGTCATTTTCTAGCAACTTGGTTTTTTTCTTTGGCAGAGAGCTTCATATTCTACTGAGTATAAGACTGTTTAAATTTTTCAAAAATTCCATCTAGAATTACAGTTATAGTATTTTAAACGAGACACTCAAATTTGAAACTGAAAATTCAAAGGTGTACACAAAATCTTTTAAATGCTCTAATAATAATAAAACTACATTGTTATATCACACAGAATAGCTTGTCATATGAAAAGGACTTTTGATATGAACCTAGTTTTTTGCGATATTATTAACAATTGTAATGTCTTCACTTTCAAAATCTTTACAATGCATTGTCGGAATTCACAAGTAGTTACCATGGTAACAATATCATTTTATGTAAACATAGCATTTTACACATAAAATTTGATAAACAAGGTTCAGAAAAGTACTAAAATAAACTTCACATCTGGAATTTTGCATAAAAAACTCCTGGAGACTAAAGTTCAAGGTATAATTTCTATCTTGGGACCAAAGTTGGAAAATTGACTTGGAACTCATTTGTTGGGAATATTTTATATTGACCCTGATATCTCAATATTAACACTAGCGACTTCCGACGGGTTTTCCCATACCACCACACAAATATTAAACTCAAAAATTGACTTCACTTGCAAAGTCCCGCTTTTGATGTGCTGCATCACAAATTGGTTTTGGCAGAATCTTTGAATATTGTTGTCTAATATTTTTCATGGAAGAAAATAAATTACAGATTCTATATGAGATGATAGTGTGTGCATTATTATTTTGATTCATTAACCCTTGCAGCCCCGTATCCCATGAAATCCCATTTCCCAGCCTGTCGGTTCCACCTGGCGCTGAGGTTTTTGGGTGAAATAATGGCCCCGGGCTATAGCTGGGCGAATACACTCGCCCAGCACAGCTTCCCCCGTGGCGCAATTGGTAGAGCGTTCGCCCGTCAACCGAGAGGTCGTGGGTTCAAACCCCGGGGCGTGGCACCTCTTGTTGTGTGTGCTTTTTTCGCTTGAAAACAATTTCGTTGGAAAATCCACGGGGAGTGTTAGGGTTAAGGAACGATTTTTTTCTTCTTCTTTTTAATTTTCACTTTTTTTATCTAATTTTTCCTTGATTAACCCTTACAGCCCCGTATCCCATGAAATCCCATTTCCCAGCCTGTCGGTTCCACCTGGCGCTGAGGTTTTTGGGTGAAATAATGGCCCCGGGCTATATAGCTGGGCGAATACACTCGCCCAGCACAGCTTCCCCGTGGCGCAGTTGGTAGAGCGTTCGCCCGTCAACCGAGAGGTCGTGGGTTCAAACCCCGGGGCGTGGCACCTCTTGTCGTATGTGCTTTTTTCGCTTGAAAAAAATTTCGTTGGAAAATCCACCGGGAGTGTTAGGGTTAACTGGTCAGTGCACACTTTTAAAAACTGCACCTCAGTCTTCACACTGATCACCCTCATAAAAGTCATGTTTAATACTTTCATGGTGTTTCCAAATATGGTTATGAAATGTAACAATGTTAAAATTTTTGATTTTTTTTTTTTAAATTTTGGAATGTCGTCTGCCGCGTGGAAAGTGTTAAATAGTGATGAAACCAAAGGATTCAGGCTACCCTAACACTTACCTAACTCTCTCATGATTCTAAGACCTTCCTGATAGTTAGGTCCTCCTCTCCTCACAAAGATAGTCACACCATACTGAATCAGTTTGGGCTGGAACTCCTTCAGTGTTCTTAGTATACACTGGTAAGCAATAAATGATGAGGGCAAAGGATTCAGGCTACCCTAACACTTACCTAACTCCCTCATGATTCTAAGACCTTCCTGATAGTTAGGTCCTCCTCTCCTCACAAAGATAGTCACACCATACTGAATCAGTTTGGGCTGGAACTCCTTCAGTGTTCTCAGTATACCCTGGTAGGCAATAAATGATGAGGGCAAAGGATTCCGGCTACCCTAACACTTACCTAACTCCCTCATGATTCTCAGACCTTCCTGATAGTTAGGTCCTCCTCTCCTCACAAAGATAGTCACACCATACTGAATCAGTTTGGGCTGGAACTCCTTCAGTATTCTCAGTATACACTGGTAGGCAATACATGATGAGGGCAAAGGACTCAGGCTACCCTAACACTTACCTAACTCCCTCATGATTCTGAGACCTTCCTGATAGTTAGGTCCTCCTCTCCTCACAAAGATAGTCACACCATACTGAATCAGTTTGGGCTGGAACTCCTTCAGTGCCCTTACAATACCCTGATAAGTAATGAAAATGAGAATAAATCAAAGCTATAGTCAGCGTACACATCAGGGCTCAAAATACACGGGGCGAAGGGCGATTAGCCCCCAGTTTTAACAAAATAGCCCCCTGAGAAAATGTTGGCCTATGGTAAAGAGGCGATTTTTGGCAGAATTTGCTCAAAATAGCCCTCATAGCCCAAAAAGTATTTAAACCCCTGGTACACACAAAAATATGTACGCTTTCAAAAATGACTGCACGTCCTGATTGGTCAAACGCAAAATCATTACGTGCATGCATGTATAGTTGTATGTGCATTTAATGCATCTGAACACAGCTCCACGAACAACAGCAAAACACGTTCGTGTAAAATAGCTTGAATTAAGGACTATAAGACAACATATTCTTTACTATATACACAAATCTGTTTTATACAAGTTACCAGCCTGAAACAAAAGTTACCTGCCTAGGGCAGACGGGCAGGTACTAAGTACAGCCCTGCTCACAACTCGTCATTCAAGCAGTCCTGTGAAATGCCAAATTTGCTTTTGTTAGGCCTAACTAAAAACAAGTTTGCTTCCAGTAGTGCCACGTATTTCATTGAGATGCTTGATTCTTGCACATTTAATTTTTTAATAGAAGAAACAGGGGGACATTATTGTTAGGGCACGATCTTTTGTCGAAATTGTGTCCAACATGTTTCAAGATGGCGATTGGCGACATACGGCAAAACACGGAAGTGAAAATCTGTGGCGAAAATCACATTAGCCCCCTAAATCTATCTATCTAAAATGTATTTTTTCTAACTTCAAGTCAAGAAAAGAAGAAGCAAAAAAACCAAAACCTGCATTTCGCATTTGACTTTTCAAGCTTGCTACTGGAAACAAACTTGGTTTTCTTTTGGCCTTATACCAATTAACAATTTCAACTTACCTTAAATGTTGCCGCTACGTTGGTGAAATTTGCAATACCGCCACCTACGATGAGAACTTTACCATCGGGATGCTTCTCCCTCGTCATCAGGCTGAGAATCGTCTTGGCGTATTCGAAAGTCTGGCCCTCACTGGGGGCGCCAGAATACTCTCCGTAGTTTGCTAGTTCTGAAGCGCCACCCAGGTCACAAATGGTGTCACTGTAAACAAATAGAGTGGGTGATAATTACAATTTCTTGGGTTAATTTTGCAATATAAAATGGTAGCATTCATTAATTAGATTTTATTCTGACGCTTAAGTTTAGTGGATCAACAAAGCCATACAAGTCTATACTCTATTTGTCCTCCTCAGGACAGTGACGCAACTTTACAGGCACAGCATTTACACACGCATAATAACTTCCTCCTTCCTATGCTCATATGTATACGCCAGCGCCCCGAGTAGGCTTGCACGTTTATGTGCTCTAATTAGTAGAATACGCAGTTACCTTAGTCTTGAGATAGATAAATAGACTACAGATGTAGACGAGTTGACTTAATTCTTGAGGAACAAAATCAGAGAATGGGTTCCCAGATTATTGTCAAAATGTCTATATTTGAAACGTCAAAATAGCCAGGGGGCAAAGAACACCTGGTCAGCGTTCCAACCCATGCACACGTGTTACACGATCCAAAGGTGTCTGTCTAGTGGTGTGGTACTGTAAATGGTTAATCAGAGGATATCAAAATCTCCAAGTAAGGGAAGATAACATTATTGCACCATACAGACTGCATGTCCTGCGATTCTACTGTTTTATCAGTAACCGTTAACAACTTTTACATGGCTTTGTATTTAGTAAACACATCGAAAACAGACTTTGTAAAAGCCTCAATTTGAATATCTTGTTTGTTAATGACATACTTGGAGAGCATGTGTGGTACAGCGGGATACAGGGCGGGACTCATAATCATGAGGTTGTGAGTTCTAGTCCTGCCATGGCCAACATGTTTGTACCCTTGGCCGATATATTTAGTCTCAATTGCCTCGTTAACAAAAGCGATAGGGTAGTTGTTAAAAAGGGTGCTATTACAATTTAAGTGCGGATATGATTGTGTGCCTAAGCCAGCTGCAACAAAGGTAAAGCGAAATGATTGTGACGATTTCCCAAGGCCCCAAAAAAGTTGTTTGTTTGTCCACGTCCGACTGACCATGTATTATAGCCCCGAGCGTGTAACTTTTTCTACTTTTTTTATTTAAAAAAAAAGAGAAGAAAAATCAAAAATCAAAATTAAACTTCTTTTTTCAAAGTCACGTATATGGCCTTAAATGACCCCCACATGACATCTCATGTGACCCATACCATGTATAGTATTATGCAAGTTATTTTGGGTCAAGTATGGGTCATCCAAAAGACCTGACACGGTTCAGAATTCCGCGTACTGGCTAGGACTGGGCCAGAACAACCACTAGCAAAAAAAAAAAAAAAAAAAATCCGACCTACCGACCCTACTACCTTTTGAGAAATCTTTATGGACAAACAAACACATTTTTTTGTTGCCTTATGGTAACGTAATACCAATGGCTATTGCGCCTCAGATTAGGCTACCTAGCTTTATAAATTTCCATAAGGCCAAATTAAATTAATTGTTTGTCTCAAAGCTCCTCTCCTGTTGTAAAACTAATGCGGAATGCGGTTTTTTTTCAAGTTTTTTTTTTTTTTTTTTTTAAATATAAAATATTGAAATCCTTGTAAAAGTGAACTTTTGTATTTAAGATGATGTGATCAATGAAAATCTGAAAAATCGGTAAAATTTTGGGATTTTTTTTTTTTTTTTTTGAAAAAAAAAAAAAAAAAAATTAAAAAAAAATGTTTTTTTCAGATTTTTGTTTTTCTAATGCGCATCAATAAACTAACGCGCGCGGGAGCTTTGAGACAAACAATTAATTTAATTTGGCCTAATTATTATTACTACTTGAGAAATTGGCTACTGTCAATCACAAATTTACCTGTAAATGACAGACGCACCGCCGCCAGCTACCATCGTCCATATGCGTCCCTTAGGATTGAGTATTGTGAGTTTGAGGGACGCACCACTCTTGGCGTCCAGGTCTGCAATGTAAGCTTCCTAGTAGGATATGAACAAATAATATACACATTTCTTTAACACTTTCCACACAACAGGTGACTGTTGCAAAAGTTAAAATGTTTCAAAAATGTCAAAATAATTAAATTTTATTGCGATATTTGGAATCGCTGCGAGAATTACATTAACATAAGTACAAACATGACTAGTATTGTCTCAGTGATTACAGAGATAGACTTTGAAAGTTGGGACAATTTTCTAAAACAAACTAGTATAAATATGGTATTCAACCAATATCGCAGCATGGAAAGTGTTTGGGTTTTTGGGGTGTGGGAGAGGTTGGTTTGGGAAGTTCACCTTCTCTGGGAGAGTGCAGAACATATTCTCCATGGACTTACTCTGGGAAAGCTTCCATACCAAATGGCAGAGGATAATCCATGTATCCCCATTCCTTCTGGACAAGAAACACTGCTGTGGCATCAATTTAAGCGGTTAATCTAGGAATATAATTTGTCATGGAATCGCCTCTGAGAAAGCTTCCCTAAACGTTGTGGCAATTGATGTCTCTCTCCCCCATTCCTTTTTTTTGACAAGAAACTCTGTAGCAGCAACAATCTTAGCCGCAAGATCTAGGATGTACACTTTGTCGCAGACTTACCTCTGGGAAAGCTTCCCTGCCAAACGGTGGAGGATAATTGATGTCTCCCCATTCTTTCTTGACAAGAAACTCGGCTGTGGCATCAATCTTAGCGGCAAGGTCTAGGATGTACACTTTGTCGGTAACCACTGATGTTTGAAATTAGGAAAAAGAATAAAGCTAGCTTGGTTTGGTTATATGGTCATTTTGGGTATGTGAGAAGGGCTGAGGCAAAGCTGTAAAATGCCTTTTTTTGTACACATTAGGCATTCTCCAATTTGAGACCAAAATAAATCATAGAACATAAACAATTTCAAATTGTATTACCAAAATTGAAGAAATGAAGTGCACACCAAACAGTCGTACAATGAAAGAATCAATTGATACAGCTACTGACTGACCAACCTAATAATAACGTTGGGAGACTGTATTACCTTAATTTTTTAATACCTTGTTTTTTTTGTTTTTTTCTAGGCAAGTATTGGTTGAATTTTTTGACCTGCCTTTTTAAAGTCACTGCTCAATTTTAACATAGGTGTTACAGTACGCTGAACAAAAACTATTTCTTTAAATCTCTTCATCCATATAAATCTTAAACATCCACCATGGCTATTAAAACTCTAGTCTATCCCTTGCTCTGAGCTATTCAATCAGTTCCAAATTGGCGAGAAATATTTATTTTTTATGTCTCTGCGCATCCAAGCGGATGCGGGCAATGTTGGCCATACGCACATGATTTTAGCCAAACATGTGCGTCACAAATTTGATGCACAGTGCGATTACTGGTTCGTGTGGCCCTGCACCCTTCTGTATTAATACAAACATATCGAGACTTACATATTGCTGCTACATCTAGATCAACATTTTTGCTATATGGAGGCTCGCCAATTTGGAACTGATCAAAATCCAACATACAGGGTGTCTCGGAAGGATTTATACCGGGAATGATGCATTTATTTAGCCATGAATACCATTGTCATTAGTCAAAGTACGTATGATTTTAATATCTACATATATTTTGCTTACTGTGGAATTTTGATTTTTACAAATCTGACATTTCTGACAGAGAATATGGATTCATTTGTAAAAATGGTAAATTATTTTGAAACTCATCAATTTAAATGATATAATGGTAATGTTCTTAGTCTTCTTTTGATTTCCACTACAAAATTAATATAGATATCAACTGTTGATGATGTTTTATGAAGTAATATTTGAATGTGGCAACGGAATTGTTCTGCTTGAGTGTTTTATCATACTTTCTTAAGCAGCTGTTTTGAAGTTTGGTGTGAGCTTTATCAATTGAAATATGCTGAAAGTGAAAAACAGGTTTTCACTGATATTCGATAATGTCATACCATATCAGAACAGATAAAGATATTTTGATGAAATTAACAGAGTAAGCAGGAAACATGTTTCCAATTATATCACAGGTTGGACTGCAATGTTGTTTTCATATTTTTATTATTTTTTCAAGCACGGTATAAATCTTTCTGGGATACCCTGTACAAGGCTCAAGATAAGCGGGCGCTGGGCGATTTTTACCCCTCGGTCCTCCTGCAATAGCGCCCGGTAATGCTGAAAAATAAACAACCGGGCGCTAATATTTTGTACAAACCAGCGCCCGTTGACGATCGGGAAGCTTGCCCAAGACATTGATTTTCGATTTGACAATGATGCCACGCTGGATTTAATAAATTAGTTAGCTCCCGGTAGACTGAAAGTAGCTCCCGGTTCTCAATAAATCCCATGATCCGGGCGCTACTTTTGAAAAAAAAGTAGCTCCCGGTAAAAAACCTGTTATCTTGAGCCTTGACCCTGTATACAATCATGTCAAGTTAGAGTTATTATCATAGGCTTAAGGCTGCATCTTACCGAGAGGGTTAATTTCCAAATAGGTGAAATAGAGATCTTTGAACTGTTTGTATAACTCCTGGATGAAACCACCGATTAACCTGAGCAGAAAAAAGATGAGCAGAAACATGCATCAATGGTAGTTAGGCTACAAAACAAATACCTGTTGTACAGGCTTGGCTGACTCTTTTTTCCTTAAAATTTGCAATTTTCACCAACAATTAAAAAAAAAATTAAAAAAAACCACCTGCCTGACTTTTTGTCGCCTAAAATCAGAAAGAAAGAAATTGCTGATTAACTGTAAAGAATAACCAGCAATTAAAAAAACTGTGGTAAGGCAAAGTAAAAAAACAACATGTTTAGCGTCCTGCCTTTTTGAAGAAGAGGAAGGAGGAGGCCCTTCCCCCCCCCCCCTTTTTTCCCCTTTTTTTTCCAAAATGGCAGCCAGTCACATTTTGTCAAGATAATTGGCCGGGCTATTTTCCACAAAAAAAAGGAAAAGGGGGTCTTCAGCGCGGCACATACCTATACCCTTTTCCAATGTCAGTGCCCCTCCCCCGGGAGTAGACCCCCACATCTCCCCCGGCCCTTCCCCCATTCCCCAGCTACAGCAAATGCAATATAATACTCACTCTTGTTTGGCTGCTGGTACTTTGGTAAGTAGATTTTCCTTCAGAGTCTGCGCTGAGGGGTAATCTGATAGACCTACTTCATATTTAACAGCCTGTATGGGTATAGAATTGAGCAGATCCATGATATTTAGTAGCGGGTTGATAGAAATCAAGGGGGCACAGCACTAAATAAACCGCCCATTGGATTACATGTAAATTAGGGCTAAAAGAGTCGCTATTTTGGGCCCTTAGTAACCATTTTTGGAATGTCTCGAATGCTTTATTCTAATAAACAAACACTCAAATTTCATAAAATCGTCAAGAAGTGTTACACCTTCCAATTAGATTTTACGATACGATCATTTAAACAGCGCCACCCCTATTTTCAGCCCGGACGCTCGCCTTCTAACCGCCTCCGATCACGTGTGTTCATCCACGTGATAAATTTTCAATACAATCGAAAATCAATATTTTGTAATATCCTGGTCAAAGTACAAGAGATCATCTTTCATTTTAATTATGAAATGCTACCCTCACGCCAAACTGATTCCCAAAGGACCCCATTAATCACAAAATTGTTTTTTGTTCTTGCCGGAACTTACTACCATTACACAAAACGAGGAGTGATTCAGTGCTGTGCGCCCTCAAGGCAAGAATAGCCAAGTAGCCAATAGGAATGAGTTCAATGGGAGCAAGCTACTAATAAAGAAATCCCTAATTCAAAATTACCATAACACTAAAAAATTGTGTCATATGTCTGCCTGCTATAGCTGAAACTATGGAAATCCACAATATGTTCGGGGGTGGACTGGTTTGACCAGTGGCGGCACCAACATCAAAAATTGGGGTGGGGAGGGGGAAAACGGGGGAAGAAAGAAAATTGAGACCGGGGAAAACATCGCGCGAAGCACAACCTTTTTTTGTGTACTTTTATTGTAAAAATTGCCTGAAATTATATTATTTTGTTCTATATTAGACATATCAAACCAATTTTAAGTAATTTTGACGTTAAAATTCAACATTTTTGATTGTTTGGGGACAAAATGAGGTGAGGCTAGAGCTGACTGGAGGGGGAGGGGGAACTGGGGGCTGGTAAAGGTTGCGACTGGGGGTATTTATATTGCATGCAAAACCATAGTCATTTTGAAATTTGGAATCAGCGAAGTATCGCAAAACTATTGAATATATTTTGATTTTTATGAGAGGTGACACATATTTGTGTTTCTTAAATCACTACAATGCAACTTTAATATATGAAAAAATCACATAGGACATAGCTAATATTCTTTTAAATGTAAACAATTAAACAATTACATAGGACATCTATAGCTCATTTTTGTAAAAAAATAAAAATAGCACAGCACATAGCTTTTTTAGCCAAAAGGTGCTGATACAAAGTATTTAATCTTTTTGGCCTTAGATGCTGATATATATAGGTAGGTATAAATACTAATTAATCATGTGCACCTCTTTATGATGTTAGACAGTGCAAACGTGATATTTGATATGAAAAAATCACAGAATGAATTAATATTAAATCCATATACAATTAAAATCCAAAATAGAACTTTAAACTCTCTATATATGCCACGCAATACAAACACATGTATCAAGGTTGTCTGACGTGTGATTACAAATACCTTGCCATCGATGTTTGTCTTTCTGGTGTAATCAAATTAGAAAACAAGAGATAAGATTCTGTGTTTTGTTTTATTTGGGATTTCACTACAACGATGCGTGATTATGAAAGAGCATTTGTCTCTAAAACATCATGCCACCTGCAAAATGTGGGGTGATTTGGCAACCATGTATTGTAAAGCCACCTAATTTAACGAGGGATTTAATTTCGGTAATTTCGCGTGGGATACGGATTCGCGAAATTGAAAGTAACAGTAACATTTCTAGATTCGCGAAATTAAATGCCCGCTAAAATTGCAGTTATTTTAAATTCGTGAAAAAAAGTATCTGCGAAATTATAGTGTTTTATAGTATATTCAGGGAATACTTTCGTTACCTGATGAGTATGGGGCTGTCATTTTCTTGGGTAGGGGTTGGGGTTCCAAATATCATGGGGCGGTCAT
This sequence comes from Ophiura sarsii, assembly GCA_035610835.1. Classification (NCBI taxonomy): domain Eukaryota; kingdom Metazoa; phylum Echinodermata; class Ophiuroidea; order Amphilepidida; family Ophiuridae; genus Ophiura; species Ophiura sarsii. Next base: position 71,369,609 of record CM069452.1, read on the forward strand.
AGTTTTTTACATGGAAAATAGGGGGTAATAGAGGGGTAAAAACAAAGATTTTAGTTTATGAAAAATGAAAGCGTCCCCTTTTTTCTACATGTTTCAAATATTGTAAAACAAAAATTTTGCCTCCTTCATGCTAACTGAAAAAATGATGATTTCTTGGGGGAAAAGAAACAATTTCCATTAAAATTGAAAATGTATGGGCAGTCTGTCTGTTAAAACCTTGCAAATGTCCTTGTCCCCTGAACTTCCTGTATAACCCATACCACGGCAGGGTTGTAGCTAGCCACATTTTAGTGCCGGCTAAAATCTCACACATTTATCGCCGCGTTCTGGCATTCTCAGCCATTTTGTGGTATTTGACGTACATTTACTCAATTTTTGAGTCTTAGAGCTGGTCAATTTGCCTGAAATTGCTGTGAGTGCCGGTTGTTTAGCCTTAGTGCCGGTCGCTACCGACCGGCACCGACCAGTGTAGCTACATCCCTGACCCACGGGCAGTTTTACTTTATACATGCTGAAGGGCAGGAAAAACATACAAGGTTTTGATAGAACCGTGATGATTTAGCCCTAACCCACGCATTCCCGTAAGATTTCCCATAATTCATCTCGGCATCAACATCTCCGATATCCACACCGCCCTTGTGGTGGAACAGTATGACGTCGCAATTACGCTCGCAGTAGATACACACATCCTATTCCTTGACCCCCACCCCCTTCCGTTCCCCGTAAGATTTCCCATCATTCACCTTGGCATCAACGTCTCCGATATCCACACCGCCCTCGTGGTGGAACAGTATGACATCGCTATTACGCTCGCAGTAGATACACACGTAGTACTCCTCGTCTTGCTTGTGCGCAATAAACGGCTCAATGATGAAGTGCCGTAGTATGCCACTGGCAGCACCCACCTGGAAAAAAATGAAAATGTTTGACAAAAAGTACAGCACTGTGTTCCCATTAGGCGATGTAAAAAAGAAACCCTGTTGTACGGTCAACGGACCTTTCAGGTTGGGCCAGTCGGTCGGTCTTTTTTTTAATTATTATTTTCCCTTGAAAATGACTTTAAAAATCCCAAACAATCTGTACACATGTTGATGTGTGATAAGCATAACAAATTTTGGGTCAGTATTCATTTGTACGTGAACATTATTTTCACGGATTTCTAACAAATGGGTCGGTCGGGCCTGTACAACAGGTGTTTCTTTTTTTCGTCGCCCAAAGCTAAGGAAAAAATCCCCTTTTTTTTCAACCAAAAAAGAAGAAAATGTTCCAATATATGTTCAAGCATACTAAAAATTACAAACCATACTTGAAAGGTAGATTTACCATACCTAACTAATATCACCTCAAAAATCTTTAGCCGCGACGGTGAGAGAGAACGGGTTTGAGACTGTGTATAAGGTCTTTTGTTAATTCCATTCACGCCAGTTTGTCAGGATCGCTATATTATTTTTGAAAAGCTAGAATCAAGGCTACATTAGGCTATATTAAAAAAATCATTTGTCTCAAAGCTCCCGCGCGCGTTAGTTAATTGGCGCGCATTAGGAAAAAAAATATGATTTTTTTTTTTTTTTTTTTTTCAAAAAAAAAAGAAGAAAATCCAAACATTTCACAGATTTTTCAGATTTTCATTGTCCAAATACAAAAAAATCCCAAAATTTCACCGATTTTTCAGATTTCACTTTTACAAGGATTTCAATATTTTATATTAAAAAAAATAAATAAAAAAAAATTGAAAAAAATTGCATTCCGCATTAGGTTTTGAAAAACTGAAGAGCTTTGGGACAAAAGATTTTTTTAAATATAGCCTTATATCTCTTCTTTTTTTTTAGTAAAAACAGCTGGTTTCTGACAAAACAAACTTTAAAAACTTGTTAAAAAATCATCCAGTGCATTTGATTCACTATTACGATGACTGACGTAGTCACTCTACACACAGATTGTTAACATCTCGTATGGTGGTACTTGAACGACCAGGAACTGTATTGAGAGGCATGTAAGTGCACACACATTCAAATGTAATTGATTCTGGATCCTGTGTCAAACTTGTCAAGTATGATATAGCTGTCAAAACCTTGTTTTTCCAGCCCCTCAACATGTAAAACATCAAACTGCTCAATGGTTATGCATAAGAAGTGTTGTTTTAAACATGTTCAGGGGCAAGCTAGAGCACATACAAGGCTTTGATTGATGTGTTTTTTGGCCCTTGAACATGTTTAGAGCGGACCGCATAGAGGTTCTATATTAAAGGAAGTATTACTTTATACATACTGAGGGGCCGGATGGAGATACATAGGTTTTGACTGAACAGAGATGATATGCTCTGTGGGTCAAACTGATCAGAGAGTCATTCTGAAGGGGAAAAAAGTCTGTCTCACATAAATATGCCCACTTTTTATTTTTGCCCTTTCGGAGCCAAATTTTGTTCAATTTATTTTCGTACAACTAAAAAACAAAGCCTCAAATTGGGCTCATTGCGTAGGGTTATGCTATTCTGTAAAAGTGACTCCATACGCTACTTGCACGGTACTGATGGAACCATCTCTATCACGCCACACTGCGTCATGGTTTCACGCAGGTTTGTGCATCGCGTGACGCGGTTGGGCGCGCGTGCGCTGAGGTGAGAGCCTCGCTTTCATTCTAAAATGGCGATTGCGGGCAAGTAGCGTATAGGACCAGGACCAAAAACACCCTGTTTTATGCGTGCAGGGTATGTGAGACGGATTTTTTTCTTCTTCTTCTTGGCCTAAATTCAGTCATATTCCAAGAATTGAGTTAAATGCTCCAGTGAGGCAAATTTTTTTTTTTTGTTATGTTGTCCTCGACCGCCCGCTCGTCATTTTAGGGCCGCTCCGATTTTTGATTTTTTTTCAGATTTTTTTTTTTTTCAGTTTTTTTTTTCCAGATTTTTTTCAGATTTTTTTAAAAACAGTTTAAATGGCATTGAATATTAAATTAAGTGTTTATAACATATATGTGCGGCTCTTAGAGTGATTTTAACTTCTTGTTGGCTGAACTTTGAGCTTCTGCTGGTAAAAGAAAATAAAAAAAATAAAAAATAAAAAAATAAAAAATCCGCCCGCCCGCCCCTCCTCTCTGAAAGCTGTCGAGGACAACATAACAAAAAAAAAATTTGGCCTGATTCTTATGATATAGAAGCAAAAATTGACTTGAAATTTTCTTGACAGAACAGTCTGAACAGAATAGAAATTCATGGGTTTAACCACTTGTTAAGGTAATTCACTGCTTTTTCACTCGTAGCATCAAAACAAAATAATTGATTTAAAGGTATATTATGTGATCTTTCCATGGAACGCCCTCAACATCGAAAAAAAAATAGAAAGCAGATTTTCTTGCAGATTTACATTTCTGATCATAAATCATGCATACATTCCAAGTAATATGGCGATACGATTCTTAATTACTTCAAAATCATGGTTTTAGAGTGAAAATAAACTGTCGGTCTCCCGACAGTTTATATTTTTCACTCTAAATTCACTCTAAAACCATGATTTTGAGGTAATTAGGAATCGTATCGCTCTGTAACTTGGAATGTATGTATGATTTATGATCGGAAATGTAAATCTGCAAGAAAATCTACTTTCTAAAAAAAATTATGAATAGAGGGCGCTCTCTCGAAAAGATCACATAATATGCCTTTAAAGAATATGGGATTTCATCTCAAACCCAAGTCTTAACACTTTCCACGCGGCAGGCAGCTGCAGACGACATTCCAAAATTTCACAAATGTTAAAAAAAATGTCAACATTATTGAATTTCATTACCATATTTGGAATCACCATGAGAAATGCATTGAGATTAATACAAACATGCCTAGTATTGGTTCAGTAATCCTTGAGATAGACATTGAAAATTGTGAAATGTTTCTGAATATTCTGTTTTGTACATTGTAAAACTAATATTGCCGCGTGGAAAGTGTTAATTTTGATGGGGACATTGGATATGATCATGTCGCACCCCTTTAGGGCAACAGAAGAAAACAAACCTGCTCTATGGGATCGACCGACCCATTATTCTTTCAACAATTTAAAGGTGTATGTTCCAATCACTTTTTTGGGGGCTGTGATCTTTTTTTCACATCAAGATATTTTGATATTGTAAAACAAGTTAATTTAGCGGCAACTTTTTTCGCGAATTGCTAATCATCACTACTAATTTAAGATTTCTACCACTACTGTCATCTTCACACACATCAATTCGCGGCAATACAATTTCGCGAATTTGAGCCTCTCGCGAAATTCGCGAAATTAAATTGCTCGCAAAATTAACTTGTTTTACAGTATTAGAAGAATCCCATATTGTTCTCATTATGTCTGTAAAATCTTAGGAGCCAATATTGTTCCATTTATAAATTATAGGCTAAAATGTGGTGAATTACTGCCGAAGGTGGTTAACCACCAACTAATCAATGGGCTAATTTATTGTGACCTTGTGACTTCTAAAAATAGAACCATTGGAGTTCTGCAACTCAAACTATGGAATTGGGACCATTTTAAGGATGACCTTTCATGTGAAATAGAAAACATTAAGTTGAAAATTGGCCAGCAATCAGAACATCTACCTTTAAGGACTTGTTGGAATTTTTTTGGAAATATTTTGGCTTTTTTTTGCCAATTCATAATATATTTTTTTCAATTTTGGACATTGAATTATTTGAAAATTTCGAAAATTGATACAAAATTCCCCATATTTTTTTTTTTTGTGGGGGGGGGGGGGGGGGACAACAACAACAAACCATGCCCAACCAACCAATCCCCCCCCCCCCCCCCCCCCCCACCCCCTGCCTTAGAAATGAGATGTCTGTTTGTCCGTAGAACAGGGTGGGGGTTGGGTTTTTTCGTCGTCTAAGTCCAAAGAAACATATTGATCATGTGAAATAATTAAAACTCAATGATAACACCATTGACCTCCAATGACCATATTGTCACCATCCATATTCATTGATTATCAATATATTATCAATATTATAAATATAAGTGCCACACTTTAGGTCAGTCAAAGGGAATATTAATTAAAACAGACTATTTATAATGCATTTTTTTTTTTTAATGCATCAAGCATTTTACTTGATTTTGTGTAGTTTTTAAGGCTTGTATTATGTGACTTGTGAAGTGAATTGATTGTTATTGATAGTTTTTCTTTTTACAATGCAGTTTTCTTTAACCTTTTGGATGGGGCCTTTTGCTTGTAAAGCGTGTAAAGCGTTCAGGGTTTTGGGTGCTATATAAATTATGTTATATCGGTAGATAGCAGCCTATAGATAATAAAGTGCCACTATTTGACTAATGTTTAGAAATACTTTTTTTAGTCTACGGTTAAAAAAAGAAGATAAATGTTCAATTTTCTTTCATTTTGATAAATGAAAACGCATTGGGATACAAATAATTTAATTAAGACAAAGTTAAATGTATAATTATACACATATTAACAGCTGCTCGTCGTGACAAGCCAAGGACTTTTAAAGAATAATTATCACATTTGCCCTCTTCACCAGTTACAATTTCACTTAATTTTGTTTTTAAATTACCTTATTTTGTCCTTAATCATGACTTTATTTTAGTCCAAATTTTGAAATGTTTCGAATTTGCTTTAAATTTTGAAAAATGGTGACAACCCCCCCCCCCCCCCCCCCCCCCCCCCTGTTTTACGGGCGGACAGACCTGTCAAGTAGGGTTGGTCGGTCAAGCGATTGTTTTTATATATTTTTTTTTTTTAATCTGCAAAAATCAGGACATTTGTGGACAATTTGTGAAAAAACATTTCGACATAATTTATTCAGCCCCAAAAAATAGATTTGACATGATTTGAGAACAAAATATCTACATTTAATTTACAAATATTCTTGACAAACGCAAAAAGTTGGTCAGTCGGGCCCCAATAAACAGGGTGTTTTTGGTCCTGGCCCTATACACTACTTGCACGCAATCGCCATTTTAGAATGAAAGGGTGGCTCTCCTCTCAGCGCGGGGGCGCCCAACCGCGGCACGCTATGCACAAACCTGCGTGAAATCATGACACAGTGTGGTGTGATGGGTGCAAGTAGCATATAGACCAAGTTTGTCCAAGTCCCCCACCCACCCAGGGTCTTAATCTTTTTCATTGTGTATTTTGACCGTACCCATCTTACCTCAACAACTTGGTTCATCTTCGTCTTCAGCCATTCTTTCACGCCATCTAAGTCGACATTGACCTTGATGAGCCCGAGTTTGCCGCGTCTTTTGATCAACTGGTCAGGTTTCACCACCAAACGCTGTAATAATTGACAAAAAAAATTCAACAGAATAGTTATTTAACCCAATGAGAACTACAGTACCTGCCGATTGGTTGAAATTTAGAATGTGTCAGATAGTATGCCAACCAGAGACATTGTTTCGAATAATGACAATTTTCAAAAAGATTAGCATAAAATGTCTATAAGCAAACTTGTAATTGGTTATCAAGATGAGTATATCATGTAATTCACCAATGGGAATCCATGTTTGAAAGACAGGTACCAAATTAAGAGGATGTCAAATATATTGGCAGATGATGTATTGGCAGATGTGTCTACAGTGCACCTAGCACAAAAAGTCCCTGACCAGGTGCTTTGATGTTGGCTAAAATCCCAAATCAATAATCGATACAAAAAATCATGAGCAAATTTCTTCTTCGTAGTTTGATACCTCATTCATAAAAATCAAATGGATATTGTTGATGTTATGATTGTTTAATCGACTACAGCTACCAAAACAATCCTTGCACTAAAATTGGGTTTCAATGGGATCATCCTTGCTTAGTGTGTGATTACGCAGTGAAAATGTGTGTGTACCGACTCCCTGTCCGATGCCTGTCACCCATTCATCCCCAAACCTGACTGGTTGAGATAGCACACAACAGTGGACAATGCAAATCAATGATATCCCATAGGGAACAAATTCTAGTGCAACTTTGTTGGTTATTGAAATCATCACAACTTCAAAAGTATCAATTCGATCCTATGAATGAGGTATCAAACTACGGAGAAGAAATTTGCCCATTTAATGCATATCTCAGATTTGTGGTACCGATTATTGAGTTTGGATTAACCAACATCAATTTTTTGTGCTAGGTGTATTTACTACCACCACCAACAAAACATGTAATTTGTAAAGTAACAGCTGCAGAGTGTTGTCGATTTCTGCCATTTTTGAGCAGATGATATAATATGGAAACAACCGCATTTGTCCTGTTTTGGTTTTTACGACAGAATTTTTCCTAGCAGCATTTCACATATAATTATTGAGCCCAACATGATAGCAGTTTTTATTCGTTTTTTGTGATAAGTATGATGTTTTGTTCTATATAATTACTCAATGTTGTGCTTAGGGGTGTGGGGGGGGGGGGGGGTCTTCAGGGTGACACATACCCTAGCTAGGGTCAATGGTTATAAGTATCCACTCAATTTTTATGAATGAGGCATCAAATTACGAGGAAAAAATTTGCTCGCCAGGGTTCTAGCCAGGACCATGTTAGTGCCGGGTAAATTTACTAACGGCGAACGGAGAAAGTGTAGCGAACAAAGACAAAGTGCAGTGGATCATGGTATGGGATCCAGAGGCCTTCTTAATGTCGTTTTAGGGTTTTTTAATGCACTTTGAGGGTTCCTGCCACATTATTTCTTGTTTTATGAGGCAGTTTAATGATTTTATCCACAAATTGTTAAAAAATAACGCCCCCCCCCCCAAAAAAAAAAACACCTTTTTTTTTAGAGTGTTGGGCGGCTATTGTCAGTGTCGGGCGGCCCCGCCCAGTGCCGCCCACCGTAGCTAGAACCCTGTTGCTCCCGTAATGCATATCTTAGATTTTTTATACAGATTTGGTTGGTTGCGCCCTGTCAAGACTGACAGGTTGTGACCTCGCAGATACTGCACTGCGCCACAGATAACGATTGTCAGCAAAGGAGTAACAATCACGGCGAGGGATTCCAATAATCGATACAGATGACTAATTTTAAACGAGCAAATATAAATTCACCGGGTCTGGAACTTTTTGTGTTAGGTGTATATACTTTATAGACTATGCTTGAATTGAAACCATCTGTTCAAGTATTGATTGCTTATGATAGGTTGTTAACATGCGCAAGCCAAATTGTATCCACTAATAAGCCCAATAAAAGAGAAAAAACTGAGTCTGGGTCATTGCTTATCATTACTTTTTTCATACTGAGAGGAAAATTGTGTATTTCTTGCCAATTTGGAATTGATTAGACTATAATAACTTGAGGTAGCCATGCTGCCATAATACATGTCTTATGTCAATGCAAAACTATTGAGAGCCATGTTTTATTCCCCCTGCATAACCATCTTTCACTCAAATAATGCCAGGGCATATCTTTTTAACCGGGGGAGGGGGGGGGGGAGGGGGGAGGGGGAGGGGAGGGGGAGGGGGGAGGGGGAGGGGGATCGCTTGTTTTCACATACAGGAACGAGCCTCTCCAGAGGCTCTTGTTTTTCAATAGAAAAATCTTTAGACTGACTCCTGGGTTTTCGAAAAATCTATAGACGTGGGTTTTGGTTTTTAACTGGACAAACCTTTGAATAAAAGGGATCAAATGGGGCCTATATTTTGAGAAAATAAAATTAGATGTGGGTAACCTGTCCATAGTAAAATGACCCTCAGAAATGGGTAGAGGTTTGATTGAGCCCTGTAGCCTCATACCCCTGCCTAAGTATACCCCCCCCCCCCCCGATTTAAAGTCTCACTAAAGCAGGTGCATACATGCATTCCATTGCATTGATCGAGTCAAATCTGTTTTTGTAAACAATTTGCATAATGATACCTAGCTGTCAATTCAACTACACGGACGCAGAGACGAGCAGATTTCAAAATTGAAGAAAAAAACACACCTTGAGATGCGATTTACCCTCCAGGGATTAAGAGCAAGAAATTCATGCAATTATTATTCCGATCGACATATCAAAGAAACAAGATATTTTTGTACAATATACAAAATAATGAACTATTTGGGGATTGCGAATCTCAAACGCAGGCAAAAAATCATAACGCGGGCAGGTTTTACGGGAAACATAACATCGACTTTCATGTGCCTTATGTATGTGATAGTTTCCATGTTTCCAGTTAATTGCTGATTTCAATACATAAACATGTGCCTAACTGAGGCCCTGGCGTACACACAGTAGCGTAGCCAGGGACACTTGTCAGGGGGGCAAAGGGTATTCTTTTTTTCAGGGAGTGCCCCCCTTGCCCCCCTGGCTGTGCTACTGCGTATACACACCCCTGTTTGTAATGACCTAAAAACGGTTGTGCATCCTCATTTGCAGGTTATTACAGACGCACACCTGCATAGAAAGATGGAAAATACACACATGTAAATTCTGCGCCTATTAAGCTATTTCAAGAAGAAATGAACTATAGCAGTAACGTAAAGCAGATACACCTTCTGAATGTCAATATCACTACCACTACCATGGAACAAGAACAAAATTGAAAAAGAACAAAAATATTTATTTTGTTCACCCTATATAAACCACAACAAATGTCGGGGCATATTCTAAGTCTCGCTGCAGCAGGTGCATTCCATTGCATTGATCGAGTCAAATCTGTTTTTGTAAACGATTTGCGTTATGATATATACGTACCTAGCTGTTAAGTCAACTACACGGACGAACGCAGAGACGAGTAGATTTCAAAATTAAATAAAATATCTTGATTTCCCCCTCCGGGGAGATAGAGCGAGATATCCATGCAATTATTATTTTGATCGCCTCTTATATTTACGGATGCAGGATGCAATCATGTACATGATTATGTATGTGATTGTATCGACATATCGGTAGTGATAGAGAAGGAGGATAAAATGAAATGTTTGTTGCTGTTACAGAATATTTACAAGGATTGAGATTTATTGAAGTAGTTCTACAATATCAGCATATCTTTTTTGAAGTCATTATGCATAATAATAAATTGCCCTTAAAATGTGTATGTGATGCGATCTGTGAAAACCCGTCGGATGTCGCAAAATGTGAACTAGGGATTATGGGGAAAATTAGAATTTAAAAAAAAATAATATAAAATTGTTAAAAAAAAAAATTTTAGATTTTTTTTAAAGAAAATTATATTCCAATACTTTGTGTAAGCATCTTTCATGAAATTTCACCTTCAATAACTTACTTAAGTCACTTTTATTGTTGTGTTATTCCATTGAATTATGTATCTTTTGGGGTCTGTTTTCATGATTTCTTGTTTGTAGCGTTTTATGACATCACAATCATCATTTTGTAGTGATCGTAGAAAAATGATCGAAACAGTTCTGTAATCAGCACAGTTTCAGCTTTCTTATGATATAAATATCTTCAATATGAAAAATGCCACCATGTGGCGGGTTTTCACAGATCACATCACATATAATAAACAAAACCAGGGACTGGTTAAAAATTTGAGGGTAAATTTAATCTGTTAACTTCCAAAATGAAAGAAAACATAATACAATTTTTTTTTTAAAATTATAAATAAATGGGTATCCATTATTATCTCTAACTAAAATTGTACAGAAGCATGTAGACTGATATTGGGTTCGATCATGATTTTAGGAATAATTTAGATACCTTTTTCGAACCATTGTGTTTGAGCTCCGTAGCTTTCAGCGTAGTGTTTACTTCCCTCCACTTGTCCCAAAAGGTGGTCATGTGACAAGTGGAGGGAAATCAACACTAAGCTGAATGAAGGGGTCGTGAAAGCTACGGCGCTTAAACACAATGGATCGAAAAAGGTATCTAAATTATTCCTAACATTCTACAGTTTAGACAACTTTGAACCAAATCTATTGATGGCATCCTTTATCATACAATAGTGGAGAGTTTAATCTTTTTTATCATTGGCTTTATCCAATCCAATGGATATAGCAAATATTTTTTAAAAAGATTATGGATATTATCCATTCAATCTATTGCCAAAAATGGGTTATAGGAAATCATAAAAAGAGATTTACTATGCAAGATTTACAGCTCGTTGAATTTGTATCACATAAAGTGGTCAAAATTATTTGGTGTAACATTAAGGGGGCGGGGTCATAACTAAGTTGTCCAAATCTTAGGGTATATCTGTGACCGCCCCCTCCCCACCCCACCACCCCCACCTCCCCCCACGAGGAAAATGACATTCGCTGCTGACAATTATTGATGAGCAGCGCATGTGACAGTTTCCGTTTGCCGTCAAAAACAAATCATGCATTTTCCCTTAAAGGGTATCTTATCTATCACTCACTTGTTTTATTATGTTTATAATAGCTGTCTTTACAAATTTATTTAAAAGAGATATGTTTGTGTTACATTGACTGTATTCTTTTCTAAAACTAATATGAAAAATTGTGTTCGGCCCAAACATGCATTTATGTCCATGCATTGCATATGCATGTACATCACTATGCCCAGGCATGAAATACAACCTTTCTGAAAGCCTGGAGATAGTAAAAAAGCTGGAAAAACGAGTAAAATTGGACACAAAAATCCTCAAAACAGGCTGAAAATAAATACAATTACGGACACTTTGACATAATACAAAAACTGGTTCCAGAGTTTTAGCTGGAAATTCTTGTGCCTGCAATGTCACAAACCAAACAAAATGGGCTAGACTTTATATGGGCCGATACTATAGTTAGGCCAAACTTTATATTTTTAATTTCAAGTGACAAATTTGTACCCAAAATAGACAGTTATTATACAAATATTTACTCGGTGTGGAAGATATGTGTTATCCATTTAGGGTGTTTTTTTCTTCTTCTATTTGTGCATCTTTAAACTATTTTAAACAACCATACAGATTAGATTAAGGTCACGAATTATCGGGGAATTGAGGTTAAACGCGGAAAACAACATTTTGATGAAAAGAAGGGGAAAAATGCACAAAAAACGTCCAAAACACAAAATGAATAAAACAATATAAATATTAAAATACGATGGCGATATAGAGGGTCGGCTACCGCTACAGTAATAATAAGTTAGCCTAAAAATCTAAAATGATGTGTTTTTCTGTAAAGTGTGTTTATTTTGGTTTTATTATAGATCGTAAATTTTTAGCTTTCTTGGGGGAAATTACATCACAGAAAAATGCAAAATTTACAAAGCGGAAAAACGCGGAATTCGAGGCTTACAAAGCAGAACATTTGTGACCTTAGATTAGATGTACTCATATGTATCGATATGAAAAATTATTTTAGATATTTATTTTTGTAATTTGGGAACCTGCAATTTTAACACTTGGTTTGACCACATACAAAACAGATTTTTCAGAAACCTTTCCCAACTTTCTATCTCAAGGATTACTGAACCAATAATATGTATGTTTGTACTTATTTAAATGCATTTCTCATGGTGATTCCAAATTTGGTAATGAAACTCAATACTTTTGACATTTTTGAAACATTTTGTCACATTTTAGAATGTCGTCTGCAGATGCCTGCCACGTGCAAAGTGTTAAGATATGTTCAGTACTCAATATCATTCAATGATTTTTTGTATGCTAGTACATTTCAACAAAACTCATACAATAAAAACTCATTTATTTTGTTAAGTCATTCATTAATTTTATTTCGTACTGGTGAATTTTTCTTAAGAAACCAGGTCAGTAGCGTGCGCAGGTCAGTAGCCTGTGCATGCCACTGAACCAGGTATGGATTTGTCCAAATATGACATTTTAATTTCTTTTTAAACTAAATATCTCACCAAATAAATTGATTGTCCGCTATTTCAAACAGCTCATTAGCTGATATACAACATCCCTTTAAAAGAAAAAATGCACATACCGATACACTATGCCTTTATGTAAGAGACCTATTTCCCTATAAAACAAACACAGATAAGGAAGAAAAAAATACCCTGTTTTACGGGTCAACAGACCTCTCAGGTAGGGTCGGTCGGACAGTCAGGTTTTTTTCTTTCTTTTCCCCAAATATTCTGGGAAATTTGATTAATTTTCAGTCAAATAAATCTAAAATGTCAACAAAAATCTTAACTTTCACACACAAAACAAATCAAAAATGCCCCCAAATGTTCTTTAAAAAATAAAAATAAATTGAAAATTTAGAAAAAATATGTCAGTCATGCCTGTAGAACAGGGTCGTTTTATCCGTGGCCTAAGTGACAACTCGTAAATCGAACCCTATCATTTCCATCCCACACACACACACGTAAATTGACGTCACTCACAATTATACAAAATGGTACTTAAACGTATGCGTTGCAGGTCGTGTCAGGGTGGATCAATTCAATGATCAGTGAGCGTCACTGGCAAGCCTCCTTGGGAAAGTCAATTACTGTAAGACGACAGGGAAAAAAATCATGTTCTACGGGCCTGGCCGACCCAATTTGTTTAACATTTGCAACAACGAAAATAAGAAACTTCATTTGAATATTTCGGAAACATTTTAGAAAAACATTGAATTATTTTTAATCGGAAATTTTGGATTTTTTTTTTCATACAAAAACACCTCCCGACTGACCCTACTTGACAGGTCTGTTGCCCGTAGAACAAGGGGGTTTTCGCCGCTTAAATAAAGCCAATATTTCAACGTTAAAATATTTGCACACATTTTGACATCAAGAGATTTTTGCGAGTTGTTGTTTTTCGCGCGTGACAATGTGTCCCATCCAGCTGCATACAGATGGAATATTGAAAGCAATATTTATGTGTGCTTTAATTTTTGCGGTGCATCTTTAGTGCACGAAAAATGCAACAACAAAATAACACTGGCTTTTTAATGAATGCTGTTAAACATGTATGACAGTAGAAAACCACCTCTCGGTGTATAGAGGCGTGAAAGAGCGAGAGAAATCAATCCCTATTTGAAACCGACCAATTGAATCAGACGGTTGATCACTAAGTGCAATATCCTTTGATACTGTAAAACAACTTAATTTCACTAGCAATTTAATTTCGCTAATTTCGCTAGGAGATCCAATTCGCCAAATTAAATTGCCACCAATTATATCATTTATACTGATTATATGCAAAGATGATACAAATTAGTGAAATTAAATTGCCGCAAAAAGTTGACTTAATGCTAATTTGCTAAATTAAGTTGCCATGAAATTAAACTGTTTTATAATATTCAGTTGCTTTTTCATGAATTTCTCATTGGATTGTCTTGAAACTTACATTGTATTTTCAAAGCTTTTCCAGTTTTAAAACTGCTAACACAAAATACACAGAATACTATTTGTGTTGAATTAATTTCGGGAAATTTTATGTGATACAAATATTGGTTTTAAGTAGACCTGGAACAGATTTAAAGTGGGATTTTTTTGTCAACACTTTATTTTCCCACAATGTGGACATTTTTGCCGTGTAATTTAAATGTAATTTGTACTTTAGGTTCCAGACATACATCAAAGCTCTGTTGAAATGAAGTACTGTAAAATACTATTATTTCGCGGACACTCTATTTCGCAAATTTTAACGGGCATTTAATTTCGCAAAATCTGGAAATATTACTGTTACTTTCAATGGAAATTTGCTAATTTCGCGGGTATTTAATTTTGCGAATCGTCATCCATCGTAACATTTGTGAAATCAAATCCCTTGCGAAATTAAGTTGTTTTACAGTATATTCTAAGTCCCTTCGGCTTGTTTTCAGAACAAGAAAAAACATCCTTAAGATGTGAGTCCCAATATGCTGAAATAATTTTTTTTTTAAATCAAATCGGCCATTTTAAAGGAAAAAACTCCATTCAATTTTGGTTCTACCATGGACTGCAGAAAAGTTTCTAGACAGTCCATGGTTCTATTGTAATTCTGATTTCTGTCTACATGTAGTGCTCACAGAACCATGGCAGTAACCGGTAAGTTGATCAAAAGATTAAATATTAATCACTTGAAGATAAGTAGGCTGTGCTCTTCCAAGCATACATCCTATTGTTATCGAAATCATGTCATGTCATTCAGACAGCCTATCTTACATAACATTTCAGCAATGTCTGCATTAGGCAAAAAAAGAAGAAGTTTGATTCCAGTAGCAAGCATAAAAAGTCAAAGCAAAATGCAGTTTTTTATTTTTATTTTTTTGCTCAAATTCATAGTGGCGATTCACTAGAAATGGTTATATTTAGTCAAATCTGTGCATTTTTGTTACTCTTATGCTCGCTAAAATGTGATATTCGCCGCGGATTTTCACTTACTTGTTTGCCGTATATGGCCAATCGCCATCTTGAAACATATTGGACACAATTTCGACAAAAAGATGGCGTCTATCAACATTTCCCCCCGTTTTTTCTATTAAAAAAATTAAATGCGCAAGAATCAAGTATCTCAGTGAAATGTGTGTGCACTACTGGAAACAAACATTTTTTTGTTTGGCCTTACACATCTTCTGTTAGACAAGAATGGCAACATTAAAGGGGCACTGAGAGATCTATATGTATGGGAGTGCTCCCTACATTTTTTTTAAAATTAGTTTTTTTGCACCCACATAATACTTAAGCATAATACTAACTACCATCTGAAACAGTTTACCTTAATTCGCCGTATATCATGTAAAATGTCACGATTTGGTAATCTCGATGTAGATCACATCGCAAGCATCACTCGCCACATAAATTGAAATTGATTCAACCAAATTTCAATCTACATGTAGCGCCATTATTCAACCATTTTCTCATAAATCATTACACTTCAGGGTTCATGCATACCTTATAGATCTATTGAAACAATTCCATTTTTCCAAAATTCATTTTTCTCGGCAATCCCTCTCAATGCCCCGCTCTAAGCTCTAGAGATTTTTAAATAATGGAGACCATGCTACCATGATGATACACTGTAAAAGTGGAAATGTTAGCGCTACATTTATTGTTGTGTTTTTTTAGCTCAAAGCAGGTACCGCAAAAATATTTCTATTGCATAGGTCTATAAGATGAATCTACAAATTGTGAAATTAAACACATGCAGAACAATTAAAAATTGGCAAAGCGCGAAAAATTAATCGCACAAAAAGTACCGTTTTTTACATTGTCGACATCCAACATTCCTATCAAAACTACAAAAGCGGTTATTTTCTAATATTTAAATCATTTTTGCTTGTTTTTCCATTTTGTGATTTGAAAGTTCAAGACATAACTTGCATGTCTTCAATTTTGCAGTACAGTGTAGCTATTTTGCGTGTGAAATGCACAAAAATGTATGAAGTCTAAAATGTGCATGTTTACAAAGTACCCATACCCATCCCATCCACAGATTTTTCATTTTTATAGCAAGGTTTTATAGCTAAATTACCTTCCTACCTTTCTTATGAACCAAGTTATTGTGTCATAAATGAATGTGCTCCTAGCTCGCTTACCACCCACACACATTGTGTAATATCAACATTTTGTTGTTGATATTTTTGTGTTACACTGGCTTAAGCACTTTTCTTGAAGGATTTGGTGAACTTATAAAATGTTCAGAATGTTTAAACATGTCCAAAAATGTTTTTGTTTTTTAAAAATCAATCAATCAATCAATCAATCAATCAATCAATCAATCAATCAATCAATCAATCAATCAATCAATCAATCAATCAATCAATCAATCAATCAATCAATCAATCAATCAATCAATCAATCAATCAATCAATCAATCAATCAATCAATCAATCAATCAATCAATCAATCAATCAATTGATAAATCAATCAATCAATCAATTGATAAATAAAATAAGAAAAATAAAATAAATAATAAATAATAATAATTCCTAAAATGGATAAAAATGGTATACAAATATTTAATGCCCTCGCGTGTGATAGTACAAACTATATCACGAGGTCAAATTTTGATTTTTCCATTGCACGAGGCGAAGCCGAGTGTAATGGAACAATCTAAATTGGACCGAGTGATATAGTTTTACTATTGCACAAGCAAAAGGCATTCAATATTTGTTTTATATCATGATATCACATCATTCTTTTCCAGCCATAATGATAGTAAAAACTATCACATGGTTGAAATCATGCCCATCATGATATAATAGCAAATAGCCTCATAGGTCACAGAATTTGACTTCTAAATTTGGCTAGGAAGGTGCTATAATTATTTATCTGTTTACGAGTGGTAAATTTGTTCTTCCGAAATAGAATGTGTAAACAGCCATTTCATAGAACAGATAACACTGCTGAACCATACGATTATCTTAGATGTCCTTAAAGCTGTTTAACGTAACTTACTCATTCAGTGTTAGAAATTCCCTCATTTTTTTGTGGAAATGATAATAATTCCTAAAATGGATAAAGGTGGTGGCAAATAGTCTCGTAACTTCGTAAGTCACAAAATTTGAATTCTAAATTTGGCTAAGGTGCTATAATTATTTATCTGTTTACGAGTGGTAAATTTGTTCTTCCAAAATAGAATGATGTGTAAACAGCCATTTTGTAGGACAGATAACACTGCTGACCCATACGATTATCTTAGATGTCCCTAAAGCTGTTTAACGTAACTTACTCATTCAGTGTTAGAAATTCCCTCATTTTTTTGTGGAAATGATAATAATTCCTAAAATGGATAAAGGTGGTGGCAAATAGTCTCGTAACTTCGTAAGTCACAAATTTGAATTCTAAATTTGGCTAAGGTGCTATAATTATTTATCTGTTTACGAGTGGTAAATTTGTTCTTCCAAAATAGAATGATGTGTAAACAGCCATTTTGTAGGACAGATAACACTGCTGAACCATACGATTATCTTAGATGTCCTTAAAGCTGTTTAACGTAACTTACTCATTCAGTGTTAGAAATTCCCTCATTTTTTTGTGGAAATGATAATAATTCCTAAAATGGATAAAGGTGGTGGCAAATAGTCTCGTAACTTCGTAAGTCACAAAATTTGAATTCTAAATTTGGCTAAGGTGCTATAATTATTTATCTGTTTACGAGTGGTAAATTTGTTCTTCCAAAATAGAATGATGTGTAAACAGCCATTTTGTAGGACAGATAACACTGCTGAACCATACGATTATCTTTGATGTCCTTAAAGCTGTTTAACGTAACAAGAACATGGTAATGTAAAAGGCTTACTCATTTGGTGTTTGATAGCCATTTTTAGTATATTTATGGGTCTAAACATGCTATTTTCTGCAGAATCTTTAGCAATGTTTGAAAATATGGAGGTCTAATATCCTTAAATTTGCTTTTTTTCATGGAAATGTTAGCAAAGTCTGTAAAATATGTAGGACAATTGTGAGTTTCTGGTAAAAACATGGGTCCATTTTGCCCTAGAAAATTGGTAAATGTTTGGGTCAATTTTCATTTTGTTGACGGCACATCCCTACCAAAAATATCTGAGTAACCTCCCCTTCCCCCTCCCCCTGGATTTGAAACTGGCGATTTTGACAGTCAGTTACTTCCATGGTTACATGTAATAGTATTACGTATTGATCCCTGTGCCTTTTTTAATAAGACTCTGTTGCTATTACAGCAATTACATTCTTGAAATGTAAAACCTGGTAGTTTTTTTCTTCTCAATTCTGTTACATGAGCATGGTGTACCCGACCCTATTACTTGGGAGTGACAGTACCAGACGGGGTTCAAAAATTGTACACTAATATAACTAAATTGTTATCATAGGATGGTGAGGGTTTCCTTAACATACATGTTGACAGTGAGGAAATTGTTCAACTTTTTCAAACATTCTGTTAGAATCGAAACGTCAGGTCCTCTCATATTTATTACATTATTATTTAATTTCAAATTTACAAAATTTATGTCAAAATGTGTAAATTTGACCCCAAAAATGTTTGAATTGGCATATTATGGGTTGTTCGATGGAACTGTATCACCCTAAGGGACTCACCATTAGATACTCGGGGGGGGGGGGGGGGTTGGTGGGGGGGGGGGGGGGGGGGGCAAGGAAGTGTTCTAAAAAAAACCTTAGCCCACTATCCAGAGAGAAAAACACCTTTGCCCACCAACAAGGGAAAAAAAGAAAAGTTGACTCACCTAACTCAATCTCAATGTAAAGAAAAGCATTAAAACCTATATAAAAAAAATTGCCGCCTTTGCCCCCCCCCCCCCAAAAAAAACGTCGCCGACTTCGGTGGCAAAAAAAAAATCTGCCCGACCCCAACTTCCATGCCCCCCTGAAAATCAAATGGTGCGTCCCTAATGTGCTATAAATAGACACAAATAATTAAAGCCACTTTTTCACTCAACTACACTAAAGCAATTTTCTCCACGCATGATAGCAGTGACGCCCGTCATAATTTCTTCGAGACAGAAATAGAAAAGCCAATCGCT
The DNA here is from genome assembly GCA_035610835.1 of Ophiura sarsii. Lineage (NCBI taxonomy): Eukaryota > Metazoa > Echinodermata > Ophiuroidea > Amphilepidida > Ophiuridae > Ophiura > Ophiura sarsii. Next base: position 71,388,855 of record CM069452.1, read on the forward strand.
CTTCTTCACCCGATGTCCCACCCACCACAGTACGGATAAAAGATGGAAGAAACGAACAGAGGCACCTGTTTTTCTCGAGATTAATGTGGAACCATTTCAAAGGAAATAGCATTTGTGGGCTGTTTTGGTTTTGCTTTCGAAAGCATTAAGCATAGATCTGGATTCAGATTTGGAAAATACCTTAATAATATCAGAGGTATCTCTGGATCAATGACATCATGTAGTATTTTCAAAACCTACTAATTTAACACTTTTCACGCGGCTATTAGTTTTACCATATTCAAAACATCTTTTCTAGAAACCTTTCACAACTTTTAAAAGTATCTAAATAATTACCGAACCAATACTAGGCATGTTTGTACTTATTTCAATGCATTTCTCATGGTGATTCCAAATATGGTAATGAAATTCAATAATATTGACATTTTTGAAACATTTTGTGAACTTTTTGGAATGTCGTCTGCAGACGCCTGCCGCGTGGAAAGTGTTAAGTTCTAGCAAAATAATCTCTCTTCCTGCTTGCAGGCAATATTACAAAAAAATTAAAACAAGTGAGCAACACGACAAAAAACCGCACCGTGTCAAGTCAAAGAAGATTTTACGGTCTTCCCACAATGCCTTGCGCAAACGCCAGCGAACTAAAGGTTTGTTCACACGATGCATTTGTCGAGCTCTTAAGTTTTAGAAATAAGAAAAAGGAACACTGATAACTAATTTATTCATTGATGTATAAACTAGAATCTAAGAGCTCCAACGATGAACGCGTTATGGGAACCGAGACAAACTAGAGACCAGAATTAGGGCATTTTGCAAATGCATTGTGGTGGTGTCTTTAAAATCTTCTTCTGTGTCAAGTCATTGGATGAGGTATTTAAATGTCGTAACGATGCAACGTTTTATGTCAGGACGTTTATCCCGATACTGGCTGGCATCGACGGCGGGGTGAAACTCAATGCACAAAGTGCCCTTAGCTTGTTGTGCGGTGCAACCCAATATGATAATTTCACTTCTGTTCAAAGGCTTTCTTAACACTTTCCACGCGGCTCTGAAACCTTTCCCAACTTTCAAAGTCTCATCTCAAGAATTACTAAACCAATACTAGGAATGTTTGTACTTATTTGAATGCATTTCTCATGGTGATTCCAAATATGGTGATGCAATTCAATAATTTTGACATTTTTGAAACATTTTGTGACATTTTGGAACTGTCGTCTGCAGTCGACTGCCGTGTGGAAAGTGTTAAGAATCTTCAGATTGATATAGCAGGAAACATGTACATAATGTTTACATGCATCTGCAGGTAGGATGCAGCTAGAGCTAGCTAAATACTGTAAAAGTGGTCATTTTCGTGCGATTAAATGTTCATGCTTTGCCAATTTTTAGTAGTTTTGCTTGTTTTTATATTTGCGATTTGAATTAAGTTCATTACACTACACTAAATAAATATGTTTGTGTGTTTTTATTTTCGCAGTAGCTGCTTGGAGCTCCAAAAGCGCAGAAATTAATGTAGCACACTTTTACCGTATATTCTGGTTAGCCAAATTTGAGAAGCAGATTTGCGATTCAAGTCAAATTTGACAAAATGTTGCATACATTAGTGAGAAGAGTGAGGACAGGTATACTAGGTATGGGGGTATGAAAGGGGAGTCAGGCCAAAAAATGTTTTATTTGCCCAAACACACCTGAAAAAATCTGGATTTGTTTAAAGATTTTTAAAAAAGCAGCTGATTTTACATGATTTTAGACAAATTTATCTAAAATAAATAAATCGAAAAATCGCACAAAGTGGGTCGGGTGTGCCCGAAAAAACAGGGTGTTTTTTTTTCATCGCGTAACCCAAAAAATACTGGGTTATTTTGGTGGTTACGGAGGTGGTGATCGCATGTTTCTATTCAATCCATCACAACCAATAACCACCTATTGCTTAAAGAATAATGACTGCGTAACAACTGTTTTCGTGAATTTGTTTTGAAATCAGAGGTTTTTGTTTTGGTCTGAGGAATTGTCCCGAAGGGGCGCAGCCCCTCAGGACAATTCTGAATGACCAGAACAACAACCGAGGATTTTAAAAAAATTTACGAAAACAGTTGTTAAGCAGTCATTATTCTCATTCATTACTGAAAAAGATGCATATTTATCCAAATAGTTGATTTGTACCGATATAATCTCGCTAATAATTAATTAGTTTTCTGTTTATTTTGTCCACCCCTGCCCTTCTTAGTTATTGAAACAGTCCAAGTCGGATCATCCCCTCATTCAACCAATCAGAAATAAGCTTTAATCGTGTTTCCTCATAACTCATTGAATATTCAGTTTAGGAATGTGAGGCTTTAATTTGATTGGTCGGTCATTGAGCAAAACAATAGAACACTTTGGGGCAATTATTAGTCACCTGCGCTCGGCGTGCGCGTTCATATCTAACGATTCATTTTATTGGAAAGCACTTGATACGCAGCTATCGCGATTATTCATGAAGTATTGAAATTCAAATAGAAACACGCTTATAAATGCCGTCTTTGATAAACTCCCCGAAGTTTTACGAAAGGGGCATCTATAGAGATTAATTTTTAAACATGTGTTCTGATTTCTGGCCCAATTTTCAACTTGATGTTTTCTATTCTACATGAAGGGCCATCCTAAAAATAGTCATATTCTAATGTTTGAGTTGCATCAACTCCAAATGGTTCTTGTTTTAGAAGCACAAGGTGACATGAAATTTGCCCATTGAGTAATACACAAACTAGCAGGGTGGATAAATACCTTTGATGGCAATTCACTGCATTTTGGCCTATAACGTCTAAACAGAGCATATCTTGCGCATAAGAGTTTACCGAAATAATGAGAGGAATGTGGGTTTTATTTTTTTATCAAGTTGATGTGCAGGAGAAAAATAAATAATGTGATTGGAACATAGCAGCCTTTTATGGCAAAAGAATGTATCTTATATGTAATTTCCTAACAGTATACTTCCTTTTAACATGATCAAAGTTAGTTTTTTCTCCAAAAATCATGTAGTGGTAAAAGGCAGCATATTACTTTTATTGTCTTTACAAGTTGCAACCTTTTCCTAAGTGAGGATTACTGAACCAAGTTAACACAATCCATGTTAAAAGGAAGTTTTTCATTAGGAAAGTACATATAAGATACATCCTTTTGCCGTAAAAGGGCTGATAGGCCCTACACCTTTAACAATTTTAAGCAATATGGTTTGTTGAAAATTAGAGGGGGATCAAGGTTTAGGAAAATAATGTATGACCTCTGTGACGAACCCTAGTGCACTATAACATGACTATAACCACTACCAAAATGTATCAGGCTTGTCATCTGACATCACTGTTGACGTTATACACTCTAAGAAATTAAAGAACCCTTTTTTGTCCTGCCAGGCGAACCCTTAAAGGTTCTTTAAAGAACCAAAAACAGTTCCCCAAACGTGATACAGAACCATTTTTGGTTGATACAGAACCATTTTTGGTTCTATGAAGAACCTTGTAAGAACCTTGTTTGGTTCTTCAATTTTCAAGAACCTTTTTTGAAGGTTCAAGAGAGAGGTTCTTTATAGAACCGTCATAGAACCTTCAAAAAAGGTTCTCGTAAATTGAAGAACCCCAAAAGGTTCTTCATAGAACCAAAAATGGTTCTGTATCAACCAAAAATGATTCTGTATCATGTTTGGGGAACTATTTTTGGTTCTTTAAAGAACCTTTGAGGGTTCTCCTGGCAGGACAACTTTAGAACCATTTTTTCTGAGGGTGTAGAGATAATCTGGTCTCAGGGATGATTTGCTATATATTATGATAACCTGACTGGTTCAATGATTTCTTTAGTTGAATGATGGAGGGTAGACCAAAACAAGTCAATTGTTATTATGTTAGTATAGAAATTGGGTGGACTGGAGGTTTCTCATGAAGCTAATTTACATATATTTCTATGAATCTTGTAATACTTGAAGTCTTGTGACTATTATTATATTATGATACTTCTTGTTTTTCTGTATACACTGCCGCCCATAAGTACAGGGTGGTCCAAAAAAAACTATACCCAACTTTGGAGGCCATTTTCTCCTAGATGATAAAATATTTTAGTAATTTGGTTTGCATATTATTAAAGCAAATATCGTTGAGCATTATTGGTGAAAATAGGGAAGATATTACATTAATATTTTTTGAGATATTGCTATTTTTAGCGAGTATGTGTAAAAATGACTTTTCCACGGGAGCTGTCAATGCATCAACATGTTTGAATATGATATGACACAATAATGTAATGACGCGATAGTCCTTTGACAAATGTTTTTGCGAGAGCTTCAAATATTCTTGAAATATTGAAAAGAAGCTCTCGCAAAAACATTTGTTAAAGGACTATCGCGTCATTACATTATTGTGTCATATCATATTCAAACATGTTGATGCATTGACAGCTCCCGTGGAAAAGCCATTTTTACACATACTCGCTAAAAATAGCAATATCTCAAAAAATATTAATGTAATATTTTCCCCATTTTCACCAATAATGCTCAACGATATGCTTTAATAATATGCAAACCAAATTACTAAAATATTTTATCATCTAGGAGAAAATGGCCTCCAAAGTTGGGTATAGTTTTTTTTGGACCACCCTGTATTTCTCCCCCTGGATTAAGCTTGCAAGTTATCACTGTGTTGTCGCCAAAGTATTAAACCATCAGACCCAATTACCATTTCATTGTGTTCATTGTACAATTTTATACCAATGAATCCATGTAAACTTCCTATTCAGGTTCATGAATTAAAAGCATTACAATTCATGATTTTATCGAGCAAGTCAAAATTCCAATGTAAAATCGCTGGAGTAAATCACCTCATGAAAATCAATAAGCTCATTATCAGCAGTGTAACGCTATGGGAATTTTCAACTGAAATCAACTGGTGATGGAAAACTCCATTTGAATAGCCCAAATCAAACAGGAATAATAATGCGCATAATAAAATATCACTAAATCCTAAAGAATTCACAAGTACAGCTTAAGAACGCAATCTGATTATATAAAATAAATCTGGAAGATCAAAATATCCTATCACTGGTCACATTTTTAAGAGGCTTTTCTAGCTTATCCATTGAAACAACACACAATGAAAAATAATGGTACATGGTACCAAAGATTTTCTAGTGCAGAGATGATAATCTCTATTGAAATGTCTTTTTATTAAGAACTGATACTGTATACATATGGCCATGTGTTTTGAACTCGCCACCCTTCCCATTGCATTTCCAGAATTGTACATTTTACACCATCTGAGATTCGAATTAGCATATCGCAATAACTACTTGGTCTACGCAGGGACATTCTTTGAATGTCCCTGCTGGTCTACCCCATAAAAGTATATATTTTCTGAACAGAAATCTCACAAGGAATCCAAATATGCTCTTGGAATTTATGTTCAATAAAATAGAAATATTCATATTTTGATTTATTCATATTTTGATTTTTATACCTATCCCAATCATAATTTACTGTGCATATACTTGAGTTCCTCGTGAAATTACCCATCTGAACATAATGGTTGTCCTCAACGATGAACCGGGACGAGGGGCAATACAACCTCACTCACGTTTTCGACAATCGTTTATCATCTGGTAAAAAAGAACCAGATGATAAATCAACTGGCAACTCCAAGACTGCAAAAAGCATCATGAGTCGTCAAGATCACCACTACCAAAGGTGTTGACAAAGGATACAGACGTATCCGAAATGTACACATGAGTACCTTTACACTGCGATCAGTAAAATGAACATTCCATACCAAAATTGTATAGGGTCATGTGTTTTAAGCTCGCCTCCTTTCGCGTTACACACGGATTTTGGCTTTCGCGACATGATTTTAACTTTACACATTTATATTTGCTTGTATACCCCCCTGAGGTAGTAAAAGTATACATTTTCTGAAGGGAAATTGCATGAGGAAACCGAATATGCCATTAAAATTACAGTACGACCAAGAACTAAAATGGTATGATCGGAAATGTTCGGAAAATATCAGAGTTTTTTAATTTTTAATTTGAGATCCATATATTTTTTATACCTACCCCTATCATTATTTTTTTTACATATTTGAATTCCTCATAAAATTACCCATTAGATGATATATAATTGTCAAAGTTACTACGTCGGTATGGTAATTATACCGGTTAGTGAATATCTCCAATTTTTATTTTATATATTTTTGGAATTTTCAGAAATATTTGTTTAAGGATGAACCCTTCCCTGATATAAACTGCATTTCTGAATTCCTCTAGTTACAAGCTTTCCAAAAATGTATACTTTTGCTATCATAGGTTGAAAACTTTTTCTGTTATAGTCATTTTTATAAATCCGGTAAATTGAGGCTGATTATTCATGTTGACTGTGTAGCGAATAGGAAGAAAGCTGATGATCATTGTCTTATCCATAATTAATTAGTTGTTAATAATAGTTGACAAGTCTGTTGAACCACATACTTAAAGACTACTAAATATCCTTTGAAATGGGACCAAAATTGTGTTTGTAACATTAGGGGATGACTAGTTATAGTAAAAAGAACAAACCATGGGATTATCCCCATTGAGTATCCCCATTGAGGCGGCACCCCTTCCAGCGGCACCCCTTCCAGCACCACCCCTGGTCTCCAAACATCAAACAGCTATATCTCCCTTTCTGTATTAGCTATACCAATGCCATTTGGCAGGCAGATAGCTTGTTAGTAGGGCTTTAAAATGATACTAAATTTGTTGAGATAGCTTTTGTGGTTTTAAAAATATTTGAGGAAAATGACAGCATGAAGCTAAAAAATGTAACGGCACCACCCTATTGGGAGGCGAGTTCATAACGCGTGACCATAGTCTTTTCCATCTCTAAAAGTGTCGGGTAAGCTTAAGAAAGAATAGCACTCCAAAGTGTCATGGCAACAACATAAGATAATCAACCAACCGACCCACTAGTTTTCATCCTTTTATGAGCAAACAAACCTTTTTTTGCCTCAGGAAGGGTCGGTCGGTCGGTCGGGTTTTTGTTTGCTTTTTCCCCAACATTTTGGAAAATTATAGTGCATTATCAAGATTTCCAATTGTGTGCGCTGTGTCGGTAGTCTGGTAAATGAAGCGAAGTGATTGTGACTATTTCCTAATGGCAGCAAAAACCAGTGGTTCGGAAGTCATGTAGAAATGGTGGTCCCGTGCATCGGAAGAGCAATACCCGAGCAAGTTCGTAAAGAGTAGGGGATCATACCGGTCTGTATCTGTTCACACATCTAACGGACCCCAATGGAAATAAGCTATATTAAGCTTATTGGGTTATCCAGAGTCGTAGGACCCAAATCATCTCAAATCATCTCAAATCATATGTTGGAAAAAGGTCGTTTGGACCCAAAGAACAGGGTGTATTATTTTTAGTGCCTACATGCCGTTTTCCATTTTTACACTTTGAAAACATAGCAATTTAACTAATTTCTTAAAATTGCTAACCAGAGTTTGATCTTTTGCATCTGGGTTATTGGGTTATCCAGGGTCGTAGGACCCAAATGATCTCAAATCATATGTTGGAAAAAGGTCGTTTGGGCCCAAAGAACAGGGTGTATTATTCTTGGTGCCTACATGCCATTTTTCATTTTTACACTTTTATTTATTTATTTTTGGTTAAATTTAAATTACACATATTTTCTGAACTATTGTTCTTGTATTCATGAAATGTTTTTTGAAACATAGCAATTTAACTAATTTCTTAAAATTGCTAACCAGAGTTTGCATCTTTTGCATCTGAACTTCATCACTTATACCCGATATCCGATGAGCCACATTACAATGCCAACTATATAAGAACCTCTCCCTCACCAAACAGGTTTTTAAAATACAATATTATAAGTCTGCCATGACCCAAGAAACGCCAGTGGGCTCAATGTATATATCATCGTCTCCGATAGGAAATGCCTAAACAAGCGCGCTAACAAGATTGGAGTGTTGGCTCTTGACTGGTACGTGTCCAATCCAATTACGACTGCAACAAGACAGTGTTTAACACTTTCCACGCGGCTATAATTTACCATACACAAAACTGATTTTTCAGAAACCTTTCACAATTTTGAGAGTCTATCTCAAGGATTATTGAACCAATACTAGGCATGTTTGTACTTATTTCAATGCATTTCATGTGGTGTTTCCAAAAATGGTTATGGTATGTAACAATTTTCACATTTTTGAAACATTTTGTGAAATTTTGGAATGTCGTCTGCAGCTGCCTGCCGCGTGGAAACTGTTAATATGAGGAGGCAAAACAAAAATCTGTTCTGAGGGAAAACGGACATCTCGGTTTGGATCAGTCGGTCAGTTTTATGTTTTGTTTTTCAAAATCTTTGTGAATATTCAGGTGAATTTTCACACACAAAATTAAAAGAAATTCAAAATGTCACCATTTTTTTAAAAATATATGTAAAATAAAATAAAAAATCTCAAACTAAAAAAAAGAGTCAGTCGGGTCCCTAGAACAGGTTGTTTTTTGGTCACCTAAGGTACTGCAAAAGTGGAAATGTTCGCGCTACATTTATTTTCGCGCTTTTCGCGCACAAATCAGCAAGTGCGAAAATTAAAACGCGCGAATTTATTCATTTTGTATGTAGGTCTAATGTATGGAAGCTCAAAATCGCAAAAATAAAAACAAGCGAAATTGTTCAAAATGTGCAATGCGCGAACATTTACACGCGCGAACATTTACACTTTTACAGTAACAAATTGATATGTTGGTGTAATGGAGTGTTAAAAAATGGGGTAGGTAGGGTCAGATTTACTTTTTTCCTATAAATCTATCAACAAAATTATAAAGCATATTACCACAATAGTCAATAACACCACACGACTGTATCTTGATACTTTTTGTCCTTTTATGTTTTTCTTTTTCTTAAAAAAAACACAATATCAATATAATACAGGCATGAGATGACAAGTTAATTAGAGAAACTGCAAAACATGAAACATTTTAGGGATTTTTTTTTTCTCGTTTTTTTTACCCTTAAAAATGAAGGTTAATTTAGGGTCGGGCGGGTTACACCAACATTACATTTCATTTGGGCCTTATAATCGGCTGGGAGGCACATGTAGCCTTTGTAAATTATAAAACTCAATTTCAAAGTGATTTGTTCCCATATTCATTGAAAAGGCTAGTTTTTAAGATCATTCTTTGTCTGTTTGAAAACAACAATTTAGTACAATAATTTGGGATGTTTGTTTTAAATTCATTATCACTAAATTAAGAATTTTAAAAGATAATTTTTTTTTTTATACATTTAAAAATAATTTATTGTGCATTCAATAAAAAGGGCTTACTTGGTTTTTTACTTTTTGTTTTATAGTTCTGAAGGACCAACATATCTTACTACATGTACATATTTTACTGAGATTTTCAAAACAATGAAGGCAATATGTATAGCATTGTGGATGCAATTAATAGCATGCAGATGTTCATTTTGTAGGTAATGTAGGTAAAGGGTTAACGTTTGAATAAATAGCAGCTCGGAAAGATATCTTTTCCATGAGATCAACATGGGTTATCATTTGACACAGATCTCCATAGGCAGGGGAAGCAAGGTAGTGCCAAGTGCCCCATTGACCATGTGTATCAAATATGTCCACACCCCCCCCCCCCCCCCATAAATTCTTTCGACAAATTTACCAGTGATTAAGGAAGTTTATTTTAAGAAAGCAGTTTAAAAAGATGTTACTTTTTTCATAATATTATTTGCAAAACCTGTCAGCATGCAGGAGGTTAATTAGTGTACGGGATATTACGGATCGTAGAAGGTACTGTAACATCAAAACAAATTTATCCATAGTCCTTATGTTTTCTTAAACAACACAGACACCGACTGAACATAATATCTTCAGTTTCTAAAGATACCTTAATTAAATAGGGCTGTCCTTTAGTGGCGCTTTTCAAAACAGAAGCACCGTGCAATTTAGGGAGTGTTCATACTTTTATTAGAGGGGTTGGAGTACCCAGGCAATAGTGGGGCACTTAGCTGGAGCTCAAAATAAATAACAAATTGTACTCTTGGGCAAACGAATTTGTACTCTTTTATTCCCTCCCCCCCCCCCCCCCCCTATTTAAAGACCTTTTTATCCCCCTTTTTGGGACCACCACCCCCCCCCCATATTTTACACCACTATCAATGTATTTATGAGCACTCTCTTTATTCATAGATTTTACAGTGTGTAAAATCTATGCTTTATTCCACAAATATTTAATAATAAGATCATGCGAAGGCAAAATATATAATGTAAATGTATAAGGTAATTGGCAAGCGTACATTAATTATAAATAATAAATAAATGATATTAGTATTGATTTTTGAACTGTAATTAATGTAAAGATCAGGCAGATGACTATCTGACTTGCACTCCGTAGAATAATAACCCAGAACAAATTTGCAATTTGCATATCATGGGACTCGATCAAGTGGAATGAGTCAGAGGTTGGAAATATTGATTTTGAGTTATAGGTAAAAAGAAGTGACAAATTCTTGTGTTTTACTTTGTTTTTTTCAGTTGGTAAATTATTTGGAAATTAAAAACTAGAAGTTCAATTTTAATGGGGTTTGGACCATACTGTACCATTTTCCATCCGCTTTTAAATGATGAACAAATATCAATATTGAAAACTGCCGGCATGTGACTCATTTCAATTGATCACTCGTGTCCTGTAGGAATAATCCCCAAAATGAGGGGGCAGGGGGGGGGGTGATTTTTTTAGTTAAAATTGTTAAAAATTGAGACCTAGTTCTGAGACTCAGAGACCACTCTCTTGTGAATGTTGACCCATTTTATGGGCTTTAACAACCAATTAGGGTAAACAGGTTTTTGTTTTGTTTTGCATTTGGGGGAGGTTTTTTTGGTGGTGGGGTGGTGATGGGGGTGGAGAAACTGCATACTCCTTGAAGGAGTATTTATTAATGGCTAAAATGTGAATGTTGTGTTATACAATGTATTGCCAGCCCAGTAGGCCCTATGGTCCAACTGTTCAAATTCATATCAAGCTAGACTACAGATCTTACACAACCGATAGCCAGAACAAGATTATCTGCTGATATCAGAACACCAATAAATGATATATGATGAACTTACTTCAGTGGATAAAACTAGTCTAAGTGATACAGGGTGAGTAAAAAAAAGTGTACTCAACTTTGGGATTTTATGTCTTAAAATCTGTGCAAAAGAATCACAGATTTTGTATTGGGCCAGACACGTTATCTCATCAGTTTTCTAAAGAATTTTAGTTGGTTGAAATTGGTTGTGGTCAACATATTTTATGCTCATTTGCGTAACAGTGAATATTGTATAAACCAAACAAGATTTGCAATATTTTCTCTTATAAGATCTATTAAATTCCACTATTGAAAACGGTCCACACTCTAGTCGGAGCTGAGTCCGACTATCACAAAAACCAACTTTTTTATAGTTGTTGCTAAATTTGTGTATTAATGACATTGTTTTGTCATTATTTCACATTTAATGTTTGAAAAAACTATTGAGAATATTTGATTTATCTTTATCAGTTCTAGCTATTGTGTACCATACATGAATCCACTTGTTCATTAATATCAAGCATTATTGAGTAAAATATTCAATGTTGTGTTCGGTTTCAAAATGCAGTAACTTTACCAAAATAGTCATATCTGGTAAATGGTACAATGAAATATCATGATTCTTTTTGCTGATGATAGTGAATACATGCATCTATTGTTGAATACATTGATTGCCTTCATATTCTGATAACAAATATTTTTAATAATTATTCTACTCTGGGTACCCTTTTTTTTACTGACCCTGCAGGTGGAAAATACAAGTGCTTATTATTGTATTCAAATGTTTAAAAGATAGTACCGTATTACCCCTATTAAGCGCCCAGGGCGGTTAGCAAAGTCATTATGGGTGGGCGCTTATTATGTTACCTTTTTAAACTCATTTATTGTACTATAAAATGTACAAGTGGTCATTTGAAGATGCTGAGCATTTGATGGTCATTTGAGGAGGCTGATCATTTCATGTACTAAATGAAATATATGTACAAGTGGTCATTTGAGGATGCTGACCATTTGAAAAGGTGGGTGCTTATAAGGGATTGTTTGTTGGTAGTCATTGAGAAAAACAGGGGTGGGCGTTTATAAGGTCCTGGGCGCTTAATAGGGATAATACGGTAGTCCAACCTATTTAACATCCAATTTTGAATTTGTACATTTAAACTATCACAATCATACTATCAGAAATCAAACAAGTAATACTTAAATCATTCCTAAAGCCAACTCTAATTTTAGTATGCATACTTTTCTTTACAGATCTGGCTATCTATGGAACAGTTTATCACCAATCGTCCAATTAGGGTAAACAGGTTTTTGTTTTGTTTTGCATTTGGGGGAGGTTTTTTTGGTGGTGGGTGGTAATGGGGGTGGAGAAACTGCATGCATACTCCTTGAAGGAGTATTAATTAATGGCTAAAATGTGAATGTTGTGTTAATACAATGTATTGCCAGCCCAATATAATGGTCCAACTGTTCAAATTCATATCAAGCTAGACTACAGATCTTACACAACCGATAGCCAGAACAAGATTATCTGCTGATATCAGAACACCAATAAATGATATATGATGAACTTACTTCAGTGGATAAAACTAGTCTAAGTGATACAGGGTGAGTAAAAAAAAGTGTACTCAACTTTGGGATTTTATGTCTTAAAATCTGTGCAAAAGAATCACAGATTTTGTATTGGGCCAGACACGTTATCTCATCAGTTTTCTAAAGAATTTTAGTTGGTTGAAATTGGTTGTGGTAAACATATTTTATGCTCATTTGCGTAACAGTGAATATTTTATAAACCAAACAAGATTTGCAATATTTTCTCTTATAAGATCTATTAAATTCCACTATTGAAAACGGTCCACACTCTAGTCGGAGCTGAGTCCGACTATCACAAAAACCAACTTTTTTATAGTTGTTGCTAAATTTGTGTATTAATGACATTGTTTTGTCATTATTTCACATTTAATGTTTGAAAAAACTATTGAGAATATTTGATTTATCTTTATTAGTTCTAGCTATTGTGTACCATACATGAATCCACTTGTTCATTAATATCAAGCATTATTGAGTAAAATATTCAATGTTGTGTTCAGTTTCAAAATGCAGTAACTTTACCAAAATAGTCATATCTGGTAAATGGTACAATGAAATATCATGATTCTTTTTGCTGATGACAGTGAATACATGCATCTATTGTTGAATACATTGATTGCCTTCATATTCTGATAACAAATATTTTTAATAATTATTCTACTCTGGGTACCCTTTTTTTTACTGACCCTGCAGGTGGAAAATACAAGTGCTTATTATTGTATTCAAATGTTTAAAAGATAGTACCGTATTACCCCTATTAAGCGCCCAGGGCGGTTAGCAAAGTCATTATGGGTGGGCGCTTATTATGTTACCTTTTTAAACTCATTTATTGTACTATAAAATGTACAAGTGGTCATTTGAAGATGCTGACCATTTGATGGTCATTTGAGGAGGCTGATCATTTCATGTACTAAATGAAATATATGTACAAGTGGTCATTTGAGGATGCTGACCATTTGAAAAGGTGGGTGCTTATAAGGGATTGTTTGTTGGTAGTCATTGAGAAAAACAGGGGTGGGCGTTTATAAGGTCCTGGGCGCTTAATAGGGATAATACGGTAGTCCAACCTATTTAACATCCAATTTTGAATTTGTACATTTAAACTATCACAATCATACTATCAGAAATCAAACAAGTAATACTTTAATCATTCCTAAAGCCAACTCTAATTTTAGTATGCATACTTTTCTTTACAGATCTGGCTATCTATGGAACAGTTTATCACCAATCGTCCGTACTGACTTAGAAAATATGTCACTCGGTCAATTCAAATAGCACATTTCCACTCTGTCATAATTTAATTATCTTAAAAATTTGTATTATATAATATAAATCATAACATTTTTATCGAAATGAAGGCCTTCTTGCAAGTCCCTGAAGCATACATTACCCTCAATAAAGAAAGCATGAATAAAAAAATAAAATAAAATCTTGAATCTGAGTTGAAAATGAATCTGGCTTAATACTGGGGTCTACCTGTCTATCTTACAGTGGTTCTGATTGGTTTATTACAAGATGTAGGCCTACTCATAATAGCCAATTCAAATGTAGCTTATAAAATGTTTCACTTCCATCTTTATCAGGGATACAATTATTCTAACAATGTCTCTCATTGGTGCAATAAATGATGTATCCATTTTTTTAACCAATGGGCCGGTAGTTCTCAGGGGGTTAAATTATAAGCTGTAATTCGCTGTAACAATGGTGAGGTATATGATCTAATACTTGTACACCTAACACAAAAAGTCCCTGACCAGGTCATTTGATGTTGGCTAATCCAAAATCAATAATCGATACGAAAAATCTGAGATATACATTTCATGAGCAAATTTCTTCTCCGTAGTTTGATACCTCATGGGGATATTGTTATATGATTGTTTAATCGACCATAACTACCAAAACAATTCGTGCCCTAAAATTGGGTTTCACTGGAATATCCTTGCTTATTAGTGTGTGATTACGCATTGAAAATGTGTGTGTACCAACTACCTGTCGATGCCTGTTACCCATTCATCCACAATGTATACCTGACTGGTTGAGATAGCACACAGTGGACAATACAAATCAATAATCAGGGTTGTCTCCAGGGCAATTTGAGTGCTGGCTAATTTTAATGATGGCAAGCGGAGTGAGTGTAGCGAACGAAGCGCAGCGGATCACTGCACGGGATCCAGGGGCCTGCTTAGGGTTTTTTAAAGTTTTTTGTAATGCAATTTGGCCAATATTTTCTCGTAAAGATATTTTCGCGCATTTTGGTATCATAGACATTTCGCGAATTGTTTTTTTCGCGGGCGACTTTCAGGATGCATTGCATGAATGTTGAAAACAATATTTTCGTGTGTTGTAATTTTCGCGGAAAAAAAAATTGCGCGAAAAGCGCGAAAATAAAACCACCGCGAATATTTCAGCTTTTACAGTATTTGGGGGTTCCTGCCACATAATTTCTTATTCTATGAGGCAGTTTAATGATTTTATCCATGAAGAATAGAAAGAAGAAAAAAAAAGAAGAAAACAATTTGTGCTAGGTGTATTTGAATCTACTGTACAGTCCTTCATGAGACATTATGTTGGCATTTCTACTTGCTCCAATGCATTGAGTCAGGGTTGGCTGATTGTGACTTGCTCCAACGCATTGAGTCAGGGTTGGCTGATTGTGACTTGCTCCAATGCATTGAGTCAGAGTTGGCTGATTTAAATCAAATGAATTTTTTGTATAGTGCTCAACAATGAATCGGTATTATATAACAAAATGTGTCTGAAGACTGATTTGTGACCCATTAAATCAGTGGCATGTCTGCATACAGGGTGAGTCAAAATAAACCTGCAATAGTGGAAAGAAGCCGTTTTTTAAAAAAATAAAAATTGAAGTTTGCCTATGGTGAGCCTTTATACCGATGCACCTGTATTACATGTGTGTCCACGAGATACCCAAAAGTTGCATGAGATTGCAAAATATGTGTCTCTCATTCAAACTTGAATAAATTTGTGACATAACTGTAATTTAGGCGAGGAAAAAAACACCCTGTTTTACGGGCCCGACCGACCCACTTTCACACAAAGTATATATCAGTCTTCCAACGTTTAAACATTTTCGAACTTCAACTTGGTTTTGAAAAAAAAGCGGCTTCTTTCCACTATTGCAGGTTTGTTCTACTCACCCTGTATCTAGGCATTTGTATTGAGAACCCTCCGCCCCCCCCCCCCCCCCCCTCCCCCACATCCTCTCTTAAACTGACTCACCTCTGTAAGTAGCCACGGATGTTCCGCAGTCAGCTCAGCCCAGTTGACATCCTCGGTGGCAACGGCCCAGCGATTCTCCGCTACGCCCTCACACTTGACGTGCTGGCGTAGAAGACCCTTCCCGGTGGCTTCGTTAACGGCTTTGGCCGACATTCTAATCCGATCGTTGATGGATTACTTGAGAGGAGGGATATGAAGCAGGTTAGTCGCTTCTTGTCACCACTGCGCTGAATAAATAAAATCAGAATACATAAATTTTGTTAATATTTTGAAGCAAAAAAAAAACTTCCCAGAAAGATCACTAGATTTCCATTCATACGTTTTTTTTATTTAGAAAAGCGATTCCCAGGAATGAGATTCCTACATTCCCCTTTTTTAGGCCTTGCCTGCGCTGCCTACACCTTAGGCACAAAAAAAAGTTGACTTGCCCTTTCAGGGCCAGAGTGTGGGTCGGACGGTCGGGTTTTGTTTTTGTTTTTTTGAAAATCTAAACAGAGAGATAAATATAACAAAGAAGCTGCGTCGGCATTAAATAATATCAAATAAATGAAGTCAAAAGTGAAGAAATGCCGTGATAATATAATTTATTGTACAGACAAACAGAGAGATACTACACAAAAACACATTTTAAAGATTTTTTTATTTTTTTATTTTTTAAACAAGCAGATACTACTCAAAAACACATTTTCACCTTTCTTTATTGTTATGTGCTTCTTTCAATTTTTTTTTTTTTTTTCATTTTTTTCATTTTTTTTTTTTTAAAACAAGAAAGAAAGAAAAAATAGCGACCCTAGATTTCCGAAAATTCGGGTCGGTCGGAAAGGGCAAGTCAACTTTTTTTTTCTTCTTTCCCTTAGTTATGTTATAAAAAATCAATTCCATAAACCGTAACCTCCAAGGCTGTGGATCAAACCAGAGTCCTCCAACATTGGGAGTCCCCGCCTCAATATTTGGGCTGATTTTCAGGAGAATTTGCATTTTTATATTTTATGTGCAATATCTTTAAAATGTTTTGGCCGACATTGTTGTGGATGGTCACATATATGCAGGCTAGGCTATGCGCGAGTATGCATGATGTAACTCTTGAAATGAGGGTTCTTTCTTGACAACGCTATGATTGACAGCATGAAAGTCCTTATTATAATATAAGGGACATTGAGATGCGCAATGTAACTCTTAAAATGGGGGCACTAGCACACACACTAGTATAGACCATTTCAAATTGAGATCGGAAATCTTCGGAAAAACAGGTCACGTGGAGTAGGTGCGTTGCGCGTTCTTCGCAACAGTTGATCGCATTCACAGCATTGTCCTAGTTGGTTGTCCGCCTAGTGATTTACTATGTTTACATACACACATGAGAAGTAAAACGTGGAACGAGACTATTTTGTTTTTTTATCAACAAAGGCGTTGATCGGCAAATTCCAAATGTATCGAGCAGACGGTAAAAAGTGAAAATATTACCCCAAATCTCTTTCATCTCACCGTTTGTTGTTACTGAAATGCCGCAACATCAACTTTGTGAGGGATACAATCTATCACCAACCAGCGCAATCTATCACACGGGCAGACGGGTGAAAAACATGTTTGTTTTTCTCCGGCACATGGCCATGACCTGTCAGGAGCTGACAGGTCATGTAACCGAGCGTCAAATCACTCGGCTAATCGGAAGCATTCGGGTGGTTGTATATTTTCGGATTTGAAATGGTCTATTAGGTTGCTAGAGGCTTAAATCTCGGCAATGGGAAGTCGGTGTACAGTGGCACGTACATCATAATTATGTATGACGCATGCATTGGGCAAAAACGTGTGCGTGTTACCAGGCATAATCGCATTACGGTAAGTCCAACCAAATATTTCAAAGAAAAGTGATTTTGTTGAGGCAATCTTCCTGTATTTTTGCCTTTAGAATTTAGGGGGATAGATTGCCTTAGAATTTACTATTTAGGGGGATAAACCATATAATAAAAAAATATACTACATGAATTTGAGAAATTAAGGTAGGTATGTAGGCTAGTAGCCTTGTGGGCTACAGTCATTTTATGTCTTTTTATGAAGTATAAAAAATATACGGTTTTATTCCGTCAAATCAATTGATCGTCCCCCTAAAATAGTTAAATACACATTTCTTTGACAGGGTTAATTTTTTTTAAAAGTCAGCAGAGAAGCTCAGAACAGAAGCTCGCCTGTGTTGGCTTAGTTTTTAACCATCATCATCATCAGTTATAGACATCACCTTTAAAAATTAAATCGCACTTGCATTTCATGATTTGCAACACAAATCTAGCCTCTACTACTCATGTACTAGCCTGAAAAGTGAATGGGATCCCGTTTAAAATAGCCAATGCATTTCCCAGTGGCCAGTGTTTCAGACTAATAAAAACTGGCAGTCTAGACGGCCTCACCCAACCACCCAAATCACAGCAAAATAAATAAGCTTATAATTTATCGTACGATAATAATTATCATGTTTAAAATACGTGCAATCGTCCGACACGTCAAACTTACCTGCGAGTCAGCCGATGAATGGGCTTATTTACAAAGTGTTACTAGACTTTTTTGCTCAAAATTTTCCCCTAAAAATAGTTATATCATTAATTCTACCTTATAATATTTGCGTTGTACTCGCTTTGGATTCCTTTTTATTACCCACACAAGTTTGTATCATACAATTGAGTTAAATGCCAAAATGTTTATTGAGGAATAGCCTAAAACTGCAATTTTTTTAGGATATAACGCTTTTCTGTTTATAGTTCATTGATTGATTGTTTTTCCTTGGACTTCCCTGGGAAGAACTTGCGAAATGGGTATTGCAGCATCCTTGAAACTATGCAGACAAGACCATAGGAATGATTCCGACCATAGAGGGGGTGGGACACTTCAAAGGAGAGTCTGGGAGAGTCTAATCACTCTAGAAAATAACTTCAATAATAAAAAACATAGGTTCATAAAGTGGGTCAGTCAACATTTCAGCACTAAAACTTCTAAAAGCGGTCTAAAGTTTCAATGTAGCCAGATTTAAGATGTCAATACCCAAGGGAAAATATCTCTCTAAGTACTACTACTAGATATTGGTGGTTACATTAAATCTTTCATTCTAGCTTTTCCTGACCCTTCGGATTTAATCGGAAACGACGTAAGCATGGTAAAATAAATATAAGTAGGCCTATTTTATATTTTGTATTCATATGGAATGGAACGAATTCAGGTCGTTTCATCCCACCGCGTTTCATCCCAGAACGGTTTCGACCCTTTACCATTTCATCCCATGGTCGTTTCGACCCAAAACCACTTCATCCCATGGTCGTTTCATCCCCGTGTAATATTCATACCTACAAACCATTGATAGTCCATTGATTCGCTCGATATATAGCACACATCACAGCGGGTAACGCGGGGATCGATTACAGAGCAATACACCCTGAACTATATGCACGTCTTCGTATCTACATGTACTACTTTACTAAAATATGGGGCCGCGCCGGTGAATCGCTCACCACGGAACGGCTCAGCGAGCATAGCGGCAATCGATTACAGGGCAATTACACCGTGAACTTATGCACGCCGCCGCCTTTCCGTATCTACTTCTTAAGGCTGGGTTCACATAGGAGTATACTATTCGGGTATACGGTGCACGTTTTGCAGGGCACGCGTATAGCTTGAATCGAAACAATGTAATTTCATACTACCAGGTCACATAAGAGGGCACTATTCGAAAAGGCCGTATACCTGCGTATAGTGTAGTATAGTATAGTATACCGGGAATCGTGCGTGTTCGATTTTCGTGCACCGTATACCGGCCCGTTTGGAGGAAGCAGCTGCAATTCGTGTGTACAGGCGTTCTGAATTTCCCCAATCACGATTTATAAACAATGTATTGCGTAGAATAGGGTAAGTTAGAAAAATAGGACTCCTTTGTACTCATTTTATTGCAATTTAATAGACCGAGTAGGGCTCGCGTGCTATCCTATGTGACTCGCCGTGCCCGTATAGCGTATACCGAATACCGTATACCGTATATCGTATACCGTATATCGTATACCGTATACCGTATACCGTATACTTCTATGTGAACCCAGCCTTACGGAATTCTTTACTACGATCACGGGGCCCGGGGAATCGCTCACGGACGGCTAAGCAAGCGTAGCGGGGGTCAATTACAGGGCAATACACAGTGAACTTACGCACGCCGTCTTTACTACTTTACGCGGAATCGCTCACGTAACGGCTCAGCGGACATAGCAG
The DNA here is from genome assembly GCA_035610835.1 of Ophiura sarsii. NCBI lineage: Eukaryota > Metazoa > Echinodermata > Ophiuroidea > Amphilepidida > Ophiuridae > Ophiura > Ophiura sarsii. Next base: position 71,409,011 of record CM069452.1, read on the forward strand.
GGATCGACTAGGGCAATACACCCTGAACGGGAAGTGTCAACCCTTTTATTTTGATGATCAACTTTTGTTTCTAAGTTCGAGAATATTAGATATATGTACATACAAGTATACATTTATAGAAAGGAAATTTGATAAGGAATCCAATGGTGATATCAATGTGATACCAAATAAACTGCATTTTGAGAAACTAACCAAAAAGCTATTTTGTGATCCTCATTTTTTAGACAACATAAATAAAAAACAAAATTTGGCCACGGTACTTTTTTCTAATACAGATTTTTGTAAACCAGAAAATGTTGTCAAGGATCGCATTTTTTCTTTTTACACAAGGCTTAGTTTTGGAAATAATGCTTAAACACCGGCAAAGTGTAAATTTAAGGGTGTTTCAACTTTGCATACATTTAGCTAGAAATGGATGCATATCTCGAGTTTAAAATCCATAATTGAAAAAATGAGAAATGGTATTCATTCATCCCATAGTCGTTTCGACCCAAAACCACTTCATCCCATAGTCGTTTCATCCCCGTGCAATATTCATACCAGTACAAACCATTGATTGTCCATTGATTCGCTCGATATAGCACACATCACAGCGGGTAACGCGGGGATCGATTACAGAGCAATACACCCTGAACTATATGCACGTCTCTCCGTATCTACTACTTTACTAAAATATGGGGCCGCGCCGGTGAATCGCTCACGGAACGGCTCAGCGAGCATAGCGGCAATCGATTACAGGGCAATTACACCGTGAACTTATGCACGCCGCCGCCTCTCCGTATCTACTTCTTTACTACGATCACGGGGCCCGGGGAATCGCTCACGGACGGCTAAGCAAGCGTAGCGGGGATCGATAAAAGGGCAATACACCGTGAACTTACGCACGCCGTCTTTACTACTTTACGCGGAATCGCTCACGTAACGGCTCCGTGGACATAGCGGGGATCGACTAGGGCAATACACCCTGAACGAGAAGTGTCAACCCTTTTATTTTGATGATCAACTTTTGTTTCTAAGTTCGAGAATATTAGATATAAGTACATACAAGTATACATTTATAGAAAGGAAATTTGATAAGGAATCCAATGGTGATATCAATGTGATACCAAATAAACTGCATTTTGAGAAATTAACCCAAAAGCTATTTTGTAATCCACATTTTTTAGACAACATAAATAAAAATAAAAATTTGGCCACGGTACTTTTTTGGAAATGGATGCATATCTCGAGTTTAAAATCCATAATTGAAAAAATGAGAAATGGTAGTAAAAGTCCGTAAAAGCATACCTGATAGTTTGATATATTTTTAGTTATGTTGTCTGAAAATTCGTAAAACTTCCTTCAAATTTGAACTTCTAGAAAACATCGATTTAGTAAAAATATTGACATTTTCTACCATTTAAAAATGTTCACGGAATACACGGGCGTGTGAACTATTTTCCGAAGTAAAGGGGTCTACCGTCTATATGTCACATTGTCATGGGTTGACAAAATAACACGGCTGTCGGCTCGTCTTCGCGAGATGTCGTGTGTCGCAATTTGGCTATTTTTCAACCGTGTCGCATGCTAACTTAAAAATTAGCTAAAAGTCGCGTGACGCAAAATAAGTTTAGAAAGGCCTATTATTTTCTCCTGTGGTAAAAAATAACGGTACCGTTTACAGAGATAATACAATTATGACATTACTGTGATGTATGAGAAACCGAATAAATAATAATGATATTATCTACATTTATCATACTCTCCCGTCCCGTCCGCGCTCACTTTTGCCAAAGAGGAAAGAAAAGGGAAAAGGAGAAAGAAAGGAAAGGGAGGAAGAGAAGGAGAGGAAGATAAAAGGGAAAAGGAAAGAGAAACCCGCGGCTATTATAGTTTTACCCCATTCAAAACAGAGTTGTCAGAAACCTTTCCCAATTTTCAAAGTCTATCTCAAGGACTACTGAACCAATACTAGGCATGTTTGTAGTTATTTAAATGCATATCCCATAGTGATTCCAAATATGGTAATTAAATTAAACAATTTTGACAATTTTTGAAACATTTTGTAAAATGTTAGAATATCGTCTGCAGACGCCTGCCGCGTGCAAAGTGTTTTAACACTGTCCATGCGGCAGGCGTCTGCAGATGACATTCCAAAATGTTTCATAATGTCAACATTATTGAAGTTCATTACCAAATTTGGAATCACCATGAGAAATGCATTGCAATAAGTACAAACGTGCTTAGCATTAGTTCAGTTATCCTCGAGATAGACCTTGAAAGTTGGGAAAGGTTACTGAAAAATCTGTTTTGTAAATGGTAAAATTAATAGCCACGTAGAAAGTGTTAATATTGACCCTTAATTAGTCATTTTTGACTACTTTTTGACGGTCAACTAAGATAATACACCACATACATTGAAGTCAACTTTCGCTGAATACTTAATCCCCCTTCATTAGGGACGCTATTAGTTGGTCGTTGCGATAACTGACAGATGGATGTGTGAATGCCTCCTTTCACGCTACAGGGGCTAATCTTTATAATTCGCTATAAGTTTTGGACAATATTGATTACATGAATGGAAGCGAGTGGGGGACGCTCAATAAATGAATTACATAAATAATCACACAAAACAAAAAGAATTCAAAACTATTTTGCAACACTAATTCTGTTCTAGGTAGCCAAACTAGGCCATATTTAAAATTATAAACAAATGTGTCCTTTTGTCTTAATATTATGTACTACTTTACTTATTTATTTAAACTAATATCATGTGAAATAAATACGCTTCGTAACATAATTTTTAAGTCTTATCCTTGCGTTTGAGACCAACAATTAAAATTTTAAAAAAGTGTCGATATTCATTCCATTTATATGCACATATCATGATGGCGATAATTTTATATGTGGCTATCAATCATTGCTTTTAACTCACATTTTTTTAACATGTTGTGAGATAGGCTTTATGCTTAACTGAGTTGTTTACACCAGAGTCCATGGTCTCAGGTTTAACGAATTACGGTTATGGGGACGGAAATTCATGGGGACATTGTATGAATATTCTTGTGTTGTGATTAAGTGGCCCAAATGGCCCCAGGTTTGGTCTGAGACGATCAGGGTTTGGTGGCACGATACCATCGGCGCACCAAAGACACGTACCATGATGACATTGCCGTCCGGCTAATTCGCCTCCAATCCGGCAGCAGCAGCACCCCACGCAAATTGCCTCTCCCGATCCCGCCTAACTAACTCCGAGTCCCCGACCGGGTCCCCGACGCCCAGCTATCCCCGGGATTAGCTGGCCTTGATCCCCGGCGGATCCCCGGGTACCCCCATTTGGCAGCGCATGACACCATTAACATTCCCGGCGTGCCGACGGCTGTGCACGGGTCGCTATCCCCAGGCTCACACCGCCATGGACAACCGAACAAACGCCCCGTGCAAGTGCCGCCTTGCTATTCACCCCGAGATGAGCCCAAGAAACCACTCCCCCAATAGCTGCGCATTTGAGTTCCTCTCCCCGGAACCAACAAGTCAATATAACTATCCTCATTTTAATTTCTCTAATTTGAATGTGCTACTGCTAGTATTAATGTCAACCCGTATCTATAAAAATGATCCTATAGACCTATAGCCGCATTTTAAATTCAAGTGATGGAGGTTTTATGAATTTCAGCGAAATTAAATTCTTATTTATATCGTTTGCCGTAAGAAGGAATAGCAAAATAATATTCAATTATTTTGTTCCAAATTACCTTACACGAAGGGTTTCATTTATTAGCTTGGCATTTGTAAACATTTTTTGTTACTTGGTGTTTCAGCCCAATGTATGTTTGAAGTTGTTAACATTTGAAATGTAAATGAATAGGCCTTGAATATAATATTCTTGTATTTATATGCATCGCGAAGTCGCATATCCATTTGGCAGCGCATGACACCATTAACATTCCCGGCGCGCCGACGGCTGTGCACGGGTCGCTATCCCCAGGCTCACACCGCCATGGACAACCGAACAAACGCCCCGTGCAAGTGCCGCCTTGCTATTCACCCCAAGATGAGCCCAAGAAACCACTCCCCCAATAGCTGCGCATTTGAGTTCCTCTCCCCGGAACCAACAAGTCAATATAACTATCATCATTTTAATTTCTCTAATTTGAATGTGCTACTGCTAGTATTAATGTCAACCCGTATCTATAAAATGATCCTATAGACCTATAGCCGCATTTTAAATTCAAGTGATGGAGGTTTTATGAATTTCAGCGAAATTAAATTCTTATTTATATCGTTTGTAAGAAGGAATAGCAAAATAATATTCAATTATTTTGTTCCAAATTACCTTACACGAAGAGTTTCATTTATTAGCTTGGCATTTGTAAATCATTTTTTGTTACTTGGTGTTTCAGCCCAATGTATGTTTGAAGTTGTTAACATTTGAAATGTAATAGGCCTTGAATATAATATTCTTGTATTTATATGCATCGCGAAGTCGCATCCATTTGGCAGCGCATGACACCATTAACATTCCCGGCGCGCCGACGGCTGTGCACGGGTCGCTATCCCCAGGCTCACACCGCCATGGACAACCGAACAAACGCCCCGTGCAAGTGCCGCCTTGCTATTCACCCCGAGATGAGCCCAAGAAACCACTCCCCCAATAGCTGCGCATTTGAGTTCCTCTCCCCGGAACCAACAAGTCAATATAACTATCCTCATTTTAATTTCTCTAATTTGAATGTGCTACTGCTAGTATTAATGTCAACCCGTATCTATAAAAATGATCCTATAGACCTATAGCCGCATTTTAAATTCAAGTGATGGAGGTTTTATGAATTTCAGCGAAATTAAATTCTTATTTATATCGTTTGTAAGAAGGAATAGCAAAATAATATTCAATTATTTTGTTCCAAATTACCTTACACGAAGGGTTTCATTTATTAGCTTGGCATTTGTAAACATTTTTTGTTACTTGGTGTTTCAGCCCAATGTATGTTTGAAGTTGTTAACATTTGAAATGTAAATGAATAGGCCTTGAATATAATATTCTTGTATTTATATGCATCGCGAAGTCGCATCCATTTGGCAGCGCATGACACCATTAACATTCCCGGCGCGCCGACGGCTGTGCACGGGTCGCTATCCCCAGGCTCACACCGCCATGGACAACCGAACAAACGCCCCGTGCAAGTGCCGCCTTGCTATTCACCCCGAGATGAGCCCAAGAAACCACTCCCCAATAGCTGCGCATTTGAGTTCCTCTCCCCGGAACCAACAAATCAATATTTCAATTGGGATAAAACCGTAACGGGATGAAACCGTAACGGGGATGAAACGGCTTCGGGATGAACCGGTATTGAGATGAAACGGTAGCCGAAATTATTGGGATGAAACCGTTTTGGGATGAAACGACGTGTTTCCAATGGAACCTATCTTATCTAATAGTATAAAGCGTAACCAGTTCAGAACATAGACATACAAGACATAGGCCTATAAATGGCCAAAAGTGGATTAAACCTTTTTTCTTACTAGGAGATTTACATTGAAGCTGTTGTTTTCATGTGTTTTTTTAGTCTTTTTGTTTGTTTGATTGTTAATTTTGGTAGTGTTAAGTTGTTTGTTAAAAAAAATATATAATATTTTTTTAATTCATTCTTACAACAACAACATTGGTAGTACATTCAAAAAATTCACAAAATGTTTCAAAATTGTCAACATTATTGGCGTATGAAGAAGTATCGAACAGCCGTCACCATACACTCTCTAGTCTTATTGCTGATTATCAATTCTGTAAACAAGAGGTTGCAACTATGGCTCCCTCAAACTGAGGGCCTTTCTTCGTCGTCAAATGGCGGAAATACTGATCCAGCGAACTTGATGCTGAAAATGCTGAAAACCGTGACCGTTAGCCCTATGTACGAGGGTTGGTCATTAAGTTATGAAAGTGATCATGGTGTGGGAGGCATGAGTAATTTTATTGAGCGATAGTGTGATCAATTGTCTTTCAAACAAATCATTTTTGGACTTGTAAGTATAAACTATGACGAGTCACATAAGTACACTCTGGACACTGCCTGAAATCTGTCAATAATTGGCTGGATATGCAATAGGTTGAAATATGGGTCGATTGATATATTTGCGTATATCTCGGCAATGCAAGCATAGAAACAGATAACACTTGGTAGTTGGTACAGAGTAACGTTGCACAATAATCTATGTTTGACATTCTTTTTTAGAAGGGACCATCTCAAATACGTTTTGAGATGGGAAGGGAAAGGGAAATCCGCAAAAATAAACAATAGAAAACTACAAAGGACAGAGAACAATGGAGGGATTATTATTGAATAAATTGATGTGTGATGTAAAGCAATAATAGTGGGGATTTCAAAAGGAGCTGATCATAACATTTCCTCAAACCGTTGGAATTATGTGACGATTATTCTCCACATCTAGTAGCTCAAAAGATAGCAGTAATAAGAGAGGTTGTGGCAGCCATATTTGATTGATGCGTTCATGTATATCTTCATTTTGATTATCAAAATAATTATACACATTGATTTATTAAGCATTTTTTCGATGTTTCTGATTATATTCTGAAGGCACAGTAAGCTTAAAATTATCTGGTGAAATTCATGATTTTCGCTATTTTTGGCCCATTTCAAAAGTATCTGCTGTCTGCGCATGCGCATATTTTCTGTAGGTTTCATGTGAACAAGTTCAGATAATTGGTTAACTATCTAATGGAATCGCCCAAACTGGTTAATTTCTTGGATTTGTCCTCTCTTTTTTGATTTTCCTCAACATTAGTGATTCACTGACTGGGCATTTTTCAATGAAAAAGGGCTATTTGAAATACTGATATTTGTATACTTTTTATTCAAATTGCTTCTCCTTACTTTTTCCTCTTATACTACATATATTTCAAATTTGACAGGGATTAAATTTATTGTCTTGTATCATATTCATGCCAAAAAAATTGGATTTACCTGCTTCTGTGTCATGTTATGCAATCTTCTTAACACGTGTTTCTTACAAACATTTCAAATTTCCCGCCAAATAATTTATTTAGCAGTGTCCAAAGTGTACTTACTTTAAGCTAATGCTATGACGTCATAGTTTATACTTAGAAATCCAAAAGTGTATTGTTGGAAAGACGAAGGTTCATACTTTGTATTGATAACACTATCTCTCAATAGAATTACTCATGTATCCCATACCATAATCACTTTCATAACTTAATGACCAACCCTCGCATGTATTTGAAAAGGGCAGAATCATTCGAAGCTCCAAATAAAATACAAAATGACCCAGCAGTCGGTCCATTTTGTTAAAAATGTAATACTTTAGTAAATAGAATGATATACTTTATACTTTATACTTGTTAGCTTTATTTAACACTTTCCACGCGGCTCATTAGTTTTACCATACACAAACCAGATTATTCAGGAAACCGTTTCCCAACTTTTAAGGTCTTTCTCAAGAAGGATTACTGAACCAATACTAGGCATGTTTGTACTTATTGATTGCCAGTGGCGGATACAGGGGGGGGGGGGGGCGGGGGGGGGGGGGGGGGGGGGCGGGCGCCCCCCGTAAAATTTTTCAATATACCCTGATATACCTTTAACGTGTACGCGTCCCCCGTAAAATTTGACAATATACCTTTTTTGTGTACCACTATACCTTTTTCAGAGATATAGCAAATTGGTACATTTGGCACTTGTACCCTGCGATTTATTTATTTTTGCCGGTTTTGGGACAACCACATCGCTACCCCCCCCACCCCCCCCCCCCTCCCCCCCCCCCCCCCCCCCCCCTCCCCCCAGGGACTTTTGTTGCTATGTGTAGTTGATATTGATTTTATATCGGTGAGAATGTGTAAAATATCTGGCGTTGCTGATCTAGCAAGCCCACATCAACTCTTTATGTACCTACCTGTGGTGAACAAGTCAAGAGCATGAAGGTGTGTTTTAGTGATGTCATGGACTTTGAGCGACACTATGGGAGGAGATAGTTGTAGATCGAATTTGAAGAGGGTAGGGGTGTGTGACTGGGCATTCTCAAAGGGGCTTACCGAACTGACACACCCTAAATTGGGGGTCTTGGCGAACGGCGGCCAAGTTGAAAACATTCCCGCCGAAGTGTTTTTAAAGTAAATTAGGACAAATTGGGCTAAATTTACCAAAATTGGGTGTATTTGGGGCAACTAGCTCGGCGCTAGAGTTTGGATTGCTTTATGAGCGGCGACAGGTCGTGAAAAGGGGGTCTTTGTCCCCGCACATACCCGTATGACCAATATACGTGAGTACCCCCCCCCCCCCCCCCCCCCGGCCCGGATCTTAACCTTGTACTCTAACCAAAAGTGCATCAATCCGTTTAAGCCGGGTGCAGATATGAGTCCTGACATGGTCAAACACAGTCCTGCTTCGGCCTGAGAATGATAAATATAAATGTGACCTGTTCCCACAAAACCCGACATAAGTCGCCAGAACACTTATGGAGATACAGCTCAATAGAGTTGTCACAAATCAATAGAAAACAAAGGAATTTTCAGGAGAAATATATTGATTTTTCATTGGCGAAAGTTTGAGCAATTATGACAAGTGATACATCATTTTAAAACTTGTTATTTATTTTCAGCATTTTCAATCTCAACAAATCAGAAAAAAATATTTGTCAGCACTTATGTCTTGTTTTGTGGGAGCAGGTCACAAAAATGTGAACCCAGAAATGTATCATAATAGGGCCCATCAAGTTGATGGAATTAACCCCAATGAAAGTTTGCCTGACTTTCCGTATAGGAATGTCAAAAGCACCTGATATGAAAATGAGTTTTGCCCAAATCTAATAGATTCTATCGACGCCACCACCACCGTCTGGTACGATTCGAATATTTTGAAGCGCGCCCTCTCACGTCCATTCGCTATAAATGATAGCGCCCTCTATTGATTCAGTATTGTGAACCGGAAGTAAAATTAAAAATACCCGGATGTTACCCAGCGTGCGTATTTCACGTTAGCGCACATTTTTCTGCACACAAAACCGCATCAACCATGTCAGAACAGGTAAGGAAACTTGTGTAAATTTATCACTTTTGTCTTCTAGATTTTATATTCGTGTACACTAATTTGTGCTTCAATACTTCAAATAAATCATCTGTGAATTTAAAGCATCAAAGGCGCCGGGAAGAGCAATTGTTTGGCCTGGAGAAATTGCGTTACCGGTCGCGGGAACAAAACTTTGAATATTAATTTGCTAATGCTTTGTGTGTTTGGCTTTCTTACGATACAGGCGTCAAATTCCGAGTCGAAGGCCGACACCAACGCCAATTCTGGTGAAAACCCAGGACAGGGACAGGTTAGCGAATATATCAAATTGAAAGTGAAAGACCAGGTAAGACGAAATTATGAAATATTTGAATTATTTTTTAACGAATTTTCAGGCACATCAAAAACAGACTGAGTGTTGACAGTGACACTCAATCACTGCCGATTGATTGACATGATATTGAATGATAGATAGTGATTTATAATTGCACGATGATTGACTTCTGACTTGGTTGATTATCATTAATCAATTCAGTGTCAAAAAGCTTTATTTAATAAATAAATAAAAGACTAAAGTACCTTTTACTAGTCATAGGCAGATGGTCACATTTTTTAAGTTGGGACCCAATTGGTGCACATTTAGCAATTTGGTGAAAATCACCTCTCTTGGCACCTTTTTAACTGTATCACAAGCATAGTTCATCTAAAGTATGTATAACCATACATTTTTGGAAAGCTGATATATTAAGGATTTTATTGGCACTAATTTTAACCTGATATTCAGGGTGGCCAAAAAATCATATAGGGTGGAACAAAAGAAAATTATATGAAATACTAAACTTTTTAAAAGGACTCACATTTTTTCCCAGTATGTAGAAATTAAAATCTAATTTATTGATGAGAAAGCATATGATTTTCCCTTTCCAAAAATGTATAATTTGTGGGGGTTTCTTAGTTATAGTAATACTATACAGGGTGTGCAACAAGTAAAAATTATTACGCTCATTAAGTATAGAAAATAGCTAGCTATATTCAAAGTAGCTCAAAATACATCAAAATATAACTTGTCAGAATCTGAAATTTGATGAAGGATTGTTATTTCCTACTTGAAAAAAAATAAACCCCATCAAAATTAGGAGTTATTTTTTAAAGATTATACAGGGTGTTTCAAAATGTAAGATAAGTCACTGTCAATGTGTTATTGACTTGGTTGGTTAGACTGTATAATGAAAAGGCTATAGAAGTAGGCCTGTATTTCAAGCATGTGTTGGACCTTTATTCCAGGGAATAAAAGGGCTAAATAATATTTAGTTTGAACTGTTACGCAGCAGGCTAGTATACAGGGTGGTACAAAATGTAATCGTCATAGGTTTAACATGCACTGATTCATTTCATTGTAACATTATATTAGATTGATTGATTGTACAGTGTAATGGACAATTTAACTGAGGTTGAAGATGACAACCCTCATCAACTTTATGAAATTCATAAATCATACATTTTGAAATGCAAAACCCATTATAGGTCAATGTGCCTATCTAGGATTACCCTAATCACATTTGTTTATAAGATTTAATTAGTTTTTAATTAATGAGTGTTTATTTCATTAAAAAGTGCCTTTTTACACTAAATACAGACATGATAGTGACTGTAAACTTCAACATCATGACTATGTTTACAGAAAATGTGGGTTCTCTATGCAATTTCTACTAAAAGCTCATTTGAATATCATTTGCAACCTTATCATCCCCACCTCCACCATGCCGACTAATTATGTTTAACGAGTTACATAAATTGATTAAGCTTCATTTAAATGTTTTATCTAATATGGTATAAATTACAAATAGGCCTAGTAATTAATAATAATGACTGTCCAATTTCAAATTTGTTGATCACAAAGTTCCCGGCGTATGCTTTGTGAGTATAACTATAAGTAACACTCAGAGGGGGTGTGTATGTGTGTGCTAAATATAAATAACTCTTTTGAAGAGCAGGCAAGTTGATTTGGTAAACAACTCCTGAACTCTCAGTCTTTTTTTATACTAACTGGATTTGCCGATTTCAAATTAAAGGGGGAATTTGTTTGTTTGATAAAAATAAATCTAACAAAAAGCATTATTTAGCCATTTTATAGGCAAAGTGAAAAAAACAAACATGTTTTAGCATCCTCATTTTCAACAACAGAAGGAAGAAGAGGCCCCTTTTCCCCACTTTTTCAAAAACTGTTTAGGTGCAAAACCGCCCCTGTTTGCGAAAGGCTTTAAAGTTTAAGTTAACAATTGTTTTTTATTTCATGGTTCTGAGGCTGAGGGGTTAGTCACCACAAAACTGGCTTAAAATGCTTATCAGGGCCTCAAATTAATCGAAGGCAATTGCCTTCGATGCCCCACCTAGTTGCCTATGCCCTCCATTTCTGGCTATTTTTACTCCATTCAAAAGTACATAATTGCCTTGGTGCCCCTTTTAAATTGCCTTAAATTGCTTGCCCTTTTAATTTCTTTTAATTTCTTAATTTGAGGCTTGATGCTTGTAAGAAAGTAGTCTCGATTGATGCCAACCTATGCTATGGTTGTGTATCGGGTACAGGCACAATGTTGAAGGGAACCATTTTAGACTAAATTTGAGTCGCCTCAAAAAGCCTCCGTTTTTATGTCCCACTCCTTTTTGAAACTCACAGTTGTCTTTGAATGTTCTCTATCTATTCATGGCATTGCCAAAAAAATAAGAGCTAGCAAAAGCAGGGTTCCCAGCCACTCAGGGAAATCAGGGAAAATCAAAATAACTTTTTCCAGACAGGGAAAACTCAGGGAATTTGAAAAAAAGACAGAAACTCAGGGAAAACTCAGGGAATTTGATGGCTCAAGTGGGTAACACATTTCCAGGCAATGAATAGGTGTTAAGTCGAAAAATTTCGCGCGCTACGCGCGCATTTCTTGGCTCACAAAAGTCTTGTCGGTTCATTTTCAGTTCTCGCCTTCCGATAAAGTGAAAATATTTTCTCAGGGAATAATATAAATTTGTCAGGGAAAAATCAGGGAAAACTCAGGGAATTTTGGTCTTGTGAAATGCTGGGAACCCTGAAAAGTGTTCAGAAATGTTGCATTATAATTTTTTATTTACGACTAGCAAGTAAAACCTGGGTAGAACACGAAATTACCTTCGTCGGTCAATCATCTTGAAAAACAATAAATCCACATGGTCAATTTGGTAATTTTGTCTTTCTGTGTAAGGCTACTGAGGCTACTGTAGTACTGGATTGAATTTAGGGAAGGAAAATCTGGTCACGCTGCCACTCATCATCATCATGCTTACTTAACAACATCATCATATCATTAGACTTTGTTGAGGTTGTGTGAGTGGCCCGCGCCCGGGATGGGGGTGTGTCACCAGTTCAGTAAAGTCATCAAAAATGGGCAAACTTTAGGCCATCACACTTACACTTAGATTTTTACCAGTTCAGTATTTAAAGTCATCAAAAATCGGCAAACTTTAGGCCATCACACTTACACTTAGATTTTTACCAGTTCAGTATTTAAAGTCATCAAAAATCGGCAAACTTTAGGCCATCACACTAACACTTAGATTTGATGGGAATAAAATTAGGCAAAATAATAAAAATAACCTAAGCATCCCAGCCCGCTTCTTTTTTTTGGTCCACAATTTTCTTTTCGTTTTCTTCTTTTTATTTCAGTCATAATTTGTTTCAGCGTTTAAGATGTTTGAAACAAGTTTGTATCTTCCTTGTGCATTTACAAGTTTTGTAGTGACCAAACCCTCAGAACCATGAAATAAAACAGATTAAAAAGGGCCTATCTTCTATTTTGAAGGTTTCGATGAGGTCACCTCTTATCCTTCTGACTTCTAGGGGGTACAAGTTGAGTGATTTTAACCTTTCGTTGTATGAACATCCCTAGCATGGGGACCCAGACTCAGTGTCATTGGTTGAAATATGAGCATTCTCAATTTCTTACAAGACAAGCCACAAATTTAATTCAATCATCAAAGTTTAAATATGAAATAAACAAAGTTTTCAAAATATTGGATTCAAAGCTGTCATTTTTGACTGTTAAAATTATTTACACGGTAAACCTGGGCAGTGGGCACTGGCTAGAGCGGTTTACAATGAAAATTGTGTTGTTCAGAAAATATTCAGGCCTACAAAATACATTGTGTTATCCATTTAAGATTGTATGTTCACAATTTGTTTTCATTTTCTGTGCAGGATAACAGTGAAGTGCATTTCAGAGTCAAGATGACGACACAAATGAAGAAACTTAAGGAATCATATTGTAATAAATTGGTAAGCAATTTCTTTTAATGGTTCCAAAGATGGTTAGGCCTGTAACTTTCTTTTTCTTCTTTTTTTGGGGGAGGGGGGATGAAGGGGGCAATCCAAATAAACACAACACCAAAAGTAAGTCCCCCTCTCAAAATGTCGTCATAACATCGTAAGGTAAAACATGTTACCAATAAAACTTAGTTAGTAATAATCCTATGACTGTTTCCTAAATGTTGTTTGAAAATGAAAGATGTCCATGACTTCATGGCTGAATGAGCTCAAATGGAATACAACAACTGCCCTTCTCAAAAGTCACAAGTCACCGTGCTAATATTTGAGCCAAGAAGGGGATTTACATGGCTGAATGGTCATGAATTGATTACACATTACAGTAATATTCGCTCAACCACGGGTGTTTTTCCATTAGTAAGAAGCAATTCATAAACTTTTGAGAAGGGCAGTTTTGTCTTCCATTTAAGTTCATTCAGCCATGAAGTCATGGACATCTTTCATTTTCAAACAACAGGAAACAGTCATAGGATTTTTTCTAGCTAAGTTTTATTGATAAAATATTTACCTTACGATGTTATGACAACATATTGAGAGGGGGACTTACTTTTGGTGTTGTGTTTACTAGATGGATACGGTATAATAATGAAAGCAACATTAATGTGCCACCATTGTAAGGAGAGAATTTTTTTTGTGTTGCCCTCTTGTGCCAAACTAAAAATATTGAAGTCTGGTCGGTCAATCAATTTTCCTTGTCCCCTCCCTTTTTCGCTGACAAATATTACTGACAGACTGGTTCATGACGAGACAAAATTGGTCAATGTTTCTAGTGTGATAATACTAGTTGCAAAAACAATTTATGCAAGCAAACCTATTTGTTTCAAGTAGAAAATAGTATCTTTTGACAATTTAGGTTAAATTTAAATCGGTTAAATTTAAATCGGTTATGAAACAGTTAAGTCAATGTTCTTTATCAGAAATCAGTTCGAAACAAAGCAAAGTGGGCATGTACAGGGGTCAGAAAGTCAAGGAGAATCCCAAAATCCATTCTAGCAAAGATTCCCACCAGTAAAGTTAGGAGAGTCCAAGTTGATTAATGATTATCGTAGGTAATCTGTCTAAACACACTGTTTGAATGGAGGATAATCCATATATTGTCGCCAAATCTTTAGCAAGAATCTATTCTATACGGATTTCATCTCACACCCTTTGACGAATTTCTGACGAAGTTGTCTTTATTTTTATGAACTCTATGATTCCAAGATGCAAATGTTGGGCTCTCCTGACTGTGTGTAGAGCAGTAGAGCTCATATATTATGAAAAAAGAAAGGTCGAGGGTCTTTATCAGAATGCAGTTGGAATAAAGCAAATTTAGTGTGCAGGCAGTTTCCCAGTCCCCCTTGTTTACCTTTATTTTCATGACAGACAGACTGAACCGAATGCTATGTCAAATCCTTGGATATATAATTTGATGATTCACGATTGATATACTTTAAAAAACTTAATTTCACGCCAATTAATTTAGCGAATTAGCATTTAGTCAACTTTTTGCTGCAATTTAATTTCACTGATTTGTATCATATTCCTATATAACCATTATAAATAATATAATTTGCGAATTGGATCTCCTAGCGAAATTAAATTGCTAACAAAATTAAGTTGTTCTGCAATAATCCAGGTTGCTAACTGCTCTTTATAACTTTTGCTCTCTAGGGTGTGCCAACGAGTTCGAGAAGGTTTCTCTTTGATGGAGAGAGGATAAGGGACGATCAAACACCAAAACAGGTAGGCTAGGCGCCATGTTATATAATGCTGGTGATGGATGCATGTGACATGCGGTTGACCTCGGGTAAAAGTATGCAAGGTCAACCTCGCCCAAAAAACAGTGCAATGGCTATCAGTGGTGCGCATCACATCCGGTCGGCCTTGGGCTCTGATTGGTTCCAGAAAATGTGCGAGTTGTTAAGAAGGGGCAGTGGGCTGATTGGAGTGCGCCCCGCGTATGTCTGACCATGGCCAGGAGAATGTGTGCCGTGACTGCAGGGCTCAAAATGCACAGGGGTGAAGGGTGATTAGCCCCCAGTTTTCACAAAATAGCCCCCCCTGAAAAAATGTTGGTCTATGGTAAAATGTACTAAAGGGGCGATTTTGGGCAGAATTTGCTCAAGATAGCCCTCATAGCCCAAAAAGTATTTTAACCCATGGCCGTGAGTCCATTGCCCTTCGGAGATCCCGGTGTAGACTGAATCCTCCCAGTCTTCCCTTGTTGACACACTGGCCCTATGATAGTCCACCATTTAATAACAGGCAGTCTGGTATATTGGTGGTCTGTGCACCAAGCCATTAGCCTTGGTTGGTTGACGCAGTGTCTACTGCCTGGGCAAGTGACTAGCCTACAGAAAGGAGTATTTGTAATGCAGCATATCAAAAGGGGGGACCTTTGTGGCTGTGTTTTTTTTCAAGATATAGATGAAATTGGACAGACAAATAGAATTCAGGAGTCGTTTTCACTCGTAAAATCTGAATTTTGATCAATTTAGTGTCATTTTAAAGCGTAAATAATTCTCTTGACAGCAAACATAATAAAGTGCTCAACAAAAGAAAGTTGTACACTTTGTTCAGGTCAATTAAAGTAACTTTTGATTGTTTTATTACCAAACAGGCTAGATAGACATTTGGATGAATCTTTTAGGCACATTTTGATACCAAACATAACACCTAGCAACAAAGATAAACCATGATTAGCGCCATTTAAATAAAATTAGTCACTTTTCAAAAGTCACATTTTCAATTACTACACGGGAGGAAAATGTGTGTGTGCGAGGTTCACCCCATGCGTGACACTGTTGTTAACCAGGATTGACCGGCGGGCAATCGATCACACAGTGCAGCCGTGTACACTACCTTGCGCTGGGCGTACACTTAGTGAGCGGGATATTTGATTCCGAACATAAAGGGCATTATGTGCTTGTTAACAATTGATGTTTTCTTCCGCGTAGTGTATTGGAAATGTGACTTTTGAAAAGCGACTAATTTTCTATAAATGGTGCTAATCATGGTTTATCTTTGTTGTTATTTGGTATCAAAATGTGCCTAAAAGATTCATCCAAATGTCTATCTAGCCTGATCGGTAAAAAAATAGTCTAAAGTTACTTTAAATGACCTAAACAAAGTGTACGACTTTCTTTTGTTGAGCACTTTATATTGGCTTCACCTGCAAAGTCCCTCTTTTGTTGTGCTGCACCACGTTTAGTTAACCCTTCAAGTCCTGAACGCTACAGAATCCCATTAGATAAAAGGGATTATAATAGGTAAATGTGTATGTTTTGTTTCGAGAGAAATTAGACAAATCAATGCATGCGCGCTGATGTTGATATGTGAATAATGGCACGACCCCGCACAGGGAGTGGTACTATTGTGAGCATTATCGACATTTGCGCAAGTGCAAACAAAACATATGCATGATTTGGAGAAACAAACATATGCATGTATTGACCTAATTCGTACACGACACTATACAAATCAAAATCCTTTTAATCTCTATGATAACAAATAAAAACATGTGAACAATTTTTGCTAAATACCTGCAGTAAAAATCGGTGAACCCGTACTGCCTGAACAACGAATCAGAACAACACATGTGGTTGTGGTGCGAACTGTACGGAGCACACACGGACGCGTATATATGCTTTCTGATTGGTTTGACACTACTAACAGTGTATGAATTACTAGGTAGAAATTGCTAGGAGTCCAAAATTGTCAAGGGATCAAATTATGGGAGTCCCAGCGCCTTGGACTCTCAAAAACATTACCCCTAACCTGATTCCCGAACTCGTAGAGTCCTGCAACATTAACATTATCACTACAGATATTGTTGCACTTACTCCATAATTCTGTTTTATTATTCTCTTCCACAGCTTGATATTATCACTACCTAACTCCATGCTTTTGTTAATTAATCTCTTCCACAGCTTGATATGGAAGACAATGACACTATTGAAGTATACCAGGAACAGACGGGAGGTCACTGCCTCTATTGACAATTGACCCCTGACCCCATTGTAACCACTCATCTTTGAACACACCCCACACACATAACCAGACCCGTCTTCATTCATGAAGCTCAAGGAATGTAAAGAGAGAAGGCAAGAGAGAGAGAAAAGTACTTTTTTATGACCAAGCTGTGTTGACATGACGTTTTGTACGAGTCGCTAAGCAACTGATACATTCGAATTCTGAAAGCCATCGAGATTGGGGACGATAGATTGTTTATTTTGCTATGGTAGGGGGATATACAGTGTGAACAAAACTAACTGATATATTCTGAACAAAGTGGTAACTGTAGAGCCTCGTCAATGAGGATTGTCAAGATTTTAAGGGGAACCCATCAGTGAATCGTGTCATATACAACGTAGTTGCATATTGAGTGCCACAAGGTCCTATCTGTAATAGCTGCCAGTTGTTATATATGGGATTGTTTCCATGCTGAGCAGCAATTATAGGTGTAGACTAAATGTAACACAGAGCAGCTATTGCAAATATGATTTTCAAATATACTTTAATGATGTGAAAAGTCACTAATAGCTGCCTTATGCTATAACACTTCTGGTGCTATAACGGCACACCCTTGTAAAAATACAACCTTTAACATGGCAACCCTTGTAGATAGGGCCCGATTGCTCCAAACCCTCGATGTCAATCATCAATGATTGCCTATTTATTTGGAAGTTACATCGTACATCCGCTCGTAATCTGTTAGTCTATGGGTAGTCATAAGAAACCTGTTTTAATAGGCATTTTCGATTGAGAATGTTGCGCAAAGGTGAAGCATTTATATGACAGCGATTCACTGTTTATCCAGCTCTTGTTTGTCCATTTCAGACAAGTTCTGAGAATTTGGTTATCACTTAGTGTCCGAAATACAGCTTTGATTAATTCATGTCCCATATCATAATAAGGATAGTCGAAGCGCATGGTTCCCCGTCTCTTAACATATATTTGTAACCAAGTTGTAAAAGCTATGATGTAAAACATGTATACACTTGTCCCGCTATAAGAGAAATTTGTTCCACAATGCACATTTATGGCAACTAGACTTGCTGATGCCATCTTTTCGTCAATCTGCATTTGATGCAGCAAGTATGACTACTCTTTTGTTTTTTGGGCCCTTCAGCTTGTATAAAGTAAAACTGTGTAACAATTAAACACATGAACTGCAGGAAGTGTCGCTTTATGCATGTTCAGGGGCCAGAGTACGTAAAACAAGCGTTTTTTGGCCCATGAACATGTTTAGAGTAGACTGCCATAAGGTTATACATAGGAAGTATTACTTTATATACATGCTGAGGGCCGTATGGAGATACGAGGTTTTTTGATGTGAAGGTGGTATTACAGGTTGTCTAGTCTGCCGACTCAAGGGTTAGAATTTCGAGAATCCATTCTTGCAAAGATTCTTGTAAACAAATATTCGAGAAACTTTCAAAGTTTATTACACGCATTAAATGGAGGAGAATCTAAAGATTCTTGTCAATTATATTATGAGAATCTAAATGGATTCTCGCAGCTTCACACCAAATTCTAACGCTGGACTCTATAGCCACTCCAAATGGTTACACAATTTTGCCGGCGTGCGTATAAATAAATATTGAAACGCCGCAAATTTTTTATCTTCTTTGTACAGATCTATGTCCGTAAGGCGTAATGTAATTAGTATATATCCAACAGTATGAAGGATAACGAGTGTGGAACGTTAGCACGTATGGTGCTTATTATGCCCAACAGGGCTCGCATTTCATCAAGGCCATCGCCCTTTTGAGGTTTTGCCTTGGTGCCCTAGACATTTGTTAACTTCCAAGGTATTCTTGACCATTTGTTGGTGTTAAATTTTTGTGACAAGTTGATTGTTACGATTTGTTTACACTAGACGTTATTTACGTGCATTGCGGTGCGTTATCGCGATTTTCTTCTGACAAATCCATGGTGTAAAGCTTATTATACTTATGGATTTGTCAGAAGAAAATCGCCCCTATTAACATTTAACCATTCATATGCTACCTATCAATAACTCAACACATGCCAACTGTACATTCTAACGGTCCATACAAGTATATCAAAAGTCAAGCTGATCAAGGTTAAACAAAATTAAAAAAACACCACTGATATAGAAAAGGGATTTTTCATCTTATGGTTTTGTATTTGATACATTATTTTTTCCCATTCATTCATTGTTAGTGTGCAGAGTCAGAAGTTTTTTAAAGGGTGCGAGAATTCATTACGATCCTTCCTTGCAAATGATTTGGCGAGAATCTATGGATTCTCCACCATTTAAGACGGATTATCTATGAGAATCAACTATAGTAGATTCATAAACATTGGCCAATGATTTAGACATATTCCATTTAACGTTCGAGGAACAACAATGGACCAATCATAACAATATCGGTATCGTTAAGATGCTATTGTTTACGCTGCGATCTGATAGACTTCTAAGCGTTGAAGCAACACATCCCCAATATCATGCATCCATGCATGAATTACTACTGACCCAAGCAAATAGAGTGCTCGCTATTCAAACGTGCCATCTTAACAAGTGACCCATTGCTTCCATCTCGTAGTTAAATCAATTTGTAAAATGGCACAAGAAAACTTTCACTATTTTAAATTATTATGAACTACCTACCGATGTAATCTAAGACACAGGGAAGCATAAAATCATGTGTCAATGATCAGATTCAGGTTTCAAATCACTGCCTTCCCTCAATAGGAAAATATTACCTATGTACTGAAATGGTAAACCGGCCAAAGTCTGTGAATCTACCATGTAGGATCCTTGCTGCAACTTTATGAGAATGGATTCTCGGATTCTCCTCAAATTTCTGACTCTGGTGTGATAAACGTTTCTCTGTAGTGTAATTAAGAAGTTTGTAGAAAAAAAAGACTGAAAGGAAATTGTGTTGTATATATTACCATTGTGCTGTCGTCTTCGTACCAAGTAGGATTAATTGAATTTTTTGATTTGTACTTCTGTATGTGTCTCTTAACCCAATTCCTGAACCATTTATAATTTTTAAGTTATGATAAGTAATCAGTGCTTAAAGTCAACCAAAGTGTCTGTGGGCTCCTCCACTTCTCATTAGGTCTTTGCCAGTGTTAGCGCTGACCTGACCCGCAGATTTAAGGGGTTCAAATCGAGAAATATAGAGGTCTAGGTATCTACATTGTATCTTTCTAAAACTAGACAAAACAAAGTTAGAAATATAAGGGGTCCAAACTAGTCAAAGAGGTCCTGGACCCCTTAAAACGCCATCCCTGGTTGCCATGATGATATTTTCAGAAATGCCAACAAATTTGTTGACAAATAACATTTTGACGAGGGATTGGAGGAAAAAGTATGGTTGTCTGAGTCTGACAGAAAACCAGCATTAAAATTTATGTTTTCCGTCAGCAGTTGTAGCCTACTGGAAGCTGGGATAACCACTTAATTTGAACGCTACTCATAAGCAAATATGTTTGAGAGTCAGCAGCCACCTTGTTATTGGTAAATCTCCCATCTCCTACCAGGGCTCAAAATACATGGGGGCCAAGGGCGATTAGCCCCCAGTTTTCGAAAAATAGCCCCCTGAGAAAATGTTGGCCTATGGTTAAATGTACTAAGGGGCGATTTTTGGCAGAATTTGCTCAAAAAAGCCCTCATAGCCAAAAAAGTATCTCCTACCTTTAGGCCTCACTTTACTTTCAAACTCGATTTAACTTGTGTGTAACATCAGTAATATGACAGCATTGTTTTGTTATAATAATATAATGCTCGTAGCAGCACGCTTCTACAATCTGTGACGTTTTGGTGTCATTGATGACAAGTGAAAAGTTGTGTATTTTTATTCGGTTCGAGCAGTAAACATTTGTTTGTTTTTTCGGAAAATTGTATACTTACTAAATTTGACTTTAAATATAATGTGGTAACTATTTAGTTGATCATGATTATGTTGTACTTTATAATCTAGCGTAGTCGTTAACAACTTGTATATTATCAGGCCATAGTAATCACGCAGACTGGTGTCCATTCTAGGCCAAAATGCATTGATGCTTGCTCGCAAAATTAACAACCTGTTATGCTTTTAACATTTTCCACGCGGCAGACGACATTCCAAAATGTTTCAAAAATGTCAAAATTATTAAATGTCATTACCATATTTGGAATCGCCATGAGAAATGCATTAAAATAAGTGCGAACGTTCCTAGTTTTGGTTCAGTAATTCTTGAGATAGACTTTGAAAGGTGTCTGAAAAATCTGTTTTGAATATGGTAAAACAAATAGCCGCATGGAAAGTGTTAACTTTGAATGGCATTTTTCGCACTCTATTCTAGGATTCATTTACCATTGAAATTATACATTGCATGATTTCGTTATGAATTGTAAAAAACACACCTTTAAATTTGCTCAAGATTGACCATGGTATATTTGCCAATGTTTGCCTACGTTATAAATATCGGGTTCGATTTTCAAAAAAGCATGGATCCACAAATTGGCCTAGAGAAAGACACCAGACTGTTGAATAATGTCAAGCTTATTTAATAGGGCTGTTGTCGTTGATGTGTTTTGGGATGTCGATGTGTCAGCATAGCTAAAACTGAATACAAATTGGAATTTTGGACCAAAAAATCTCATTTTAGTTTGAAATGTGTACATGAGTTACAATGAGCCGTGTTTATCTCAAGTTTATACCGTGAAATTTGCATCAAAATGTAGGATTATTGTGATAATGCGTCGCACACAAAATGGAGGATATGTTTACTTTGAAACAAATCTGTGCGCAACTAAAACTTGTCTCGGACAACAGCCCTTCTAATTTTTAGTCAAAATCATCGGCCTATTCAAAGTATGTTCATTGTAATTATTCTGATATTTATTACAGGAGTACTTGGTTGAGACGCTGAGAAGTGCGGATAAAGACATTAAGTGTTTGTGGTAATTTTTAACTGGTGGGGATGTACACGTTAAGGTTTCTTTTTTTCCTGTGAAATATATGTTTGACAAAAATCATGGCTATCGTGGCGTGTTATTTATTTTCTTGTGCAAAAGTTATATTTATACGCAGTAATGGAAATACCCACAACTGGTCAACCCTGGTTGACGATCATGTGTGCCACAGCTCTATTAATAATATTGTGTGTACTGATCATAATGGTAGTAGTATTGCTTTATTCAGTAATAATAAAGAGGATTAATATCATGTCCTGTCCAGTTCCCCCCTCGCTAGTCTGTGGTTGAGATACATGCCTTGCAATGCAGAGAGGTTCATGGTTCGATTCCCACTAGGACCCCTTTTTTAACTGATTTATTTTCTCTTGTAAAAGTTAGGGTTAGAAATATTCAAAGTCATAGTCAACCCCAGGTGGAAAGTCATGTGGGTATTTCCATCGCTGCATATTTATATAGTGGAACCTTGTTAATACTAACTTGCTTAACACAAAAATTCCTGACAACACACACACTAAGTTTTTCCCAGGTCCCAATTGCTATATTTTAAATAATAATTTAACCTGATAAGGCCAGTCTCACATACATTTGGGTGGGTGTCGGGGGGGGTGTCGGGGGGGGGGGGGGGGGGGGGCTACCACCTATGCGATATGAAACTTCAAAAGAAATGAGGAAATTCGGTTTTGGGCAGAACTAAAACAAAAAAGTCCAAAATTGGGCTCTTCGAGTAGGGAAATGTTGCAAAAGGGAATCTTTTTTCTTCAAGTGCCCTATATTTTACAATAACCTGATAACACAAATTCCTGTTAACACAAACCAAAATGGGAGGCCCGTGTGTTAACAAGATTCCACTGTATCTACAGTATCTTCATAATTTTATAATACAAAAATACTTGTTAATGGCAAATAGTGGCTGAATTAATTTCATCATAGATAATCAAGACGGGGATGGCTATGTGGTCCCAGACCGGCCAGACGTGTTAAGAATTAAACACAGGGCGCCTCGAAAAAGTGGGTACTCTCTTTTTCTGCAGTGTTTAAGATTTATACTAAAAAACATGCCCTTTTCCCAAATTTGGTTTGTTTTGACACACCACTTTTGTGAAATACACCCGGAATACTTAAGAATACTAAACTGCACCAATAAAGTATCTAAACACCTACAGATGGTCAGATTTATCGGAACCTGAAATAGTATGCAAAAAAATAATTAATTCGATTCACAGTTATCTTCTGTGCATTTTGACACCTCTTTTGTTGCGCTAGGATATTGTTTGGTGGATTTATGGGTATTTGAGTGGCTTAAGGTCAAATTCAAAAGTTGCAAAAAGCTCCTATTCACCCTAATTCCAGAAGGGAACTCACATCAAGCATCACACACAGACAAAATCAAGACAAAAGACACCAAATTTGTTCTGTTTACTTAACCATGACAATTAATTATTGATTTTATACCTCCCATCTCTGACCTTTTTGTTTTTGTTATTGACAATTATGCTGATGTTCATCGCAATCGATTTATCCAACGCACGACAAACAAATCATTTATAAAAGGCGGGCAAAAATAATGCTGATCTTATTCGTCAACGCTCTTGCTTGTATAGCCTTGATCAGGCTTTCTAAAATGTGTATCGGGTTGTAGTATTCCGGGCTATTATATACCAAACTCCTTGTGCATACTGATATTTATAAATAATAACAAGTCCTACAAGCTTATTTATTTAGTGCGAAAAACTTAGCATCCAAACTGCCGCCCCCTTTACTGGCCCACCAATTACTCACTGAACACGCTGGGCGAAGCCCGGTGTAAACTGTGCAGTGATCGCCTTTGAGATACCATCGCGGGAGAACGAAGTTCGACTGAGGCCGCAGCCTTGTACAATCTGTTATGACTGGTGAAGTAATTTATGTTAATTGCATAAACATGTTGACCCGCCTCCATTAGTGTCGTAATAGCGCATTTTAATGAATATTTACGATGTTTACCGGTCAAAGGCTGCTTGTCTTTTCTGATTGGATGTTATACCTTATGAATAATACATATTCGCCATATTTGGGAATATTACCCCCACGAAAAACCATTGGATTTCCATCAGTTTTATAAAGTGAAACATTAGATTGGCATTGCAGAATGTGCAAGGCTTCGTGTTCAGCACAGCTCTCAGGTCGTAAATCCTATGTCACTTGTCTTAGCACGCTATAATCAGCTTAATAGAGAAGGGTGGGATTTCCGTGTTATGGTGTTAGCAACGTCAGATATGGTTACGGACAATATGAGACTGCGTTATTTTAAATGATTTTAGAAGCCTGGTCAAGGCTAGCTTGTATAGGGGTTTTTGCAACTTTTGAATTCGACCTTAAGCCACTCAAGTGCCCATAAATACGCCAAACAACATCGTAGCGCAACAAAAGCGGTGTCAAAATGCACAGAAGATAACTGAATCGAATTAATTAATTATTTTTTTGCATACTATTTCAGGTTCCGATAAATCTGACCATTTGTAAGTGTTTAGATATTTTATTGGCGCAGTTTACTTAGAAGGTCATCTCCAAGCGCATGTGTGGATGTTTTTAGATGACGAATTCAATCAAGCCATTATGGACTTGATTCTGTATCTAGGTATTAGGGTCTTCCCAATTTTGGCTGGTTTTGACTCGTTTCAGGTTTGACACACCATTTTAAAAATACTACTCAAAAGCTCCAATCACATTGTGTGGACGTTTTTCGATGACGAATTCAATCGAGCCATTAGAATAGCCGGTCGGAAAGCGGCGATTTATTTGTTGATTTATCTTCCAATAGTGTGATCCCAGTTAAAACCTGGTTAGAGTTATTGGGCCGTATTCTCGTACTAAACACGGTTTTAGCTTAAAGCCGTGTTTAACTAAACGCGTGTCTAACTTAAACGTGAGTTTATAACAAAACGCGATTTTGAACTCTGCAAATCTTGTTCCCAGAGTGGTCCTGCGTTGATTGCACACAGTATTAAATTCATTGGGGCCCTAATGGGTTACAATAGATATCGACCGAATGCTTTATAAATACACGGTACTTTTAAAGATTAAACGATCCGCACATCAGCTTGCACCAGGCACGGTTGAGTGATCATTCGAGGCATACAGTTGGTGCGCGAGTCTTAGTTAAACGCGCATTAAACTACCCCCATACCCATGTTTAATGTTAGACACATTTCAGCGAGTTAGACGCGTGATTAAGTAAAAATGTACGAGAATCGCGTTTAGTTAAACGCTGTGTCTATAGTCAAAGTTAGACGCGTGTTTAGCTTAGGACCATGTTTAACTACGTACGAGAATACGGCCCATTATTATTAACCTCAATATACAACAGACACAACAACACGACACATTCACTGACGACTGCTTCACATGGTTAGCTGCAAACACTTTGTTTTATTTATTTCTCAAAATAATTGTGATTGGTCCAATCCAAAAAATATTATTACAGTACCAATTAGGCCCTATCACAGCATGAAGGTTCCCCAGCGGGACTTGTGAATCCATAAGTAGATATCATGCTTGTACAAAAAGGGTTTTTTACGGAGAGGGGAGGTGGTGGGATTTTCTCACAAAAGTGCGGTGTTCATTTGTGCTTGGTGTGTCAAAACCAGCAACAATTGGGAATACGGCACTTTTTGAGTGAAAATCTTTAAAATTCTCGTTATGCTTAAAAATTGGGGGAAAACGTGGGGAAAATTGGTTTGTTTTAGGTCCAATCAGATTGAAAATTCACAACCATGCTTGGTATCCAACTTTTAGTGGATATGAGGTTACGGGCATGTGTGGCCAAATATGGCCCCATTTTTCACCCGTCTGGTAAATGAATGACCCCTTTTTATAGCCATTTATGGATCTAAAATCCTTAATTTGGCTGTTTTTCACAGAAATTTGAGCAAAATTGGTCAAATATAATAGGGAACTTATGGGTTTCCGGTAATCTTAAGGGTCCATTTCCCCCCGAAAATGTGTAAATGTTTGGGTCAATTTTCATTTTACTGGTGGCACCCCCACCGAATCTTACTCCCCTTCGCCCTTGTGTCAGTTGTCTTTTTGCCACCAATGGAGCTTGTTGGACCCAGTGTAATATATCTGGAAAGTATTTCCGAAATACATCATTTGCTGATCAAGGGCCAAATGTCATGTTACCCTGTGTTTCTAAATCTAGAAAAGTGATGCTAATTTTAAAATGCTGCAATTTATTTCCTCACATTATTACAATTACTACACAATGGGATTTTTTTTCTTCAATTTCGGTATAATAAAGCTCATTATTATCATTATTTTTTTCAACATTTTTCAACTTTTTTTTTATGCAAAACATAACTATTTACAAGAATACTGTACATAATAATGATCACAGTCAGATTTACTTGATTTGTTGGAAGATTAGGACATGGTTTATGTGATTCAATTCTAAAATAATTTACCTTTTAAGCGACGAAAAAACACCACCTTGTTCTACGGGCACAACCGATCCATTTTTTAAAACCCAAAAAATATTTGAACAAATTTTTTTTTGGGGGGGGGGGGTTGAAATTTTTTTTGGGTTGAAAATTGGTTGAAATTGTTTGAACTCCCCCACCTTCGAAAAACCTGGCCGACCCAGAGGTCTGTTTGCCCGTAGAACAGGGTTTTAGTATTTTTCGTCGCCTTATATAAGTTTAACAAATTCCTGTATTATGGCTTTGAACAATTATCCATATCAATGGTATGGAATTTGATACACAATCCGTTGAATTATTGTGAACACTTTCCAAGCGGCTATTGGTTTTACCAAAGGATGACTGAACCAATACTAGGCATGTTTGCACTTATTTTAATGCATCTCTCATGGTGATTCCAAATACGGTAATGAAATTCAATAATTTTAACATTTTTGAAACATTTGACATTTTGGAATGTCGTCTGCAGACGCCTGCTGTGTGGAAAGTGCTAACAACAAAGACACGCAAGAGACACAATGTAGTGTACTGAATGGAAACTTGTTAAGGGGCTGTGGACCCTCAGCATAGCCTCCATAATAATATTTTTTTGCAGAAAAGGGTTCAATGAATCCAACCATGATCATGAAATTGACCATTTTGGAGAAAATTATAAAAAACACGTGTTTTTTTTACCCATTTTAGGTTTTGCAAAGATAACTCAAAATATATTTTGTCAAATTTTTTCATACTAGTTTTATTATAATCCTAATACAATTCCTTAGGAACTTTTGTTTGTTTTTTGAAAATCTTATTTATTTTTGGGATTATAGACCAAAAAGTGCCAAAATCATGAAAATCACATTTTTGGCACTTTTTGGTCATCGTTGGATTCATTGAACCCTTTTCTTCAAGAAAATGTATACTTTTATATACATTATTGAAGGAGTTACAGCAGTTTTACGGAGGTTATGCTGAGGGTCCACACCCCTCTTAACACGAAATCTGATAACACAAAGTAAGGAAATAAATGGTACAACATAATTAATTTCAATACTACGAAAAAAGAAGCTAACGTTTAAAGATGAACCACTTGTTTTTCACGTATATGAAAGTTGCAATCAAAACAAGATGGACTTGCCATTTCGAAAAAATGTTCAACAGGAAGAATGTCTGGCTTTTTAGTTGCAATCATCTGCTAAAGCGAGTACAGTCCAACCTCGGTTAATTGACCCCCTTCTATCCGAATAACACTGTTATCTGGCTTAATGATCCCAAAGAAAATACATTTTTACAACCTTATCAACTTTTTTTCACAATCTGAAGCATGTGAAGGGTGTTTTTTCATTCAGTACCCTTCTTTTGTCCCAATTTGAGCACTTAAGTAGCGTCAATGCAGAATTACACATAATTCGCTTATCCAGATGTTTCACTTATCCGGCCATTGCTTGTTCTCATCATGTCTGGATAAACCGAGGTTGGACTGTATGTAAACAGGTCTTTTTTTAACCCCCTACCTGTCTATCTTACAGTAGTTCTGATTGGTTTATTACAAGACGTACTCATATGAATAGCCAATTCAAATGCAGCTTGTAAAATGTTTCACTCCCATCTTTATCAGGGATATAATTATTCTAACAAAGTCTCTCATTGGTGCAATAAATGATGTATTCATCTTTCTGACCAATCGGCCGGTAGTTCTCAGGGGGTTAACACAATTCTGCAATTTTTAAGACCAGCATCCATCCATACTCACCTGTTGGGCCAAGAAAAAAAAGAAAATCTGCCTCACATACCCCCTCCTGCGCGCATAATGGTGCGTTCACATTCCCGTCGTTGCGAATCGGCCGACGTCGATGGATATCGGTGCGCGAGTTGAAGCAATGTCAACTTTTGTCCGTCAACGTCGGCTGATACGCAACGATGCATAACCCTACGTGTTGAGCCCAATTTTGGGCTTTTTATGTAGTTGTCCAGAAAAAAAAGAGAAAAATTGGCTCCGAAAAGGGGAAAAAGAAGGGAAAAAAAGTGGGCCAAAAACACAATAAAAAAAGAAGTTTCGCATTAAGCATAGCTATCTCCCCAAATGTAAGTGAGACAGACCTTTTTTTCGGCCTAAAACAACAAAACACAAAGTGGTCCCTTGAATTGAACCTTGTGGTACACCACATCCATCCCTGGTTCCACACAAACTTCTGATACTGTTTCACATGATTTCAAATTCAAAAATTGTGATGCCTAGCCAGCAGGCAACGTTCATTGATTAGCAATATTTTTTACAGCGGTAATCACTGCACAATGATCTTAATCCAAACAAAACTGTTTAAACAACAAAAGGTCATACAGTTTGTCTTCTCTTTCAATTTAGACCCTTGGCATTTCGTAACCTTTATACTGAAAACCAAACAATAACTATAAACTCTTTTAATTTGTTTGGCATATTACCAGAAATACGTATGTAGTCCATTTGCGACTCGTCACATCAAAACATACCTCTTGGGGTCTTTTATTTGTTATCCAATGTCTGATATTAACATCATCAAAACATGCAAAACCCAAGCTTTAAATTGATACCTCATACATGAAATTTAGCCTTAAGAATCAGGAAATATGATGAATTAAATTTTTTAATATTTTTCCAAGATATTTTACTCCATACTTGAAATTAGAGAAACCGACAAGCGGTATGTTTTGATGTGATGGGTCACATATGTGATGCGATCAAGCATAATGAGTCGTATGTCGGGAATATTAATTTTGAGTTACAGGTAAAAAGAATTGACAAATTTGTATGTTTTACTTTGTTTTCTTAGTTGGTAAACTGTTTTAACCTTGAAACTTGAAGTTCGATTTTAGTGGGGTTTGGACCATACTGTAGCATTTTTCACCTGCTTTTTAATGATGGACAAATATCAAAATTCAAATATGCCGACATGTGACTTATTTCGCTTGATCACGTCATGTAGTCCATTCATTCTCAGGATGGTAGTGTTACCGTGCAAAGAAAATGTTGAGGTCTTCCCACAATGCATTGCGTGAACACTAGCCAACTAAACTTTTTTCACACGATGCATTTGCCAAACTCTAAAATTTTAGAAATAAGAAAAACAAACGCTGATAAATAATTTATTCATTGATGTAAACTAGAACCTAAGAGCTCCAACAATGAACGCACTATGAAGCCATGATTGTGTGCATATGTCTATAGCAAGCAAGCATGTGCAACCTTTTCTACCACACGGGCCGCATTGCGATTTTGAGATCTATTCACGGGCCGCAGCGATTATCAAACATTCCAAAACACGTCCGGAGGAGTAATAGGGAGAGGGGAAGTCCATTGCTCATGGAATACCCGCTTCTCTTCGTGTAATTTCCTCTTTTTACTCGCTTTAGCTGCTGCAAGCGCCATTTTAACCAAGAATTTTATCACGCAATCACACCTTGGGTTATATTTACTTAATGCAGCGCGTCACCCTACTAATATAAGGGAGCACACCACCAAATCAATCCGTCATTTGGGTAAAACTAGGGAGTTCCGTTTAAAACGGGCCGCATCATTTGGAATTTTAGGATTGCTTCGCGGGCCGCAGATTAGAGGTCGGCGGGCCGCATGTGGCCCGCGGGCCGCAGGTTGCACACGCTTGGTCTATAGGAACCGAGACAAATTGGAGACCAGAATGATGGCATTTTGCAAAAACGCAATGCATTGTGGGGGTGTCTTTAAAATCTTCTTTGGTTACCGTGTTTACTTTGTGTCAGCTCAAGCTAGGAGATGATGTAACTGCATACTATCTAGACATCTAATTCAGTCAGTTCCAAATTGGTGAAACCTGGTTCACAGTAGCGAATTTAGAAGAGCGTCGCGTGCAAAACGCTCGCATGGCCCGCAATGTCATTGTCTGCGTGACGCTTGCGTATGCCAAAATCGCGCTTATACGCTTTGATTACTTATGCGCGCGGATAGATAAAAACAGAATATTTCTTGCCAATTTGGAACTGATTGAACTATAGTGAAAACATCATAATATCACACATACGCGTAATTCCATTGCCACACTAACAACGAATGTTGGCTGTGGCGTGGTATCATGGTCAGCCAGCAACTCTTTTTCTCCTTTCAATGCAGTGAAACCAATATGGATTGTACAAACGATTGAACTCACAGTTAACAACTAACGCCTCCTCCAATGATAAACAAACACAAGTTGTGCAACAGGTCGATGGGGTGGGGGGCACTCAACTTTTTTTGGTAAGAATGTGCCGCCCAGGGTCTGAAAAAGAGGGGCTTTGGAACTGAACTGAGAGGATTTTATGACGTAAAATAATGTCCAAGAACTAATTTTCTTGATAAACTAGAACAAGAACTTGTTTGTTTTTCAAATATGATCAGTAAGAACGAACATTTCTTAGAAAAATACGGGTTTTAGAACGCACATTTTCCAAAAAAATTGGGGCTTTGGAATGACAATTTTCGTTATTTTTGGAAATTCAATAAAATGGGGTCTTAAGAGCTGATTGATGCAGGCTCAAAAAAGGGGAGGGTCTTAAGAGCTACCAGAAGAGGGTGAAAAAGGAGGTCTTCATGGTGGTACATACCTATACCCCTTTTCAAATGTCAGTGCCCCCATCCCCGGGGATTGATTATCTTAAGTGAAATACAAAATTCTGAACTGTAACAGCTACAACTACTAATAAACTAATTTAGCGGAATGTTGGGGGGACCAGGGGATAGTTGGTACTAGTTGGAACTAGTTGGTACTAGTTGGTACTAGTTGGAACTAGTTGGTACTAGTTGGAACTAGTTGGTACTAGTTGGAACTAGTTGGTACTTGTTGGTACTAGTTTTTACACGCTCTGCTCCTCGTCTGCCTCTTTGTGTCTGCGCTCTCACGCTCTTTGGCATCGAACCACGGTATGTCGAAATTCCTGCAAAAGACGAACATAACAGTTTATAATAGTGATCAGGAATTCTTAACTGGTGGCACAAGCACTACGCATTTGTACATGCCAAGTGGCACACAGTCTCAAGTCAGAACAAAAATCAACTTCATGTGTATCCTGAAACATAAAAGTGTCAGGAGAGCCCCCTACACCTTAAACAGTGCTGTGAGTGAGTGATTACAGATAAAGAGTCTGAAAACAGGTATGAAAGTCTGAAAAACCTTTGAAATTTGGAAAGCTCCTATACAAAGGCAAGTGCAGAAAAAGAGCTGCTGAAATCAAAACAAAAAAGTCTGAAATCTAATAAAAATCCTAAACTCTCACACCGTGTTAAAAATGGCAGAAATTCAAAAGCTTCAATGGCGCACCCCTTTTGACCCTGTATGTTCATACCGGCGGGCCTTTTGACCCACCCCCATTTGCCAGGTACTAGGTGGTTCGATATCTTGCACATTGTGGGGCATCACCAGATTTAGTTGAGAACGCTTGATATAGATATTAAGACCTTCAAAATGAATTTGATATCAGAGTAGTTGAATATGAAGCTGAAAACAAGTCAAAATTGAGAATAAATGTACCTTAGATCATGGCGATTGAAAATATCCAAAATGAAAATGTGAAATAGCCGAAATCAAGGTGCAAAGTGACTTGAGTTGAGAATCACTTGATACGTCTGTTTGCCCGTAGAACAGGTTTTTCTTCTGTGGTCTAAAGGCCTCCCCATACTCCACCAACGCTTGCGCTCTGACATATGCGTATTAGTGCCCATTACAAAACCAAAACAATGCTCGATCGGGAAAGCGTTTTCCGATAATTCGATCAGCCTACGCTTTGGGTGAAAGCGGCGAACGCTCGGGCCAACGCTGAAGTTGAATTCAGGTCAACTTTGTAGCGTTGACGCTGTCCACGGACCAATCAGCAAGCAGGACACTTTGCCGGACTTTTGACGTCACATATTTTTTCTTGAGCTCCCATTCATGAAAATACAGCCGAAATAGGCAACTCCCAGGCAAATCAGGCTATTTTTGCTAATGGAATGATATTGTGTATGTCAAGGTATGTTTATCAGTGGGCCTAAGCAAGTTTGTTGCGATGTTGATGCCTGTGATGTGCTAAAAATACAAATTTACGGCATTTTGTGAGGTAGTTTGGTCGTCTGTTCCCCAGAACACCATAGGCCTCGCCCACAGCGTTGACGCATTTGCTGATTTGGTCGAGCGTTGACCAACGCTAGCGTTCGGCGTAGATTCCCGATGAGCGGCAGAGCGTTGGTACATTTTGTGACAAGCGTAGCGTGACAACGCTTGCGCTCAGCGTTGCAGCGTTGGTGGAGTATGGGGAGACCTTAGGTTTTAAAGCGACTTTGTTGTGACAACACATAGGAGAAACGCATCAACAAATAAGACAACACTGGTTACCCATACGGGAGCGCATCGAATTTAAGATCTGCATGTATGTCTTTAAATGTCTACAGGGTAACGCACCAGATTACCTTACAAACTTTCTTTCTCATAAAGTCAAACCTGCCACTGGACCTATTACACGTTCATCATTGGACGTTTCTCTTCTTACTGTTCATATGGGGAAAAATCGTATTGGGAAAAAGTCATTCTATGTTTCTGCACCCTCCCTGAAAAACATATCAGGGATGCCTGTACACAGCCTAGTTTCAAGATCATTTCTATCCATCATATTGACTCTGTTTGCATTGTTCTAATATGGTTTCGTTTAATTTTGTTTTGGCGCCTTATAAATGTTGATTATTTATGTAAGGCAACAAAAAAAAGAAGTTGTGTGGCCCTAAAATCTTAAAAAACTAAGGTCGCGTTTTGTTGTTGTTTTTTCTTCATTTTTTGCTTCATTTTTTTAAGATTTAAAATTGATCTTTAAGTGTCTAAATGTTACTATTTCTTGCTTGAAATGAATTAGTACGCTTAAATAAATGTTTTATGAACTATTATCACACTAGAAACATTAGTTAAATTGACTTAGAACCTATACCAATTTTGTCTCAACGTAAACCATTTATTTTTTCAGAAAAAAAGAGGAAAAAAAAGGGTTTTCCAACCGACCGACCTGATTTTTAATTTTTGGCACTTGAAGGCACCACTACTTTTTTTGTGCATAATTTCTACGCGCATAAATTCTTACCCAGTTTCGTTAATGGGGACCAGAGCACCAAATGCAACCACAGGTACTGTCTCCTCTACCTGAACTTTACGAGCTGAAAACAAAACAAAAACCAAATAATAGAAATTAAATGCTTGAAAAATATCACTGAGTTCTATCCCTGAACATAACCAATATCAACAAAATAACAATTTAAGCTTACTGAAAAATGCGGCACTCGTCTGTTAAATCATTCTGAATTTAAAGCACAGATTCGTTTGAAATGGGCTTATTTTGCCAAATCTGTGCATGGCATGTGACACTGCAAATTATGAGCGTTTACTTTTGGACAAACTATAAGTAAACGCAATTCTAAACACAAAAGTAAACGTAAAAGTAAACGCAAAACTAATGTTTCTTGCATTTTGCACACAATTGACCTCAAAGCACACTCCAAGTGAGTGAATATTATCACAAATATTTCCACCATCTGTGATATAATGGGACAGTTATTTTTATTAGAGGCTGGGTGGAAAACAGAGCTTGTTGTTGGGCTCACATAAGTGTTTAGTATTGCATTTACTTTTGAGTTTACTTTTAGTTTGTCCAAAAGTAAACGCTCATAATTTGCATTGTGATGCATTTGGATTTCCCAGTTATCGATACTCATATTAATATGATCGATATATCAGTCACCTTTGCATCCTGAGCTATTGATATCGTGGCTTTCTGTCACGCATGACGCATGTATCGGAAAATGAGGGTTCCCCGTCTTTTTGGTTTTCCAATAACTGTGAGTAAGTTGTTTATTAGTTTATACTAGTTTTTACTACTATTTATTGATGTAAACATGAATGTAAGAGCTCGTACGATGATGGCGCTATGAAGCCATGATTTTGTGCATGTGTATGGGAACCGGGATGAATCGGGGACCAGATTTACGGCGTTTTGCAGAAATGCAATGCATTGTGGGGCTATGTTTAAAATCTTCTTTAGGTTTACTTAGGCCAAACAAAGAAGAAGGTCTGTCTCAGAAACATTGTGCAAATAAGCTAAGTGCTGTGCTTTTTTTTTTTTTTTTAGAAAATAGGCTAGTATGAGGTATGCGATTTTTCTTTTTTTTGCTATTTTTTTTTGTTGCTTATCCAAGCTTACGGAGAACTTTTTTTTTTTTTTTTTAAATCAAAAAAAAATCAACAAAAAAAAGAAGTTTTTTAGCCCCAAGCGCATAGACCTACGCGCCGTAGCTCATTTCACATACCAATGCGGGCGGGCTTCTGAGACAGACCTTCTTCTTTGTTTGGCCTTATAGTCATTACCTTCTACAGCATCTGGGTGGAATGACAAAAGCGTATCGTCCCATACGCCCAACTCTTTCCGCCTGGCTTTGCTCTCCAGCCTGTCGTGTTCTCGCAACTCTCGTATTCTCTGCGCGTCCCATCTCTTTCGTTTTCTCTCGTCCACCTCGAGTTTTCCATGCCTTCTGTCGAACACCTCGTCAGTCAGCTCTTCCTGTATTATTGAGGAAAAGGTCTTGATTCACTTATGTAAGAAAGTCCTTAAGATTTTAAAATAGTGGTGCATTAGCTACCAGGGCTTAAATTAATTGGAAGCCATCAAAGACAATTACCTTAAGCCCATTTTACACGAGCCGATTTTTGAAGCGAATTTTCCCTGCCTTCCTGTCAGGTATTCCCCAAGTAGGATATCGCTTGGTAAAAAGCACCGTGTAAATTGAAAAATGCTTGGGTCATTAGGCTTTAAAACCACCGCTCCGAAATAGAACCATGTTCTAAAACTGAGGCGGTTTTTTTATTCCCCAAGTGGGACTCAAGTAGGTTTGGACCAATCAGAAACAGTTCATGGCACTAACCTACATTCCAATGAAGGGACAATCTAAAAATACAGGCCAAGCTGGCCCAATCCTCATTTGCCAATTCTATTTGGAGGGCATTAAACCACCCATAATGTTCTCTTCTTCCGATCCATGATCTAACCCAACATCGTTTCTTCTTAATTCGTCTTTTCCTTCGCCTTCTTATTACCAATGAGGCAATGACCAATGCTCTTTGTCTTGAAACCATTTTCATAATGCTTGTCTATAATTATGAGGTATTTTGTAGTTTGAAGAGAGTTGTATTGACATTGTATTCACAATTCGTCAAATATGCAATGCACAATGCAAGCTACTATAATATGTATGAGAAATGTCAATTGTGTAACCTTGCCTAAACCTAGGTCAGTGTATTGCACTCGCAGTTTGCCCCAAAATGAAACTATAGATGTCCATCCCTGTGACCTGCTTAAACAATGAACTTTAACTAACGTAAAAAATGCTTGCCAATATGAACCATGCCGACTCGTGTAAATTGAAGTGAGGTAGGGGTCATTAATCTTCTAGACCAGATGTGAAAATCACAAGCGGTAACATTTGCCTCGTGTAAAATGGGCTTTAGATGTGCCACCTAATTGCCTTGATGCCCTTAATTAATTTCTAGCTTGTTTTCACTTCATTCATAAGCACATAATTGCCGTGGAGAAAGTTGGTGCCCTTTCTAATTGCCTTAAATTGCAGTGCCCACTGTCCGGACAGGGGTGACAGGGGTCAGACCCCCACCCTTTTTATTTTTGCCCCACCCTTTTTACAGAGCCACCCTTTTTATTTGGGAATGTTCAACCCCTACCCTTTATACCGAAAAGGGGACATTTTGATAATTTTGTGCATTCAAATTTGAAAAGGCACTCATTGGAAGAAAGGACAAAGTGACAGAAACATCCCGGGCGGGTCTCGGGATGCCCGAAATTATTCATTAAAAAAAATAATTGAAAAAAAAACATAAATAATAAGCTTACTTAAAAACCACCTTGTCGGCTAAATCACGATTATTGAATGCAAATCTATAGAGGAGATTCATTTGAAATGGATTTATTTAATCAAATCAGTACATTTTTGGTACTCTTATGCTCCCTAAATTGTGATAATACGCTGCGTACGACACTTTCGTAGCTCCCGGCGAGTTTCCATTTTGAAAAAATGTCACGATTTCAACAATAGATGGCGCTATATAACAACAAACCAATTTAAAGATGGCGACTTTTTAATTTTGAATCAAAGTATTTCTTCGGATACATATTAAGATACATATTTATGATATAACTAGCGCTAGCGAGTCGACAAGGTCGGTATTTTGATTATTTTGATGATCGCTGAGAAACCAACACCCTTTTTATTTAATCTCCACGCTTTATACAACTACACCCTTTATATCAGAAATATTCTGACCCCCACCCTTTTGTTGATTTTTTTATTTCTGAAGTCCCACCCTGTATAAAGCGTGCCGTCCGGACTATGGTGCCCTCTATCACATTTCTTAACTTGAGGCCTGGTAGCTACTAATAAAGCACATAGATCACATAAAACCAAAACCAAGTTGAATACTATGTAAGTGGACATTTTTGCGCATTTAAATGTTCGCGCTTTGCACATTTTAAAAAAATTTTGCTTGTTTTTATTTTCGCGATTTTGAGCTTCCATGCATAGACCTACATACAAAACGAATATATTCGCGCGTTTGAATTTTCTCGCTTGCTGATTTGAGCGCGAAAAGCGCGAAAATAAATGTAGCGCAAACATTTCCACTTTTACAGCACAGCACTGTGTAAGTGGAAATTTTTGCGCATTTAAATGTTCGCGCTTTGCACATTTTGAAAAATGTACTTGCTTTTATTTTTGCAATTTTGAGCTTCCTTACATACCTACTTACAAACTGAATATATTTGTGGGTTTTAATTTTTTGCGCTGGCTGATTTTAGCACGAAAAGCGTGAAAATAAATCTAGCGCAGACATTTCCACTTAGTAGTTGGCCAACGCTCACTGGATGGCGTTTTGCCGTTTACCAAATGCAGCCTAAGGTAGTGCCGTGACCAAAATGGACTTGCAACTATAATACAGCAATAGCTATCATATTAGCTTAGAAAAGACATCGAGTACTTGTATTGCAAATGTATCCAGACAGCAGGGTCAGAAATTTGAGAAGAATCCATTCTCGCCGGTATGCACGGGTAGTTTCATACCCGGATACCCGACCCGTTTTTCGGGCGGGTACCTGGGTACCCGAAAATTGAAACTAAAAAATATATATATATATATATATATATATTTTTTTTTTTACAAATTTTTTTTTTACATTTTTTTTTTAAAGTACAAATTTGTCCCCAAAAATGACACATGATGGGGTCAATAGAGGTCATTTGGAGACACATTTGTGACCTGTCACATCAAAATGGACAAGTTGGAGGTCCGGGTCAAATCTGAGTTATTTGTTATTGGTATGACTTTAAAGAGCTCATTTTAAGCTTTGAAATGATACCATGTTGAAGGTAATCAGACTTTGTAAACACAAGATATGATTTGAAGAAGCATGTTTTTTTTCTGTTATTTTCTTTATATTTCACCAAATATATTGGCCTCTATCTCAAAACTGCGTTTGCAGACAACATGTCTTTTTTGACGCCACTGGTCACATTTGTACTAAAAAAAGAAAAATGTTAAATAAAAAAAAAATTGTAATTTTTTTTAATTTTTTTTTAAATTTTTTTAAATTTTTACATTTCGGGTATTCGGGTACCCAATTTGGTACCCGGGTACCCGGAATAGCGGGCGGGTACCCGGGTATAAGTCACAGCCTTAGTTGCGAGAATCCAAGTTGATTCTCATGGATAATTTGTCCAACACACTATTTGAATGGAAGAAAGATAATCCATAGATTCTTTCTCGCCAAATCCTTTACAAGAATCTAGTTGACGAACTTTCCGACACAATCATGAGCTGGAAACTAACTGGTCAGGAGGACTCCATAATTCAAGCTACTAAGCTTGATTTTGTAGCGCACCAGTTTTGGGGACGCCACTAATTCCCCCCACCCCTGAATATTTGACTGGGGCCACGAAAGACCCTGTTCTACAGGCAAACAAACCTCTCAGGTAAGGTCGGTCCTTCAGTGGGTTTTTTATATTGTCTTCTCAAAAAATGTTGGGAAATGTGCCGCCGAATCAGTCATTTTGAGAGCTGGGAGGGGGGGGGGGGGGGGGGGGGGGCGGGGAGAGGCGGGGGTCAAGTTCTCAAAACCAGCTATTTGGTTATTTTGAACGCAATTGTCAAATATTTCACAAATTGTACACAATTTCAAAACTGAGAGGTTCGTTTGCCTGTAGATTTGTCGCCCAAACACTTGATCTGTACTTACCCCTGTGTTATCTGCCGAGCTAGAACTTAAAGATCTATGTCTCCATGACGGCACTGAAATGGAGATAGGAAAGAAGGAAAATATATAGAGAGATGATTATCCATAAATCCAGGGGGAATGGACAACAAAATTGATTTGCACTCGGCCTATTCTACATTAAATAAGAGTCGGGGCATGACGTTCCAGTTCACATGAATTGTGCTAACAAATACATATCATGAAACAGTACAGGTTTATCTTCTTTCTGAAAACCTTGCACAAGATTCCTGACAAGATGACTGCTAACCAATAACATAAGTTTTTTGCAAGAATTGTTTCGATATTGTTATCACTATCTATGCCAAAGTCAACAAACCAGGATTCAGCTTTAAAATTGGCGACGCGGCGAATGCATCGATCATCAATTTGATTTTTTTTTTGAATTTTAGAAAACAACAAATAGCGGGCGGGGACGAGAAACACGTTATTTTTGTGACTTGGCCTTAATGATTCTAAGAGCAATCTGTTTCTTTCTGTTTAAAAAATCAATCCCATTCTAAATTTGTCGTAATGTTCATAAATTACTGGTAATTTGTAAGCAAGCCATATAGTATTAGGGCAGGCTTTAAAAATCCACACGGTGGTCATATACTAGTACAGTATGACAATGAAAGCCATTTCTTGGCTGATCAGAAGGTGTAATTTTAAAATAAATAATTTGTAGCCAAAATGAAATCATAGCATGACAGGCTGTGCCTTGAACTTTCTGTTATTTTGTCAAAGTTCTTCCCCTCACCCCATCTCCG
Source organism: Ophiura sarsii (assembly GCA_035610835.1). NCBI lineage: Eukaryota > Metazoa > Echinodermata > Ophiuroidea > Amphilepidida > Ophiuridae > Ophiura > Ophiura sarsii. The sequence goes on from CM069452.1 coordinate 71,448,814, forward strand.
ACCCACACGCTGTACCAACAATAATTATTTTTATTTATGCATATCCCTCTTGCCCCCCCCCCCCACCCTGTCAAAATAAAGCTCAGAACACTCAGAATCCTACCTAGTACTGGTCCACCGGGCAGATCTGGGTCGGGCACATCCACCCTCAGATCACTCAGACAAGGATACAACATCCGCGTCCATTCGTAACTCTCCTCATCGATAGGATCTTCCAATGAGCACCGTCCCTCCCTCTGCTCTCCGTCTTCTGCATCCGCATCTTTGGTCATCTGTTTGCCGAGTTTACTCCCTCTTGGGTGGAGCCTGTGTGGCGACGACTGTGGCGTCGTAGCTGATTGTTGCTCTTTCTTCACCCATCTGCTCTGCTGCACCCTTTGTTGTTTGCTGCCCCCTTTAGAGGCATTCGCGCACACAGTACTGTGTTGTGAGTGGTGGTTCGAATCCTGCTCCGGCTGGAGGTGGCCGCCTCCACCGGTCAAAAGCTGTTTACGAGTTGTCGGAGGAAGGTCGTAAACGGTGGGACGCTTCCTGTTGAAATAACACAAGAATTCAATGATAAGATGGTTCTGGCAAATTTCAAACACACAAGTGCTATAATCTGTAATCACCTGATATCGGAGCGCTAATCAGTTAACTGGGCTGAGGCTTTAAGTTTTATCATTATGTAGATACAATTAACGCTTTCCATGTGGCAGGTGTCTATAGACGACGTTCCAAAATGTCACCATATTTGGAAACGCCATGAAAAATGCATTAAAATAAGTATGAACATGCCTACACCTGTATTATTGGTTCGGTAATCCTTAAGATAGACTTTAAAATCTGTTTTGCATAATTAATGGTAATGGTAATAGCTGCATGGAAAGTGTAAGTGATTACACTCTTACACAAGTCTTAAATGCACGTACCGGGGGGGGTTGGGGGTACTCACGTATATTGGCCATACGGGTATGTGCGGCAGGCAAGGACCCCTTTTCACACCTTTTGGCCGCTCCTCAAGACCCCCTTTTCATCCACTGGCAGTTCCATAAGACCCCCTTTTCATCCATTGGCAGTTCCCTTAGACCCCAAATTCAACCAAAAATCATAAAATGTGTGAAAATCTTATGAATTTGAGTTATGTAGCCTTAAATTTGGCCTAAATTCAGTTCACAAGGCAAAATTTTGCCTAAAATTCAATTTATAAGACCGCAATTTCGGCGACCGTTCAGTTCGGTAAGCCCCTGTTTTGGTGCCGGTTCAGTTCGGTAAGCCCCCCGTTTTCAGACTGCCCAGCCGCACCCCCCTACCCTCTTCACTATTCGAGTACCCTCCCCGGGTGCACGTACAGCTAAACCTTGTTGTGGTGGTTGTATTTGTGAATACCTCTCAACATTAAATAATAAGACAAATAAATAAAATAACATTTGACTTGCTATTTTGCTCATCTTGTATTATGCACAAATCTCGCGTTACACAATAATATGTACCGCCAACAGTTCTTCTTTTTGTCACCTCAATTTTTGACTGATACTCAAATTTCGACCGATACTCAATTTCATGAAAGAAAATCGATCAAAAAAAGAAGGAACATCAAACACAACAGTGTTCTGTAACCTCAAGAAAATGAGGCCAAAAAAAGATCCGTCTCAAAACTCTCACATACGTAAATAAGGCAATAACTATGCGATGTGCGTTTTTTAAAAGAAAAAATAGCTATGCTAAATCATGTGGAAATTGTTTTTTTATTATTGTGTTTTGGCAAACTCCCGCCTCCCCCCCCCCCCCCCCCCCTCCCCTAGCTTTGGAGCCATTTTTCGGACAACTAAAAAGAAAAGGCCCAAAATGGGGCTCATCGCATATTCGCATAGGGACTAAGGGTTATGCGTCAAAAGTGACTCCGCATACTTATGCCCCGCTGGATTTTTTGAGACAGATTTTTTTTCTTGGCCTAAACTCATTGAGTCATTCATTCATACAAATAATTAACCTACCTTTTGAATAGCAATTCTTTCCTTTGATTTGTAACAATATGATTTGTGTGAGTTTCAAGTTGATCTCCTTTTCCAGCAATTAATGTCCGCCGCTTCATCCGTTCGAGGCGGATTTTCAACTGTAAAAGTATAAGAATTTGTAAACACAACAAATATTAGTCGCTGATTTACAGTGAATTTGTTGTTTAAATACTTTATTCCGTCATGGACTTGATTAAGTCTAGCATTGTTTCTATAAATGTATGTTGGATTTAACAGTCGCCATGATTTTTGAAACCAATTTGAAACGAGACAACACTAGGCATGATGTAGGTATTAAAGGCATATTATGTGATCTTTTACAGAGAGCGCCCTCTATTCATGATTTTTTTTAGAAAGTAGATTTTCTTGCAGATTTATATTTCTGATCATAAATCGTACATACAGTCAAAGTTACAGAGAGATACAATTCCTAATTACCTCAAAATCATGGTTTTAGAGTGAATTTAGAGTGAAAATATAAACTGTTGTGTTATCCCGACAGTTTATTTTCACTCTAAAACCATGATTTTGAAGTAATTAAGAATCGTATCGCCCTGTAACTTGGAATGTATGTACGATTTATAATCAGAAATGAAAATCTGCCTCCAATTTTTTTTTTCGATGTTGAGGGCTTTCCCTGGAAAGATCACATAATATACCTTTAAACATGATACAGTTATCAACTTGATGTTTGCATTGATGTTTAGCAGCAAAACAAATGAGACCAGTCAGAAGACCAAAACCAACCTGACTAAAACCAACCTGGGCAGCGCAAATCAAAGAGGAGGATGACCGGATGACCCAGAACTTTGTGACCCAGACCAATGATCAAAAGACCTGGGTAGCAACATTTACAAAGCCGGAAAGCGTTGACAACTATGACAACGTTTGAATGATGAAAATCAGAATCACCCACAGTACATGTACAGTACCAGTGCTGTGAGTGACCAAGCAAGTCACCAGAGGCGTGTGTAGCCTAGCCCGAGGGGGGCAATTACCCCCTCCCCCCATATTTAAGTGCGTTTATGTCGGTTGAGACTGGCACTGTCTGTCGGGTATCGATCTCAATTTGTCATGCCGGTTTGGGGAACACAATGCCACCCTACCCTATCCCTAGTTTTTCTGTCAAACGGCAGCCCCCCCCCCCCACACTGTCGCTAATTTCTCACTCTGCGGCTCTGAATCCTAGCTCTCTGTATGAGAGAGAGAGCTATGGATAACACTGTTATATGAGTTGGCATCAGATATTTTCATTAATATTTTTCAACTTTTCTGAATAAAATTAGATATCATATTATAATTATAATGGTGAGGTAAATCAGCCTAACAATCATAATCATACCAGATCTCGAAAGATGCATTCCCATGAAGTAAAAATATATTGTTGAATAGATAGGAAAACGGTATCTCGTCAAGCTTACGAAACCTTACGTTTCTTCTTCAGGACAAAATATACATAGAACTGAAAACGAAGTACAACCATAGAATGAATATGAAATCCAAAGTGTCAAAATGACAAAAAAGGGTGAAATTACCAATCACGTATGTTGAGACCATTAACGGCATTAAGCTTCCTTTATGGAGGCCTTTTTGGGCTATCCTTGGTACTCTCCTGGTATTTTATACATTTTCCCAAACCTGCCGTACTCTAGCAAGCATCTTGCTTTTATGTCTTTTATGTGTGCTTTTATATAATATATGTGTATTTTGATATTGTGCAATTGTAATTTGATGAGTACTGAATAAATATGAATGAATGAATGAATGAATGAATGTATATTTTGTCCTGAAGAAGAAACGTTTTCCTATCTATTCAACAATATATTATAATTATTATACAGATCGGTTAATTATTATACAGATTGGTTTAATATCTCAACCTGTTTTTATTTCTAAGAAATACTGGCTTGAATTTCGACCGCCATATTCCTGTCCCGCTATGACAGTAAAAATACGACGTGGACTGTCTATACTATAAATCATAATGCATGGACTTAAAGTACATAATGGTCTACATTATGCTTTATTTCGTAGCTAAGCTAGTTGTCAAAATGGGAGTCTAACGATGATGGCCTTGGAAGTTGGTGCAGCACTGCGGTATTTATATACTATAGAACTAGAGGAGCGTTGTTTTAGTATACGAAGTGTTTACGTCAGCCGTACTTTTGTTAAAACGCCGAACGTATTAGCGCCCTCAATCTCGTATTTACCGTTTGTGTATATTTCAACATGCGGCCTTTTTTGTGGTTTATTATGTACTTGCATTTGTTTTTAAAGCATTTCTGTGCACCAATCCTTACTTTTACCTGTTACATCGTAAGGCACTCAATAATTTCTAAGTAGTTTTTATTAGTAGTAGTATTAGCATAATGTTATTAATTACCTTATTCAAATAACACAGCGGAATGCATATTCCGATATAGGTTTTTATATTCTACATGAAACTTTGTTGTTATATTCCTATTTCTCCAAAAACTGTGTACTTTACTGTGTTCTGTGTGCCTATACGGTATTCCACAAAGGTCATTAAACAAATTTGTGTAAGGCATTACCACCACCCCCCAACTCTCACTGGCATGGACTTTCAAAATGGTTCCTAAACACGTACATTTTGTTACTCAACCAATGTATTTTGATAGATTTCTTCTCTCAATTTCCCCAAATTTGTCGCGCGTATATACAATGCCAGCCCTCCATCTTTTTTATGCGTTTTATTCATTGCCAGAGCATGATTTATATTTTGTTCACGTGTCCTTGCCCTCCCTGGCTTCGCCCCATTCCTTGTCTAACAATTTTCCGTTTGACTTTATTTTTGCAAAAATAATCATAGAGAAAAAAATAAGTTTTTTTCTTCTACTATTTGGAACTATTAACGATAACATTACCAAAAGTATTAGAATGAAGCAATGAAAAAGTCGTAGTTTCATAGACTGGTCGATCAGGAAAAAAAACCTCATATTGTACACCCCCACCCCCGGGATGGCCCAAATGCAGCATTAGAACGAAAGAAAAATCATGAAAAAAACTGAAACTGAAATTGAGCTATTAAAAAGGATCAAAAACAGGCTGAAATTAAAAGTAAGTGCGGAAGTTTGGACCAGGATAAAACCTCTGAATTCTCACTGTCTAATGTCTGCGGTAAACGAAGCCCCCCCCCCCCCCCCCCGCGTAAATTGGTATTGTTTAGGTAGGTCAATTTTCATTTTGCGGGCATATTTTTACCCAAAAAAATATCACTATATTAATTATATCTGAGACTAATATAACTTAAGTTATATAAGTCTCAGATTATATAACTTTAGTTATATTAGTCTCAGATTATATCCACCCGATTCAAGACGAGCGGGTATATCGCGGATAGTTGAGCGTGTGTACGACTCACTCAGTGTACGACTGGAGGCTGAAGTCTAATAAATATATCCACCCGATACGGCTACGTAACCAGCGCGCCGAGCATCGGTTACGTAGCCGTATATAGTCTACTCGTACGGCCTTGTATAATTTCACTGTCACATAATCGAACAACACCCCCTGATACTTCCCATCCGAGAACCGACCAAATACAAGGAAATTTTTTTCCGGGGGTGAGATCAGAGGATGGGGAGCGGTCCATGGGGAGTGAGCCCTCTATCGGTACATGTTCATAGAGTGACAAAGAAAAGGAAAAAGGTATACTATAGTAGACTAAGCCGTATAGACTCCGTATACGGCTACGTAACTAACGCGCAGAGTAGGGTGCATCTTCTCCCCTTATGTCAATGGATTTGTCTGTCCCTAGGCCTAGTCTTAAAATGTTCCTATTGTCACAAAACTAACATGTGCCAAGTTTGAATTAATTTGGAAGTTGTCATGGGGGGCCACCGAGAACCTAAAGTTACAGTATGTGTTCTATGTAGGAAAGTTCGTTGACCCCTGTACAATTCCAATTAGAAGCCGATCCAACAATTTCAAGTAGCTGTCATATCAAAACCGTTTGGACTTAGAAGCTCAAATCTTGTGAGCTAATAGAACTGATAATCATCTTCAAATCTGCAACAACAAATAATCGCTAACAATGAGCATGTGCGGTTTACTGGCACAAACGCCCTCGCGATCCATAATTTCATGTATTTGGCATTTTGTGGTCATTTTTACCCAGAATTTGGCATTTTGTGGTCATTTTTACCCCTAATTTTACAAATGTTGATGTCCTGATTGTGTTAACAGTATAACAACTTTAAATCAATGTATATTATCCACTTTCAGTGTGAAATAAGAGTATTATAGCACTTGGTTCACATAAGACAGACATTTCCCCCCAGAATATGGGCTGGGGGCGCTTTTGACAATACGAGAGCATCAATGATGCAGAAGCTCACTACAAGTTGCGAATTTGTGAAGATTCTGATTCATAAAACATGTCTATAATATAGAAACCACTATAATCTGTCCAGCATATGACAAATGATGTAAAGCTCAAATCCATATTATACCTTACATGAAACAAGAATTAGATATAGACCCTACATGTTCATATATATTATGCATTCACAGTGTAAGCAAATTTGCCCTTCTACATATGCTTCGGTTGAGATTACATAAAATAAAGGTAATTGTGTCATTTTGGACTGAACATACTATAATAGTGGCATATTTGTTTTATGCTGTGCAAAAGGGCCTGTATCCCGATTTAATTCTGGATACAGGCCCTTTTGAAACAAAACAACAATTTCAATGGCTGTTTACAATGAGATGTAGGTCTTTTTGGAAAAAAATGACTTTGTTTCTTTGAAACATGATTTTTCCTTATACATTTCTATATCAAACTCATTTTTGTAAAAAATGCACCATAGCCCTTTTGCACAAAGCTCTTCAAATATAAAAAATTTAAAATTTAAAAATTTAAAAAAATTAAAAAAAAAATTAAAAGTTAAAAAAAATATATAAAAAAAATAACATAAATAAAAAAAAATTAAAAAAAAAATTAAAAATAAATAAATAAATAAATTAAATTTAATTTAATTTTAAAAAAAAACATAAATAAAATTTTAAAAAAGAAATAAAATAAAAATAAAAATAATAAAATAAAATAAAATGAAATAAAAATGAAAATGAACATAAAAATGAAAATGAACATAAAAATTAAAATTAAAATTAAAAATTAAAAATTAAAAATTAAAAATTAAAAATTAAAAATTAAAAATTAAAAATTAAAAATTAAAAATTAAAAATTAAAAATTAAAAATTAAAAATTAAAAATTAAAAATTAAAAATTAAAAATTAAAAATTAAAATTAAAATTAAAATTAAAATTAAAATTAAAATTAAAATTAAAATTAAAATTAAAATTAAAATTAAAAATTAAAAATTAAAAATTAAAAATTAAAAATTAAAAATTAAATTTAAAATTAAAATTAAAAAATATAAAAAATAAAATAAATAAATAAATTAACATAGTAAATAAAATTGAAAAAAAAGAAATCAAATAAAAAAATAAAAAATATAAATTAAATTATTATTAATATATTAAATAATAATTCGCAGAGAAAAAAAAAATATTTGTACACTTTTACCGCCATTAATGTTAAACTAAATGAATAATATAATTTATGAAAAATTTTATAGGAAAAAACAAGAAAAGTTAACGCTCCGGGCTGGGCGCGAACTCCCGCGAACGCTTTCATAACGATTCCTAGTCGGACGCCCTAACGATTAGGCCATCAATACGGGCGTGAATATTGATGTGTCAATTTATTAATATACCAAACAGAATAGCTGTCGCGTGATTGGTCCAATCTTCCGACTCTGCTACTGACGCTAAATACAATTCTAAATACCTGTCCCGGTAGCTTGGGTCATCGCGGACCAATCGGATTCGTTGAATCAGAAATGATCAATATTCATGACATACGATGCATAGTTAATTAAATGTTACCATATATGGCAAGGTGACGATACCAAATTTATATAGTAGGTAGGTCAGTGCGTAGTGTCGAAAATCTAATGATGGAAAATACGATGTATTTGGATGATAAACCACCACTTTAGGACACAGTTTGCCTCAATAAAAGTATGATTTTTGTACTTTCTCATTAATAAAGTTGATTTTGTTTAACCGAGTCCGAGGGTTAAAGTATACATATTATTTTTTTACTTTAAAACATAACCTGGCGTTTAATAGTACAATCTAAATCCTTCGTCCACAAGTTTTATGAATGGCCGACGATACCAAACTGGTGGGGGTAATACAAAATATTACGGCGCGATAAAGCGCGCAAATTCAGCATTTTGGCAAGGCAATAGTCGCAAGTTTTACTCATTTTCGCGAGTTTCTAACAGCACCTCATGATGAAAAGCCTTTGAAAACATCAATTTCCATTAATTTTGGCCGCTGAAATCGGAGATATAGTTTGAAGAATATATACAGAAGCGATTAACATCAATTAACGAAAAACAACCTCCCCATTTTTCACTTTGACGGCTGTATTTTGATTTTACGCTGATTTCGTATCATGAATAATAATGATCTCTAGTAGTTTAACCAATCACAATAAGACAATCACGCTTGCACATCATGATACATGCGTGTCATGTGTTAATCAACTTTTCTATTATAGCGTTTTACATGCATTTTCAATACAAATTTGACAACAAAGAAAATAACGCAAAATTGCCTGTTTTGTCGAATGGCAATCAAGCCCATTTTATAACACATTTATGCGATCATATTGTTTCACTATCTCAAGTACATTTCCCGACAAATACCACTTGGGTGACCAAGATAAAACCATATTTCATAGTCGCACTTTCCCCTTGACCTTTACCGTGACCTTTCGCATCGAGTCGCTTTAGCTTACTTGTAGTAAGCTAAAAACACACATGCTCATTTCATTGGCGGTTAATTTTTATCGCAGATCCGAAGATGATTATCAGTTCTATTAGCTCACAAGAGTTGAGCTTCTAAGTTCAAACGGTTTTGATATGGCAGCTACTTCAAATTGTTCGATCGGCTCCTAAGGGACCGTTCATAAATACTTTGGTGGGGGGGCTGGATAATTTTATTTTTGGTATATCAAAACTTTTTTGACCCCCCCCTCTCGCCATGCCTTAAACTTTTTTGACCCCCCCCCCCCCCGCCATGCCTTAAAGTTAAACTTTTTTGACCGCCCCCCCCTGTATTACTGCCTGCACCTGAAACTGTCTTGCCCCTCCCCCCCCGTTCATTGTTATCAAGTTCAGAGAACATAGATATCATATCTTTTATGGGATTTTTTACAGAATTTGACCATGTATCATATTCTATTTTGATGGACGCATTACATCTAGGAGGGCAGGTTGTACATGTAGAATCTAGAGTGAATCAGAACTCCCACTTCGATTGCAGGTATCTTTGGTTTAGTGCGCCATGGTCTTTAATCCCTGAATAACTTCACATATTCATGCACGGATCTCTGTTCTTGAAACCAATTAGGATGCTCCCTTCAATTACATATCCTGGCTTTAAATACAATATGCGCGCAATTGTTGTTTGCTATTGACATGAATTTCGCCTTCATTCTTTTTTGCTGGGCTAGTACATGAAAATAGGTCCGTTGACATCTGCATGCATAGCGTGCCAAAAAATTAGCTATTTTGACGTTGATTTATGAACTTTCCGTAAATAATGTCCATACTGGTAAAGCAGGGGTTTGGGGCGAAGCCCCCAGAAAATTTTGGAAACTAATAAGTGCTTTAAACTTTTTTAACCCCCCCTCTGTTGGAGTTGTCCAAAACCAAAACTTTTTTGACCCCCCTTTGCAGAGTATCAAAACTTTTTGGACCCACCCCTATAATTATCCACCCCACCCCACCAAAGTATTATGAACACTCCCTAATTGGAATTGTACAGGGGTCAACGAACTTTCCTACATAGAACACATACTGTAACTTTAGGTTCTCGTGGCCCCCATGACACTTCCAAATTAATTCAAACTTGGCACATGTTACTGTTAGTTTTGTGACAATAGGAACATTTTAAGACTAGGGACAGACAAATCCATTGACATATTAAAAATAAGGGGAGAAGATGCACCTAGCGCAGAGTATCGGTTCCGTAGCCGTATACGGCTATGCAGCGCCCGGTTTACGTAGCCGTATACGGCTACGTATTAAACCACTGCCTTTAGTATAATACTTTGCAATTTGCATGGATCTTAGAATTTCTGTCGAAAGCAATCATCGCGGACGCAACAAACGCCATCACAAATGCGGGATAGATAAATAATATGCAACGACGAGTGGACAGTGACACTACAGCTGTACCGCAAGTATCCCTCATCTGCCACCAATAGTTGCGTGGAGTGCCCCCGCCGAGATGACGGCGATAGTCGCCCGGGAAAACAACCCTCTGTCATACCTGGGAGTCGTCTGCTGCTTCGCGATCTTCTGTCGCAAACAAAGACCAAATCCAGCTGCTTATTCCACCTGAAGTCCTTCTCCTCCGTTCATTCTTCATTTTCATTCTTTAATTTTGGCACCGTGGTTCAAACAACAAGATCACAAATGATGACATAGACACATAGATAATCGCCAAAAAACCCAGACAGGCGTTCAAGGCTTTTTCAGCCACACGTGTAATTACATGCACTGTACAGTACATATGCACATGTACAATTTAATATCGTACGTGAGGTTTTGCGACCGACGCGTAGACTTGTCAAAAGCTGAGTTCCAGTCAAAAGATGTTTTTAATTTAAAAATCGCTTGATATGAAAATCATTACCACAAAATTAATTTACCATGATCATTATTGATCAATTCATGGAAAAATGTTCAATGATCATCGGATGAACACGTGGCTCTATTTGATTTATTTTTAGGGTTTTATTGTAATTCAAATCAGCAAGACTTATTGCGCGAACTCCTTTGACAACACCATCAATTGGTCTCAATGGAGAACTGACCTTCGATTGGTCAGACCATGGTCAGACAAAGGACGCAAGGTCGAAAGTGGACAAAGCACACAACAACATGCACGAATAGATCGATTATCCGGTCTAGAGTCTGGACCCCGAGTGTCTAAAATAGCAAAAACCCAACCCTAACCAGCCCGAGGGGAGTGTGGTGGTAGGTTTTAGAACTGGTTAATCATACTAATAGAACATCCTTTTCAAGTCTCAATGACCATTGTTTCCCGGGGGGGGGGGGGGGGCACTCAAGTACCTTTTTGGTAGTGATGTGCCGCCAGCAAAATGAAAATTTGACCCAAACATTTACGAATTTTCGGGGAGGGGGGGGGGGGGGGGGGGGCCGGGGGGGGGGGGGGGGGAATAGATGATATATTTGCCAGAGACCTATAATAATTCCCTTCCTACATATTTGACAGGTTTATGTGAAAAATAGAAAAACTTGAAGAAATATTTGTACTCTGAAGCATTTGCTTGATGTGACTCTCCTCATCTTTGTTCTTATGCGTGTTTATGTTATTTTGGTTGTTATGCAGAGAAGCGCCATGGGCGTCGCTTGCGGCGGATACCGGCGCTTTATAAATTACCATTATTATTATTATTTTAGACCTATTAATTTACCAAAAAATGCCGATGACAACTTGACAAGGGGTCATCATTTACCACTAAACTACAAGGAGGGTGAAAATGGGACCCTATTTGGCAGCCCATCCCTGTGACTTATATCCACTAAGTACGCCCCCCCCCCCCCCCCCCCCGGTATGTATTGTTTCCCTATTCTTCCTCTTACAGTTGCCATGACAAATACAATTTTTGCTCTTTGATGATGATGAGCCATGTGATGATTGAGCAGTTCGATTCACCAGGGACAGTCGACTACAACAAACGAGACTTAATCCAAGTCTAGCGTATCTGTTTAAACATGTGACTTCGATGGACATGGAATTATTCTAACCTCTAGAGGGTGCACTTTACATTATGTTTAAAATAATATACTCAGGCGGTGTAGGAACCGACAGTCGATTCAGTTAGTAAATTTAGGTAAGCACTTTATTAAATCTGCTGGTAAAATTATATAGAAAGGAATTCTACTGATGGTATTTAGCCCATATATGCAATGACGCAATAAATGATACTCCAGAATATATTTGTATTGATTGAATATTTTTAGCATGTCCTGTTGAGTGTTGAGAGTTGTAATTTAAAGATTTTCTGTAGTTTTTAAGAATTTTGTGTGCAGCGCCTTGAGCCTGTTTACATCTCAACGTCCCATGCATTATTATTATTCAACTTGATGCAAAGCAGGAATTCACATAAGAATAATATGGTGACAACTGACAATAACTTAATAACCCATAGAACATCATTATGTTATTCAAAATTGGTACTAAATAGCTCAAACTTTATTTCCATCATAAGAAAAAATTGTTACAAATATAATTTGCATGGTTGCAACTACAACAAATATGACACTGGAGTAGTACTATATAAGACAATATAATGTAAATCATTTACAGCATTGATAATTGATATAACAAATACAAATATGTAGACTAGAGATGGCCCAATTAAGCATTTGTATGAAATGCAGATGCCATGGTATGGTAGAAAGCAAAATACTACTTAGTACTTAGTGAGTTTTATTGATAGTTTAAACATAAAAGTGTACGGTATATTTGAAATTTGGATCTACTGGTCCAGAGATTCTCTGATTTTGAAGTGAGCTCTTCTAATACAATATCACGTTCTAACTTTTAGACTAGAACTAGCACTGACTAGGGAGACATATTGAAGATAGACTAGCACTGACTACGGAGACCCAGGCCTCAAATTAAAGGGACATTAAGTGGTGTTGAAAATTTTAAATGTTTAAAATTTACTTCAGAATTCAAGATGAACATTAAAAATTGCCATTATTGTTGTTTCTACTAACAAAAACACAGCAAAACTTGATTAAAACAATATCATCGCTATTTATTGAAAAACGCCCTCTATGCAAATATGGTTCGCGTTATGTAGGCCTACCACGCGTACTGCAGGGGAATACTGTCGGACGTAAAATGCTCGTCGTGGCTGTACGAGCATTTTTGAATCAACGTTTTCTTGTACAAAGAGGGCTAATTTTTCTTGATCCATATCTAGGTGCAAGTTCATACATGTCATACAATTATAAAAATATACTAATCCCAGTTGTTATCATAATTGAGGCGCAGTCTCCAACACATCTCTTATAGTGCCCCTTTAAGAAATGGAGAGGGCAATGCAATTTGAAAGGGGCACCATCTTTCTCCAAAGCAATGAGGTACTTTTGAATAAAAAGCAATTGTGGCTTCAAGGTCACAAGATGAAGATGGGGCATTGAAATCAATTGTCTTCAATTTGATGCCTTGGATTAAGGCTGGAAATTTCGGGTTGTGTACCCAGGTTCCTGACCCATTTTTTCTTCTTTCCCTGACAGAGAAAGCGGAACAACAAAATTAGGCGACTAGACTAGTGGAAATTGTGTTTCGACAAAGAGATTTGGATGGAACTTGAATTGTGCTTGAACCACTCACATGACTTGTGATTTGACCAAATGACTTTTACGTCAAGATCTTCTTTCAGGATACTGCTTTAAACATTGTATGTAGTTGACTACACAAGTAGGAATTTGTGTGCGATGCTATGCTGCTATTAGTCCTTAATTTCTTTGTCTTGGGTTTGGTTGTGACTTGAATTGATCTTGAGAACATGACTTGTAAGTGACACATCCGACTGAACCACATCAAATGACTTGCGACTTGACTTGGAGTTTTCCGCCATTAGAGGAGTGCCAACAATCAAGCATCAGACATGCATAAAATTAAAAATGAAGGTAAATGTTTCAGCTTTCAAGACTTAAAAATCTTTGCACAGCAACATATTTGGATAATTTTATTAATACTACTTACTAAGTCTAAGTCACTTATAATTATATACTGTGCTACCACTTAGGCTAGCTACGGAATGAAGCATGATAGACTGTAGACAGTCCATCGACCATGTCGTATTATTACTGTAGTGTAATGATGTTGTACATGTATTGTAGGGCCAGAGGGAATAGCCTGAAGCATAGATTACAGTCTATGCCTCAAGTTAATAATAGGGCGATCAAAATTCAAGCCAGTATTTCTTGAAATAGAAACAGGTTGATTTATTTAACCAATGCAAAAAATGTATACTACTTTGAACATAAACATGTATCTGAAGGAACAGTTTAACTATTGACTACTATTGTTGTCATTGTGTTGAGAAAAGTTGAACAATATTGATGAAAATCCCCGACGTGGACTCTGTCAGTCATGCTTTCATTCCATATAGCTCTCATACAGAGAGAGAGCTAGTAAATAGTATCCAGAGCTAGCTAGCTACTAATACCACACCGTACTACGTATTAATAGTAGTATAGTAGTATTTACAATACATGAGGTAGTAGTAGTAGTTGTAAAACGTACCGTGTCATTTTCGCTCCGGTAATTTGCAGATCTCCTTTTCTTGTGTTTGAAGTTGTGTTTGTTGCTGTTCAATGAAATCAAGATGCAGCATTGAGAGCGATTTCAAATGTGGAACTTGGTGATCTGATTCCACTTTCATATTATCTAGTAAACCGACACGATCTCCACTACCAAGAGTGTCCTTTGTGGGGTGATCAGATTGTCGTGGAGTTTTCAGTATGGGAGTTGGACTGGATTTGAAATGGTCGTCGTACACACACCGTTGTGTTGTTGTGTTTCGCCAGCACTTGCCATGCTCATCAACACCCCTTCAAATTCGCCCGTTCTTGCCAAACCTTTACGAGGCACAGATTTTTTTCCTTCGATTTTGACGCGTTGAACTCCGATGAAATCAGATTCGTATTCCCCGGCGCCATCGGGTTGGTGAAATCTTTGTAAGACGCTTTAAAGAGGCGATACCTACGACGGCAAATTCCGTTTAACTTGACGGGTATCGTCCATTGTTTAGACTTTTTACGTTGATGAATTGCAACCTCGTACACACAGTCAAAATATTCTGTGATCGATTAATTTTCACGTGAGAATCAAATGTTGTGGTTTTGACGAGGTTGAAAACCATGACCTTTAACAGCCATGTTCACAATAATTTTAAAATATTTGATATACATTTTATAAATCATCGTGAATATAACGCTATACAATAATAATGAAATATTATAGAGTCAAAACCATTTTTATTCTGTTAACTGTAATATGTGTACAATTTATTCATAAAAATCAACGACGGCCACAAAATTGTTTATTTGATTTGAAATGAAGGATCTTGAATAACAACGATAGCTGTCTAACGGTGTTAACACGGTTGAAGTGCAACATTATCTTGTATTGTACTTCATTAGGATAGCATTTTATGTTATACAATATTTGTAGTTCAAAAAGGAAACATGAAAATATTGTGACAGTTATCAATTTATAACTAAGGAATATATTTAATATTTTTGTCGTACCAAATCATCCGCCTCCGTGGCGCAATTGGTTAGCGCGTTCGGCTGTTAACCGAAAGGTTGGTGGTTCGAGTCCACCCGGGGGCGAGAATTTTTTTCATTTCTATATAAACTTGAAAATTCCACTTTATTGCTAATAAAAAGTGAGGAAAAATGTATTTGGCAAAAAAAATTTGGGATAAATTATTTGCTAAGAATAAATCATATTTTTTTTGGCCCAAGCAAGGTTTTATTGACACAATACCTTTTCTTTAGCATTTTAATAATTATATAGGCCTAGTTAGTAACATTCTTATATTAAAATCACACTAAAATCTTCATTCAAAAATTGATGAAGCTTACGCAAAATATCAACTAGACACTAGCAATGAGAATAATAGCAGAGATTATAAGGATGCTAAGAAGAGCCTAGGGGAGGCTTATGATCAAGTGAAAGAGAAAGACCTTACCAATAAGCTAAGAGAGGTAGAAAATGCTCACATAAACAGCAAGCATGGTAAGAGTTGGAAACTGATAAACCAAATATCAGGAAGACTGACAACAAGAAAGGGGCAAATCAAAGGTCCACGCAAAAGGAGAGATTAAATAACTGGTACACTCACTTCAAAAATCTACTTGGGAGCCCACCACATATAAGTAATGAGGATGAGGAAATTGCTCCAATACTATCAGATCTCAACATTAAAGTAGGAACCTTTGACTTGGAGGAATATGAGAAGGCTAAGAAGGCACTAGTAGAGGGGAAAAGCTGTGGGGAAGATGTATTACACCTGAAATGCTCATAAGATGTGATTTGGATAACATCATTCTCGACTTCTGCAATGATGCCTTGTTGAACGGAAAAAGCCAGAACAGTGGTCCATTCTCAACATAGTACCAATACCGAAATCAGGTGATCTCAGCTTGGGGGGTAACTACCGTGGAATAAGCCTGAGTTCAATTGTTGCCAAGCTATACAACAAGATGATACTCAACAGAATTAGACCGGAGCTCGACGTCCACCTAAGAGCTAATCAAAATGGCTTCAGAGTAGGACGTACCACTGTAGGTCATATACTTGCCCTTCGAAGAATTATTGAGGGAAAAGATCAAATCACCTGCCAGCCATCATAACCTTTATCGACTTCAAGAAAGCGTTTGACACAATACATAGGGGACGAATGCTGCAAATATTGAAAGCCTATGGTGTACCTGATCAGCTTACAAATGCGATAGCAGACATATACAAAGACACCAAGGCAAAAGGTCATATCACCAGATGAGAAACAGAAGTGTTTGAGATACTGGCTGGAGTATTACAAGAGATACCTGGCTCCATATCTTTTTGTCATTGTTCTTGACTATGCCCTAAGAGAGGCCATAGATGGCAGAGAAGAAGAGCTAGGATTCCACCTAACAAAAAGAAGCAGCAGAAGAATAGGACCAACCGTAGTAACAGACTTAGACTTTGCTGATGACATTGCACTGTTGTCTGAGGAAGTGTCACAAGCGCAATCACTACTCAATAGAGTGGAGACTTCAGTGGGAAGAGTTGGGCTCAAAATCAACGCTGCAAAGACGAAGTACATGTCCTTCAACCAGACGCAAGTACCTGTAATTACCACAAGTGAAGGCATGCGCCTTGATAAAGTGGAAGACTTCAAATACCTTGGAGCCTGGATGAACAACACTGAAAAGGACATCAAAACACGCAAAGCAGCTGCATGGAGAGCTTGTGGCAAACTTAGTCAGCTATGGAAGGCTAAATCATTATCCAGAAAGCTCAAGAAAGACTGTTCATAGCTACAGTAGAATCCGTCCTCCTTTATGGATGTGAGGCATGGACAGTCACCCCAAAGCTTGGTAAACAACTGGATGGATGCTACACTAGGATGCTAAGATCTGTGTTCAACATCAACTGGAGTCAGCATGTGACAAATAAGGACCTGTATGGGGACATGCCAAAAGTCTCGGACAAGATCAGAGAACGCAGAGCAAGATTTGCTGGACACTGCTTCAGAGGGTCCAAGGAGCTTGTACACAAACTTATACATTGGATCCCAAAGCACGAGCAAGAAAGCGTGGTAGACCAGCCTGACCTACATTGACATACTCAAACGTGATACAGGACTGCAGGTGGAAGAAATCAAGACAGCTATGTTGGATAGGAAGATCTGGAGAGGCATTGTGGTTCGGAAAAATCATCCGCCCTAAGTCAAGTCAAGTCAAGTCAAATCTAAACACAGGAGTTATAGTTAAGAAATCAGAGGACCATGTCACGATTTGAGGTTGGAGCATTAAGTTTAATAGTGGTCTTTTCTGTCGCCCGGCAACAGAATTTTCCATGTGGGAGTTGACAAATTAACATGTAGAACAAAATTGGAGACAAAATACCCCAAAATACATTAGACAAGTTTTTGGCTTTTGGGAACAATTTTTAGGAAAAATTACAATTAGAAAAGTAATGAATAATTTTTACTTTTGTCAACAATTCTTTTTTGAAATTTCTTATTCTGTTGCCCGGTTGCCAGTTATTTTCTTCAATTGGCTAAACTTTAGAATACCCTACCATTTTTGAAGCTCCACTTTTTTTAAATCATCTTCGACGGCGCGAAGCTCAACCTTTTAAAAAATAATGCAACATCGAAAAGGTCTTCCTTTTCAATATCACCTTCGCCAGCGCGAAAGCACCGCTGGTGAACCATCATCATCGACGCGCGAAGCTCAATTTTCTTTTTCCTACCATTTTTGAAGCTCCTCTTTTTTAAAATCATCTTCGACGGCGCGAAGCTCAAACTTTAGAAAATAATGCAACATCGGAAAGGTCTTCCTTTTTCAATATCACCTTCGCCAGCGCGAAAGCACCACTGGTGAACCATCATCATCGACGGCGCGAAGCTCAATCTTTTTTTCAAAACAATCAACATCGGCGAAGCACCGCTGATGAAGCCATCATCATCGACGGCGCGCAGCTCAATCTTTTTTTCAAAACAATCAACATCGGCGAAGCACCGCTGATGATGCCATCATCATCGACGGCGCGAAGCTCAAACTTTTTTTCAAAACAATAGTATTTTGTATAATTTTCAAACCTCAATGACATAATACAGTCCTCAAAATAAGTAACTGACCAGGTAATAAATATTCTAACTCCAAAACTATTATAGCTCCTATACGTCTAATGTGGGTTGATTATAATAATGTGGTTTTATGATATGCTGTGTGATATTAAATCCTTGATTAAGGATCATTGGCACTGCCGTCCGGCACCCAGACGATGGCGGACACGACGAACGGCCGTAAATTTTGAATTTCCGTTGGTTTCAATGCAATAATGGATTTTGATCATATATCCCCCTATAAAATTCATCACACGTGGGAATTAAATTATTTTATCCTAAAACCACTGGACTTGTATAACCAACTAAAGTGTCGTCAGTACTTAGCGTCCCATTACTATGGGTCGTTCTTTAAAAGCCCCGTCCAAAGATATATTATGGGTCGTTCTTTAATAGTCCTGTCCAAATTGTTAAGGTGTTGGACTGCCCTTAATATTGCATTGGGACTGAAGTTCAGTATCATGTGACAGGTCGGCTTAAACCAATGTTAAATAGATTATGGGTCGTTCTTTAAAAGCACTGCCCAAATTGATGAGGTGCTGGACTGTCCCTTAATATTGCATTGTGGGACAGGTTGGCCAAAATAGATTATTGGTCGTTCTTTTTGCATTGGGACATTATGGGTCGTTCTTTACCCCTTGATATTGCACAGGACATATTTCGGATTGTAATGAGCCCCGCTGGGGTGTAGAAAAAAGATAGATTATGGGTCGTTCTTTAATAGTCCCGTCCAAATTGTTAAGGTGTTGGACTGCCCCTTAATATTGCATTGGGACCTGAGTTCAGTATCATGTGACAGTCGGCTTAACTAGATTATGGGTCGTTCTTTAAAAGCCCTGCCAAATTGATGAGGTGCTGGACTATCCCTTAACATATCATGTGGGACAGATAGGCCAAAATAGATTATGGGTCGTTCTTTAAAAGCCCCGTCCAAAGATATATTATGGTCGTTCTTTAATAGTCCCGTCCAAATTGTTAAGGTGTTGGACTGCCCCTTAATATTGCTTGGACTGAAGTTCAGTATCATGTGACAGGTCGGCTTAAACATGTTAAATAGATTATGGGTCGTTCTTTAAAAGCACTGCCCAAATTGATGAGGTGCTGGACTGTCCCTTAATATTGCATTGTGGGACAGGTTGGCCAAAATAGATTATGGGTCGTCTTTTTGCATTGGGACATTATGGGTCGTTCTTTACCCCTTGATATTGCACAGGGACATATTTCGGATTGTAATGAGCCCCGCTGGGCTGTAGAAAAAAGATAGATTATGGGTCGTTCTTTAATAGTCCCGTCCAAATTGTTAAGGTGTTGGACTGCCCTTAATATTGCATTGGGACTGAAGTTCAGTATCATGTGACAGGTCGGCTTAAACATGTTAAATAGATTATGGGTCGTTCTTTAAAAGCACTGCCCAAATTGATGAGGTGCTGGACTGTCCCTTAATATTGCATTGTGGGACAGGTTGGCCAAAATAGATTATGGGTCGTTCTTTTTGCATTGGGACATTATGGGTCGTTCTTTACCCTTGATATTGCACAGGGACATATTTCGGATTGTAATGAGCCCCGCTGGGCTGTAGAAAAAAGATAGATTATGGGTCGTTCTTTAATAGTCCCGTCCAAATTGTTAAGGTGTTGGACTGCCCCTTAATATTGCATTGGGACTGAAGTTCAGTATCATGTGACAGGTCGGCTTAACTAGATTATGGGTCGTTCTTTAAAAGCCCTGCCCAATTTGATGAGGTGCTGGACTATCCCTTAACATATCATGTGGGACAGATTGGCCAAAATAGATTATGGGTCGTTCTTTAAAAGCCCGTCCAAAGATATATTAGGGTCGTTCTTTAATAGTCCCGTCCAAATTGTTAAGGTGTTGGACTGCCCCTTAATATTGCATTGGGACTGAAGTTCAGTATCATGTGACAGGTCGGCTTAAACATGTTAAATGATTATGGGTCGTTCTTTAAAAGCACTGCCCCAAATTGATGAGGTGCTGGACTGTCCCTTAATATTGCATTGTGGGACAGGTTGGCCAAAATAGATTATGGGTCGTTCTTTTTGCATTGGACATTATGGGTCGTTCTTTACCCCTTGATATTGCACAGGGACATATTTCGGATTGTAATGAGCCCCGCTGGGCTGTAGAAAAAAGATAGATATGGATCGTTCTTTAATAGTCCCGTCCAAATTGTTAAGGTGTTGGGCTGCCCCTTAATATTGCATTGGGACTGAAGTTCAGTATCATGTGACAGGTCGGCTTAAATAGATTATGGGTCGTTCTTTAAAAGCCCTGCCCAAATTGATGAGGTGTGGACTGTCCCTTAACATTGCATGTGGGACAGGTTGGCCAAAATAGATTATGGGTCGTTCTTTAAAAGCCCCGTCCAAGATAGATTTGGGCTGTCCAAATTGTATGTAGAATAACACCGCCCATTCATGAGGCAGCCCCTTAAATATTGCATTGTTGGACGCCGCCCCTTATAATTGTTGAGGTGTTGGACTGCCCAAATTGATGAGGTGCTGACTGTCCCTTACTATTGCATTGTGGGACAGGTTGGCCAAAATGTATTATGGGTCGTTCTTTTTGCATTGGAACATTATGGGTCGTTCTTTACCCCTTGATATTGCACAAGGGACCGAATTTCAGTATCTATGACACCCTCCAGAGCTATAATTATATATGTAGCATACCACCGGGATCGGGAGGAGATCTGACAGCCTGGGGGGGGGGGGGGGGGGGGGGGGGGGGGGGTGATGTAGGGGACTTGGGTGAAATAAATACAACAATACGTCGACGACAAACCACAATCATACATGGACACACTGATTGATTAACCATAACATTTATAATTTTATCCACGTAAAATTATTTTCCATAACATTGTAAATTGATTCACTAAAATTAATTGACCCATCATGAACAAACAAAGGTGATACACTTTGTCCGAAATAAGGAACGCATTGCCCTCTCCCACTAGACAATGTAGATAGGTTGATCCCATGTATTAAAAGCATAGGTAGGGTCAATATTTATTTACCGGGGAGGGGTAAGAGAAGGGGAGACCTCTGCCATAGCGTTAACATTAAACATGTCCCAAATCTTATTTAAATTGCGAGCCCGGACGTTGCGAACAGTGTCCAAAGTATGATGGTAAAACAGTAGGTACTAATTGTTTGAAAAAAAGATTGAGCTTCGCGCCGTCGATGATGATGGCTTCATCAGCGGTGCTTCGCCGATGTTGATTGTTTTGAAAAAAGATTGAGCTTCGCGCCGTCGATGATGATGGCATCATCAGCGGTGCTTCGCCGATGTTGATTGTTTTGAAAAAAGATTGAGCTTCGCGCCGTCGATGATGATGGCATCATCAGCGGTGCTTCGCCGATGTTGATTGTTTTGAAAAAAAGATTGAGCTTCGCGCCGTCGATGATGATGGCTTCATCAGCGGGTGCTTCGCCGATGTTGATTGTTTTGAAAAAAAAGATTGAGCTTCGCGCCGTCGATGATGATGGCTTCATCAGCGGTGCTTCGCCGATGTTGATTGTTTTGAAAAAAAGATTGAGCTTCGCGCCGTCGATGATGATGGCATCATCAGCGGTGCTTCGCCGATGTTGATTGTTTGAAAAAAAGATTGAGCTTCGCGCCGTCGATGATGATGGCTTCATCAGCGGTGCTTCGCTGATGTTGATTGTTTTGAAAAAAAGATTGAGCTTCGCGCCGTCGATGATGATGGCTTCATCAGCGGTGCTTCGCCAATGTTGATTGTTTTGAAAAAAGGTTGAGCTTCGCGCCGTCGATGATGATTGTTTCACCAGCGGTGCTTCGCCGATGTTGATTGTTTTGAAAAAAAGATTGAGCTTCGCGCCGTCGATGATGATGGCTTCAAGCAACAACAAAAATGCTTCCGGTTTTGGTCAGGAAAAAAAGATCTACGAGAACCTGCTGAAAAAGAAAAGTTCTGATCTTCACCGGGCCGGGTCCAGACGGCATAACGCGTAACGTATGGCCTCCTAAAGAAACTACCTGTACGCACCACTTCCTTGCAACACTCTACAACAAAGTGCTTCAGAACGGCAAACGTGCACCTTCTTCATTGGCGAAAGTAAAATAATTCTATTGCATTAAAAAAGGGAGAAACAAATGTTCCTTCAAACTTTAGGATGATTGCTTTAGGGACCGTTCATTATTTACTGGTGGAGGGGGGGTTGGGTAAAATATAGGGGGGGGGGGGGTCATGTAACTTTCATATGTTGAAATAGGGGGGGTTATGTAACTTTTATTCTTGAACAGGGGGCTGTGTAAATTTGTTTAAACTATAAAGATGGTGGTGATTTGAGTGATTTTAGAGGCTATTTTGGAGTGTAAATGCCATTTTTTTCTGCGCTTCGCGCATATTTTCTTAAAACCTATCGACTTCAAAAACGTTTACTATGAGACGACTTCTGGACAGCAAATCAACGATATGGTGGAAAAAC
>CM069452.1:71471880-71681075 GCA_035610835.1 Ophiura sarsii
TATGAAATATTGTGTTCGGCCCAAACATGCATTTATGTCCATGCATTGCATATGCATGTACATCACTATGCCCAGGCAGGAAATACACCTTTTTCTGAAAGCCTGGAGATGGTAAAAAAGCTGGAAAAGCGAGTTAAATTGGACCACAAACATCCTTAAAACAGCTGAAAATAAATAAAATTACGGGACACTTTGACATAATACAAAAACTGGTTCCAGAGTTTTAGCTGGAAATTCTTGTGCCTGCAATGTCACAAACCAAACAAAATGGGCTGGACTTTATATGGGCCGATACTATAATTAGGCCAAACTTTATATTTTTAATTTCAAGTGACAAATTTGTACCCAAAATAGACAGTTATTATACAAATATTTACTCGGTGTGAAGATATGTGTTATCCATTTAGGGTGTTTTTTTCTTCTTCTATTGTGCATCTTTAAAACTATTTTAAACAACGCATATAGATTAGATGGACTCATACATGTATCGATATGAAAAATAATTTAGATATTTATTTTTGTAATTTAGGAACCTGCAATTTTAACACTTTCCACAGGGCTATTGGTTTGACCACATACAAAATAGATACAAATTTTTCAGAAACCTTTCCTAACTTTATGTCTCAAGGATTACTGAACCAATATGTATGTTTGTACTTATTTAAATGCATTTCTCATGGTGATTCCCAATTTGGTAATGAAACTCAATACTTTTGACATTTTGAAACATTTTGTCACATTTTAGAATGTCGTCTGCAGATGCCTGCCACATGGAAAGTGTTAAGAAATGTTCAGTACTCAATATCATTCAATGATTTTTTGTATGCTAGTACATTTCAACAAATCTCATACAATAAAAACTCATTTATTTTGTTAAGTCATTCGTTAATTTTATTTCGTACTGGTGATTTTTCTTAAGAAACCAGGTCAGTAGCGTGCGCAGGTCAGTAGCCTGCGCAGTGCGCATGCCACTGAACCAGGTATGGATTTGTCCAAATATGACATTTTAATTTCTTTTTAAACTAAATATCTCACCAAATAAATTGATTGTCCGCTATTTCAAACAGCTCATTAGTTGATATACAACATCCCTTTAAAAGAAAAAATGCACATACCGATACACTATGCCTTTATGTAAGAGACCTATTTCCCTATAAAACAAACACAGATAAGGAAGAAAAAAATACCCTGTTTTACGGGTCAACAGACCTCTCAGGTAGGGTCGGTCGGACAGTCAGGTTTTTTTCTTTCTTTTCCCAAAAAATTCTGGGAAATTTGATTAATTTTCAGTCAAATAAATCTAAAATGTCAACAAAAATCTTAACTTTCACACACAAAACAACATCAAAATGCCCCCAAATGTTCTTTAAAAAATTAAAATAAATTGAAAATTTAGAAAAAAGGGTCAGTCAGGCCCATAGAACAGGGTCGTTTTATCCGTGGCCTAAGTGACAACTCGTAAATCAAACCCTATCATTTCCATCCCACACACACACACGCAAATTGACGTCACTCACAATTATACAAAATGGTACTTAAACGTATGCGTTGCAGGTCGCGTCAGGGTGGATCAATTCAATGATCAGTGAGCGTCACTGGCAAGCCTCCTTGGGAAAGTCAATTACTGTAAGACGACGGGAAAAAAATCATGTTCTACGGGCCTGGCCGACCCAATTATTCTAACATTTTCAACAACAAAAATAAGAAACTTCATTTGAACATTTCGGAAACAATTGAGAAAAACATTGATTTTCTATTTAATTGGAAATTTTGGAATTTGTTTTTTTTTCATACAAAAACACCTCCCGACTGACCCTACTTGACAGGTCTGTTTGCCCGTAGAACAGGGTGTTTTTCGCGCTTAAATAAAGCAATATTTCAACGTTAAAATATTTGCACACATTTTGACATCAAGAGATTTTTGCAAGTTGTTGTTTTTCGCGCGTGACAATGTGTCCCATCCAGCGCCATACAGATAGAATGTTGAAAGCGATATTTATGTGTGCTTTAATTTTTGCGGTGCATCTTTAGTGCACGAAAAATGCAACAACAAAAAAACACTGGCTTTTTAATGAATGCTGTAAACATGTATGACAGTAGAAAACCACCTCTCAGTGTATAGAGGCGTGGGAGAGTGAGAGAAAAATCAATCCCTATTCATGCTATTTGAAACCGACCAATTGAATCAGACGGTTGATCACTAAGTGCAATATCCTTTGATACTGTAAAACAACTTAATTTCGCTAGCAATTTAATTTCGCTAATTTCGCTAGGAGATCCAATTCGCCAAATTAAATTGCCACCAATTATATTATTTATACTGATTATATACAAAGATGATACAAATTAGTGAAATTAAATTGCCGCAAAAAGTTGACTTAATGCTAATTTGCTAAATTAAGTTGCCATGAAATTAAACTACAATATTCAGTTGATTTTTCATGAAATTCTCATTGGATTGTCCTTAAACTTACATTGTATTTTCGAAGCTTTTCAAGTTAACTACTAACACAAAATACGGAGTAATTCTGTTATATTAATACCCTTCACAGAGGTATTCATAGTGCATGATTTTTAAGAATGACGCATACTACCGATGTTGGTGTGTAGGGTATAACAGAATTATGCCCAAAATACTTTTTTTGTCAACACTTCCCACAATGTGGATGTTTTTGTCGTGTAATTTTAATGTAAACTGCTCACAAAAAGTATCGAAACACTTAGAAATGTTCCAATATATGACAGTTCGAAAGGGTATGCATTAATCGAAGCAAATAACCAAGTGCATAATTTTGTTCTGCGTATTTTGACACCTCGATCTATAAGATACGATATTGAGGAGCGGAGTTATTGTCATTTCAATGGTCGTGGGTTCAATTTCCAAAGTGACAATCATCCTATAGAAAGAGGTTTGCATTACTGTTTAGAATGATCAGATTCGTGATTTTCAATAGGGATGAGTGTCACTTTTGAAACTGGAACCACGATCATTGAAATGACAATAACTCCGCTCCGCAACATCGTATCTCAACGATCGAGGTGTCAAAATACGCAGAACAATGCATACCTTTTCGAGCCGTTATATATTGGATCATTTATAAGTGTTTCGATACTTTTTGTGAGCAGTTTAATTTGTACTTTAGGTCCCAGACATGCTTTGTTGAAATGAAGTACTGTAAAACACTATAATTTCGCGGACACTCTATTTCGCAAATTTAGAATTACTGCTATTTTAACGGGCATTTAATTTCGCAAATCTGGAAATATTACTGTTACTTTCAATGGAAATTTGCTAATTTCGCGGGTATTTAATTTTGCGAATCGTCATCCATCGTAACATTTGTGAAATTAAATCCCTTGCGAAATTAAGTTGTTTTACAGTATATTCTAAGTCCCTTCGGCTTGTTTTCAGAACAAGAAAAAAAATCCTTAAGATGTGAGTCCCAATATGCTGAAATAATAAAATTAAAAAATCAAATCGGCCATTTTAAAGGAAAAAACTCCAATCAATTTTGGTTCTACCATGGACTGCAGATAAGTTTCTATACAGTCCATGGTTCTATATTGTATTTCTGATTTCTGTCTAGTACTCACAGAACCATGGCAGTAACAGGTAAGTTGATCAAAAGATTATATTAATCACTTCAAGATAAGTAGGCTGTGCTCTTCCAAGCATACATCCTATTGTTTGTCGAAATCATGTCATGTCATTCAGACAGCCTATTCTTACATAAGATTTCAGCTATCTCTGCATTGACATGAATAGCAAAATTAAGCTCCAAGCTCTAGAGATTTTCAAATAATGAAGTCCATGCTATACAAGACTGTATAAGTGGATATTTTAGCACTACATTTATTGTAGCTTGAAGCAGCACTTATAAAATTCTATTGTACATTTCACGGACATAAATTATGCTAATGAGCTCATTAAATGACGTCACTCGCATCATCGGGTTTTCCCGATGAATGAAATCCGTTGATTGAAATTCTAGGTCGAGTAAAATGATGTTCGTATTTGTTGTCTGTGAGCTTTTCTGATTTTTTTTCCCGTATTGGAGTATTTTTTTATTGAAAATAGACAGTTCAAATTAAACGTTGGTTCCAAGTTCAACTGACAGCACATGTATTAAAGACGACAGCAACGGCAATATGCAAGCAACATTTGAGAAAAAACGATGCCCGACTTTGCAAGAAAGTGTACGGGGAAGTGTATGGGTGAACATGACAAACCAAAACAGCCTAGTAAATAATCACCTCCGTAGCGCAATTGGTTAGCACGTTCGGCTGTTAACCGAAAGGTTGGTGGTTCGAGTCCAGCCGGGGGCGTTGTTACTTTTTGCATTTAATGCAGATCGACAAATCACATTAAAAATATAATATTGACAAAATCACAGACCACTTACACAAAAATCGCATCTGCGCATGCTCCTGTCGTGATCGAAATCCACCACACAAGCAATGGGCGAGTTTTATAAGTGAGCAGGTACCGCACAAATATTTTGATTGCATAGGTCTATGTGATGAAGCTACAAATCGCGCAATTAAACACATGCAGAACAATTAAAAATTGGCAAAGCGGTAAATTAATTGCACAAAAATTACCCTTTTTACATTGTCCACATCCAACATTCCGAAAGCGGTTATTTTCTAATATTTAAATCCTTTTTGCTTGTTTTTCCATTTTGTGATTTGAAAGTTCAAGACATAACTTGCATGTCTTCAATTTTGCAGTACAGTGTAGCTATTTTGCGTGTGAAATGCACAAAAATGTATGAAGTCCAAGATGTCCATGTTTACAAAGTACCCATACCCATACCCATCCCATCCACAGAGTTTTTTCATTTTTCTAGCAAGGTTTTATAGCTAAATTTACTTCCTACCTTTCTTATAAACCAAGGAATTGTGCAATAAATGACTGAGCTCCTAGCTAGCTGATGTCTGTTCGCTTACCCCCACACACATTGTGTAATATCAACATTTTTCATGTTTGTGTTACACTGGCTTAAGCACTTTTCTTGAAGGATTTGGTGAACCTTCAAAATGTTCAGAATGTTTGAACATGTCCAAAAATGTTTTAAAAACAAAAAACAAAAAAAACCATCAATCAATCACTTGATAAATAAATTAATAAAAAATAAATAAATGATAAATAATAATAATTCCTTAAGTGGATAACGATGGTGGCAAATAGCCTCATAGGTCACAGAATTTGAATTCTAAATTTGGCTAGGAAGTGCTATAATTATTTATCTGTTTACAAGTGGTAAATTTGTTCTTCCAAAATAGAATGATGTGTACACAGCGACTTTGTAGGACAGATAACACTGCTGAAACCTTACGATTATCTTTGATGTCCTTAAAGCGGTTTAACGTAACAAGAACATGGTAATGTAAAAGGCTTACTCATTCGGAGTTCCCTCATTTTTTCTTGGAAATGGTGGTTTTGTGCTTTTGTAATGCCCACATAGTTCTTATGTAGTTGCTCACAACTGGAAAGATAATGCCTTATGGCCCTCTAGCTGGCCATTTATTGTTGCGAAAAACCCACAGCCGTTTTGAATTGTTTCTAGACCATTTTCAGTAGATCCAACTGGGGGAGGGGGTCTGGAGGGGGCTTCTGGAGGAGAACAAATCTGGGGGTCAAGATAATCTTTTAGGGGACTAAGATGTGCATGAAGGATGCGAAACTCTATTTTCAGATCATTTTGACATTGAAAGTCAACATTTTCAATTGTTTAGGGAACAAAATGGGTTGACTTGAGCTGACTGGGGGAAAAGTGGGTGATATTCCCCACCCCCTGCCCTTGCAAGCCCACTATATTACCAGCAAAGTCAATTTTGATGATATTCTAGTTGCCATTTTGACGCTATTGGGCCCCTTTTACCCAGTGCAAACAGATGCAATGCAAGTCATGCAACCCTACAAAAACCCCGTGAAAACATGGTAATGAACCAATAATTATCAAGTCAAGTATTTTTACACAAACATAGTGAGTGAAATGGTCCCCTATTAATTACGCAAAATGGTACTTTATCATTCTGCGCTGCAGGTCACGCTGAAGCCAATCGATTGGATCAATGAGAATGACAAGCCTCCTTGGGAAAATCAATAAGGCAAAAAAAATGTGTTTTGTTGCCCTCAGCGACTGACTTTAAAATCTCAATTTTTTTTAAATTTTTTTTTATAAGATTTAAATGTTACCTAATTTGTCAAAATATTATTATTTTCTGCTTGAAATAAATAACTTGGCTTGAATAGATTGTTTTTAAACTATTATCACACTAGACACAGTAGTCAAATTAAT
The DNA here is from genome assembly GCA_035610835.1 of Ophiura sarsii. Taxonomy (NCBI): domain Eukaryota; kingdom Metazoa; phylum Echinodermata; class Ophiuroidea; order Amphilepidida; family Ophiuridae; genus Ophiura; species Ophiura sarsii. The sequence continues at coordinate 71,478,186 of CM069452.1, forward strand.
ATTTACCAATTGTCTTGTCATGAACCACAGTCGTGTCAGTGATATTTGTCAGCAAAAAAAGAAGGGAAAAAGTTGGGTCGGTTGCAACCGACCTGACTTCAAGATTTTTGGCACTCGAGGCAACACACAAACAAATTGGCCTTATTAAACGAGCTGCTACTGTGGCAAGCCACCTCGCAGTGGAGAAAATGAGAAGAAAATCAATCCCTATTGAAACCCGGGGGGGGGGGGGGCACTTAGTGGATATGAGGTCACAGGGATGTGCTGCCAAATAGGGTCCCATTTTTCACCTGTCTGGTAAATGAATGACCCCTTTTCATAGCCATTTTTGGTATACATGTATTTATGGGTCTAAATTTGCCATTTTTCGCAGAATCTTTAGCCATGTTTGAAAATATGGAGGTCTAATATCCTTAAATTGGCTGTTTTTCATGGAAATGTTAGCAAAGTCTGTCAAATATGTAGAAAAATTGTGAGTTTCTGGTAAAAACATGGGTCTATTTTGCCCCAGAAAATTGGTAAATGGTTGGGTCAATTTATATTTTGCTGACGGGTCTAAGTGACCCCCCTCCCCCTCCCCTGGATTTGAAACTGGCAATTTTGACAGTCGGTTACATATAATAGTATTACGTATTAATCCCTGATGTGCCTTTTTTCAATAAGACTCAGTTGCTATTAAAGCAATACATTCTTGAAATGTAAAACCTAGTGGTTTTTTTTCTCAATTCTGTTACATGAGCATGGTACACGACCCAACATTTCTTGGGAGTGACGGTACCGGACGGGGTTCAAAAATTGTACACTAATAACTAAATTGTCATCATAGGGTGGTGGGGGTTTCCTTAACATACATGTTGACAGTGAGGAAATTGTTCAACTTTTTCAAACATTCTGTTAGAATCGAAACGTCAGGTCCTCTCATATTTATTACATTATTATTTAATTTCAAATTTACAAAATTTATGTCAAAATGTGTAAATTTGACCCCAAAAAATGAAAAATAAAAAATGTTTGAATTGGCATATTATGGGTTGTTCGATGGAACTGTATCACCCTAAGGGACTCACCATTAGATACTCAGGGGGGGGGGGGGGGGGGGGGGGGGGGGGCAAGGAAGTGTTCTATAAAAAAAAACTTAGCCCACTATCCAGAGAGAAAAACACCTTTGCCCACCAACAAGGGAAAAAAAGAAAAGTTGACTCACCTAACTCAATGTAAAGAAAAGCATTAAAACCTATAAAAAAAAATTGCCGCCTTTGCCCCCCCCCCAAAAAAAAAACGTCGCCGACTTCGGTGGCAAAAAAAAAATCTGCCCGACCCCAACTTCCATGCCCCCCTGAAAATCAAATGGTGCGTCCCTAATGTGCTATAAATAGACACAAATAATTAAAGCCAATTTTTCACTCAATACACTAAAGCAATTTTCTCCACGCATGATAGCAGTGACGCCCGTCATAATTTCTTCGAGACAGAAATAGAAAAGCCAATCGCTCTTCTTCACCCGATGTCCCACCCACCACAGTACGGATGAAAGATGGAAGAAACGAACGGAGGCACCTGTTTTTTCTCGAGATTAATGTGGAACCATTTCAAAGGAAATAGCATTTGTGGGCTGTTTTGGTTTTGCTTTCGAAAGCATTAAGCATAGATCTGGATTCAGATTTGGAAAATACCTTAATAATATCAGAGGTATCTCTGGATCAAATTGACATCATGTAGTATTTTCAAAACCTACTAATTTAACACTTTCCATGCGGCTATTAGTTTTATCATATTCAAAACATCTTTTTCAGAAACATTTCCCAACTTTACAAAGTATATCTAAAGAATTACCGAACCAATACTAGGCATGTTTGTACTTATTCAATGCATTTCTTTTGGTGATTCCAAATGTGGTAATGAAATTCAATAATTTTGACATTTTTGAAATATTTTGTGAAATTTTGGAATGTCGTCTGCAGACGCCTGCCGCATGGAAAGTGTTAAGTTCGAGCAAATTAATCTCACTTCCTACTTGCAGGCAATAATACAAAAATTTAAAACAAGTGAGCAACACGACAAAAAACCGCACCGTGTCAAGTCAAAGAAGATTTTAAGGTCTTCCCACAATGCATTGGGCGAATGCCAGCCAACTAAAGCCTTTTATCACACGATGCATTTGTCAAATAAATATAAAATATTGAAATCCTTGTCAAAGGGACCTTTTGTATTTAAAATGATGTGATCATTGAAAATCTGACAAATCTGTGAAGCTTTGGGATTTTTTTTTAATTTGTTAAAAAGATTTTTTTTCCTAACGCGGATCAATGAACTGACACGTGCGGGAGCTTTGAGACATTTTTTTTTTAATATAGCCTTAACTAATTTATTCACTGAGAAAAAATGGCGACCAGAATTAGGGCATTTTGCAAAAACGCAATGCATTGTGGCAGTGTCTTTAAATCTTCTTCTGTGTCAAGTCATTGGATGAGGTATTTAAATGTCGTAACGATGCAACGTTTTACGTCAGGACGTTTATCCCGATACTGGCTGGCGTCGACGGTGGGGTGAAACTCAATGCACAAAGTGCCCTTAGCTTGTTGTGCGGTGCAACCCAATATGATAATTTCACTTCTGTTCAAAGGCTTTCTTAACACTTTCCACGCGGCTCTGAAACCTTTCCCAACTTTCAAAGTCTAATCTCAAGAATTACTAAACCAATACTAGGAATGTTTGTACTTATTTGAATGCATTTCTCATGGTGATTCCAAATATGGTGATGCAATTCAATAATTTTGACATTTTTGAAACATTTTGTGACATTTTGGAACTGTCATCTGCAGTCGACTGCCGTGTGGAAAGTGTCAAGAAGCTTGAGATTGATATTACAGGAAACATGTACATAATGTTTACATGCATCTGCAGGTAGGATGCAGCTAGAGTGAACTGGGCTTTTTCTACAACAGACATATATTCTTGTTTGCCAAATTTGAGAAGTAGATTTGCGAGTCAAGTCAAATTTGACAAAATGTTGCATACATTAGTGAGAAGAGTGAGGACAGGTATACTAAGTATGGGGGTATGAAAGGGGAGTCAGGCCAAAAAATGTTTTGTTTGCCCAAACACACCTGAAAAAATCTGGATTTGTTTAAAGATTTTAAAAAAAGCAGCTGATTTGACATGATTTGAGAAAAAATTATCTAAAATAAATAAATCCAAAAATCGCACAAAGTGGGTTGGGTATGCCCGAAAAAACAGGGTGGTTGTTTTTCATCGCCTAACCCCAAAATACTGAGTTATTTTGGTGGTTACGGTGGTGGTGATCGCATGTTTCTATTTAATCCATCACCACCAATCACCACCAATTGCATTCAAATAGAAACACGCTTATAAATGCCGTCTTTGATAAACTCCCCGAAGTTTTACGAAAGGGGGCATCTATAGAGATTAATTTTTAAACATGTGTTCTGATTTCTGGCCCAATTTTCAACTTGATGTTTTCTATTCTACATGAAGGGCCATCCTAAGAATAGTCATATTCTAATGTTTGAGTTGCATCAACTCCAATGGTTCTTGTTTTAGAAGCACAAGGTGACATGAAATTTGCCCATTGAGTAATACACAAACTAGCAGGGTGGATAAATACCTTTGATGGTAATTCACTGCATTTTGGCCTATAACGTCTAAACGGAACATATCTTGCGTTTAGATTTTACCGAAATAATGAGAAAAATGTTTTATTTTGTTATCAAAATATGTTGATGTGCAGGAGAAAAATAATTAATGTGATTGAAACATAGGCCCTACACCTTTAACAATTTTAAGCAATATGGTTTGTTGAAAATTAGAGGGGGATCAAGGTTTAGGAAAATAATGTATGACCTCTGTGACGAACCCTAGTGGACTATAACATGACTATAACCACTACCAGAATGCATCAGGCTTGTCATCTGACATCACTGTTGACGTTATACACTCTAAGAAATTAAAGAACCCTTTTTTGTCCTGCCAGGAGAACCCTTAAAGGTTCTTTAAAGAACCAAAAACAGTTCCCCAAACGTGATACAGAACCATTTTTGGTTGATACAGAACCATTTTTGGTTCTATGAAGAACCTTGTAAGAACCTTGTTTGGTTCTTCAATTTTCAAGAACCTTTTTTGAAGGTTCAAGAGAGAGGTTCCTTTATAGAACCGTCATAGAACCTTCAAAAAAGGTTCTCGAAAATTGAAGAACCCCAAAAGGTTCTTCATAGAACCAAAAATGGTTCTGTATCAACCAAAAATGATTCTGTATCATGTTTGGGGAACTATTTTTGGTTCTTTAAAGAACCTTTGAGGGTTCTCCTGGCAGGACAACTTTAGAACCATTTTTTTCTGAGGGTGTAGAGATAATCTGGTCTCAGGGATGATTTGCTATATAATACGATAACCTGACTGGTTCAATGATTTCTTTAGTTGAATGATGGAGGGTAGACCAAAACAAAGGTCAATTGTTATTACGTTGTATAGAAATTGGGTGGAGGTTTCTCATGAAGCTAATTTGCATATATTTCTATGAATCCTGTAATACTTGAAGTCTTGTGACTATTAATATTATGAAACTTCTTGTTTTTCTGTATACACTGCCTCGGCGCCGCCCATAAGTATTTCTCCCCCTGGAAGCTTGCAAGTTATCACTGTGTTGTCGCCAAAGTATTAAACCATCAGACCCAATTACCATTTCATTGTGTTCATTGTACATTTTATACCAACAAATTCATGAAAACTTCCTATTCAGGTTCATGAATTAAAAGCATTACAATTCATGATTTTATAGAGCAAGTAAAAATTCCAATGTAAAATCGCCGTAGTAAATCACCTCATGAATATCAATTAGCTCATTATCAGCTGTGTAACGCTATGGGAATTTTCAACTGAGATCAACTGGCGATGGAAAACTCCATTTGAATAGCCCAAATCAAACAGGAATAATAATGCGCATAATAAAATATCACTAAATCCTAAAGAATTCACAAGTACAAGCTTAAGAACGCAATCTGATTATATAAAATAAATCTGGATGATCAAAATATCCTATCACTGGTCACATTTTTAAGAGGCTTTTCTAGCTTATCCATTGAAACAACACACAATGAAAAATAATGGTACATGGTACCCAGATTTTCTAGTGCAGGGATGATAATCTCTATTGAAATGTCTTTTTAAGAACTGATACTGTATAATACATATGGCCATGTGTTTTGAACTCGCCACCCTTCCCATTGCATTTCCAGAATTGTACATTTTACACCATCTGAGATTCGAATTAGCATATCGCAATAACTACTTGGTCTACCTGGTCTACCCCATAAAAGTATATATTTTCTGAACGGAAATCTCACAAGGAATCCAAATATGCTCTTGGAATTTATGGTAACATATGATTAACATGTTCAATAAAATAGAAATATTCATATTTTGATTTATTCATATTTTGATTAAAGCTCAATAATATTTTTATACCTATCCCAATCATAATTTACTGTGCATATACTTGAGTTCCTCGTGAAATTACCCATCGGCACATAATGGTTATCCTCAACGATGAACCGGGACGAGGGGCAATACAACCTCACTCACGTTTTCGACAATCGTTTATCATCTGGTAAAAAAATCCAGATGAGAAATCAACTGGCAACTCCAAGACTACAAAAAGCATCATGAGTCGTCAAGATCACCACTACCAAAGGTGTTGACAAAGGATACAGACGTATCCGAAATGTACACATGAGTACCTTTACACTGCGATCAGTATAAAATGAACATTCCATACCAAAATTGTATAGTCTTTTCCCTCTCTAAAAGTGTCGGGTAAGCATAAGAAAGAATAGAACTCCAAAGTGTCATGGCAACAACATAAGATAATCAACCAACCGACCCACTAGTTTTCATCCTTTTATGAGCAAACAAACCTTTTTTTGCCTCAGGAAGGGTCGGTCTTTTATGAGCAAACAAACCTTTTTTTGCCTCAGGAAGGGTCGGTCTTTTATGAGCAAAGAAACCTTTTTTTGCCTCAGGAAGGGTCGGTCGGTCGGTCGGTCGGCCGGTTTTTGTTTGCTTTTTCCCCAACATTTTGGAAAATTATAGTGCATTATCAAGATTTCCAATTGTGTGCGCCGTGTCGGTAGTCTGGTAAATGAAGCGAAGTGATTGTGACGATTTCCTAATGGCAGCAAAAACCAGTGGTTCGGAAGTCATGTAGAAATGGTGGTCCCGTGCATCGGAAGAGCAATACCCGAGCTAGTTCGTAAAGAGTAGGGGATCATCCCGGTCTGTATCTGTTCACACATCTAACGGACCCCAATGGAAATAAGCTAATATAAGCTTATTGGGTTATCCAGGGTCGTAGGACCCAAATCATCTCAAATCATCTCAAATCATATGTTGGAAAAAAGGTCGTTTGGGCCCAAAGAACAGGGTGTATTATTTTTGGTGCCTACATGCCGTTTTCCATTTTTACACTTTGAAAACATAGCAATTTAACTAATTTCTTAAAATTGCTAATAATAATAATAATAATAATTAGTATTTATATAGCGCCTTTCCAAAGTGATCAAAGCGCTGTAATTTCGCTGCTGGTGAATCATCAGAATCAGGTCGCATCAACTAGGGTGCTGCCAATTTCTAGCGCAAACCTATCCGCACTTAGATTGTAACATCCACCATGCTAACGAGAGTTTGCATCTTTTGCATTTGAAATCATTACTTATACCCAATATCCGATGAGCCACATTACAATGCCAACTATATAAGAACCTCTCCCTCACCAAACAGGTTTTTAAAATACAATATTATAAGTCTGCCATGACCCAAGAAACGCCAGTGGGCTCAATGTATATATCATCGTCTCGGATAGGAAATGCCTAAACAAGCGCGCTAACAAGATTGGAGTGTTAGCTCTTGACTGTACGTGTCCAATCCAGTTACGACGACGGCAACAAGACAGTGTTTAACACTTTCCACACGGCTATAATTTACCATACACAATTTCACAACCTTTCACAATTTTGAGAGTCTATCTCAAGGATTATTGAACCAATACTAGGCATGTTTGTACTTATTTCAATGCATTTCATGTGGTGTTTCCAAAAATGGTTATGGTATGTAACAATTTTCACATTTTTGAAACATTTTGTGACATTTTGGAATGTCGTCTGCAGCTGCCTGCCGCGTGGAGAGTGTTAACATGAGGAGGCAAAAACAAAACTCTGTTCTGCGGGAAAACGGACATCTCAGGTAGGATCAGTCGGTCAGTTTTTGTTTTGTTTTTCAAAATCTTTGTGAATATTCAGGTGAATTTTCACACACAAAATTAAAAGAAATTCAAAATGTCACCATTTTTTTAAAAATATATGTAAAATAAAATCAAAAATCTTAAACTAAAAAAAAGGGTCGGTCGGGTCCCTAGAACAGGTTGTTTTTTGGTCACCTAAGGTACTGCAAAAGTGGAAATGTTCGCGCTACATTTATTTTCGCGCTTTTCGCGCACAAATCAGCAAGCGCGAAAATTAAAACGCGCGAATATATTCATTTTGTATGTAGGTCTAATGTATGGAAGCTCAAAATCGCAAAAATAAAAACAAGCGAAATTGTTCAAAATGTGCAATGCGCGAGTATTTACACGCGCGAACATTTCCACTTTTACAGTAACAAATTGTTATGTTGGTGTAATGGAGTGTTAAAAAATGGGGTAGGTAGGGTCAGATTTACTTTTTTCCTATAAATCTATCAACAAAATTATAAAGCATATTACCACAATAGTCAATAACACCACACAACTGTATCGTGATACTTTTTGTCCTTTTATGTTTTTCTTTTCCTTTAAAAAATACCAATATCAATATAATACAGGCATGAGATGACGAGTTAATTAGAGAAACTGCAAAACATGAAACATTAAAGGGGATTTTTTCATTCATATTTTTTTTTTTACCCCTTAAAAATGAAGGTTAATTTAGGGTCGGGCGGGTTACACCAACATAACATTTCTTTTGGCCCTATAATCGGCTGGGAGGCACATGTAGCCTTTGTAAATTATGAAACTCAATTTCAAAGTGATTTGTTCCCATATTCAATGAAAAAGACCATTTTAAGATCATTCTTTGTCTTTTTGAAAACAACAATTTAGTACAATAATTTGGGATGTTTGTTTTATTCATTATCACTAAATTAAGAATTTTAAAAGATAATTTTTTTTTTATACATTTAAAAATAATTTGTTGTGCATTCAATAAAAAGGGCTTACTTGGTTTTTTACTTTTTGTTTTATAGTTCTGAAGGACCAACATATCTTACTACATATTTTACTGAGATTTTTAAAACAATGAAGGCAATATGTATAGCATTGTGGAAGTTCAAATTGCTATTTTCAGAAATAACCAACCCAGTATGTATAATTTTAGGTAAAGCCAGGGTTAATTTTTGAAATAAATGTTAATAATAATATAAATGATATGGGCAATTAATAGTATGTGGATGTTCATTTTGCTACCATCTGAAATAATTGACCCAGTAGGTAAAGGGTTAACGTTTGAATGAATAGCAGCTCGGTAAGATATCTTTTCCCTGACATCAGCATGCAAAGGGTTAGTTATCATTTGACACAGATCGCCATAGGCAGGGGAAGCAAGGTAGTGCCAAGTGCCCATTGAACATGTGTATTAAATATGACCCCCCCCCCCCCCCCCCCCCACACCACCACCCCAACGCCCCCTATAAATTATGATCCTTCAACAAATTTACCAGTGATTAAGTTAGTTTATTTTGAGAAAGCAGTTTAAAAAGATGTTAATATTTGCAAAACCTGTCAGCATGCAGGAGGTTAATTAGTGTATGGGATATTACGGATCGTAGAAGGTACTGTAACATCAAAACAAATTTATTCCTAGTCCTTATGTTTTCTAAAACAACACAGACACTGACTGAACATAATGTCTCCAATTTCTAAAGATACCTTAATTAAATAGGGCTGTCCTTAAGTGGCGCTTTTCAAAACAGAAGCACTGTGCAATTTAGGGAGTGTTCATACTTTTATTGGAGGGGTTGGAGTACCCAGGCAATAGTGGGGCACTTAGCTGGAGCTCAAAATAAATAACAAATTGTACTCTTGGGCAAACAAATTTGTACTCTTTTACCCCCCCCCCCCCCCTATTTAAAGACCTTTTTATCCCCCTTTTTGGGACCACCCCCCCCCCCCCATATTTTACACCACCATCAATGTATTTATGAACACTCCCTTAATTCCACAAATATTTAATAATAAGATCATGCGAAGGCAATTGGCAAACGTACATTAATTATAAATAATAAATAAATGATATTAGTATTGATTTTTATTTTTGAACTGTAATTAATGTAAAGATCAAAAAGCGTCATCAGGCAGATGACTATCTGACTTGCACTCAGTAGAATAATAACCCAGAACAAATTTGCAATTGCATATCGAGGGTTGAGCGCCAGAAGGCCGTAACTCAACTTTTGTGCAAAATGAGATTTTGATACCAAAATAATCTATATAACCCACAGATTTTAAGAACCATAAAGACTCAATTTTTGACTATAATTAGAGGTATGAGTTGGGTACTACAGTGTGTTGTACAGGTCCCCAATATTCAAAGTTAATCTCAAAATAGCCTTTTTTTAGTTAAGGCCTTCTGGCGCTCAACCCTCAATATCATGGGACTCGATCAAGCGGAATGAGTCGGATGTTGGAAATATTGATTTTGAGTTATAGGTAAAAAGAAGTGACAAATTCTTGTGTTTTACTTTGTTTTTTCAGTTGGTAAATTATTTGTAACTTAAAAACTAGAAGTTCAATTTTAATGGGGTTTGGACCATACTGTACCATTTTCCATCCGCTTTTAAATGATAAACAAATATCAAAATTGAAAACTGCCGGCATGTGACTCATTTCAATTGATCACTCGTGTCCTGTAGGAATAATCCCCAAAATGAGGGGGCAGGGGGGGGGGGGTGATTTTTTAAGTTAAAATTGTTAAAAATTGAGACCTAGTTCTGAGACTCAGAGACCACTCTCTTGTGAATGTTGACCCATTTTATGGGCTTTAACAACCAATTAGGGTAAACAGGTTTTTGTTTTGTTTTGCATTTGGGGGAGGTTTTTTTGGTGGTAAGTGGTAATGGGGGTGGAGAAACTGCATGCATACTCCTTGAAGGAGTATTAATTAATGGCTAAAATGTGAATGTTGTGTTAATACAATGTATTGCCAGCCCAATATAATGGTCCAACTGTTCAAATTCATATCAAGCTAGACAACAGATCTTACACAACCGATAGCCAGAACAAGATTATCTGCTGATATCAGAACACCAATAAATGATATGATGAACTTACTTCAGTGGATAAAACGAAGTGATACAGGGTGAGTAAAAAAAAACTGTACTCAACTTTGGGATTTTATGTCTTAAAATCTGTGCAAAAAATTCACAGATTTTGCATTGGGCCAGACAGGTTATCTCATCAGCTTTCTAATGAATTTTAGTTGGTTGGAATTGGTTGTGGTAAACATATTTTATGCTCATTTGCGTAACAGTGAATATTTTATAAACCGAACAAGATTTGCAATATTTTCTCTTATATAAGATCTATTGAATTTCACTATTGGAAACGGTCCATCCACACTCTAGTTCGAGCTGAGTCCGACTATCACAAAAACCAACTTTTTTAAAGTTGTTGCTAAATTTGTGTATTAATGACATTGTTTTGTCATTATTTCACATTTAATGTTGATGATAGTGAATAAATGCATCTATTGTTGAATACATTGATTGCCTTCATATTCTGATAACAAATATTTTTAATAATTATTCTACTTTGAGTACACTTTTTTTTACTGACCCTGTAGGTGGAAAATATGAGTGCTTATTATTGTATTCAAATGTTTAAAAGATAGTAGTCCAACCTATTTATCATCCAATTTTGAATTTGTACATTTAAACTATCACAATCATACTATCAGAAATCAAACAAGTAATACTTTTATCATTCCTAAAGTCAACTCTTATTTTAGTATGCATACTTTTCTTTACAGATCTGGCCATCTATGGAACAGTTTATCACCATCTCAGTGGCGTAACTAGACTTTTTCATTTGGGGGGGGCAAGAAGCAGTGTTCGAAATAGAGGGGTTTTACATGCACAAATGCATGTAACTTTGGCTCTGTGCATGTAAACATTTGCCTGTGTGCATGTAAAATTGTGATATTCAGCCATTTTTAAGGGGAAAAATCCATTTTTCTAGAAAATATTGCTGTTGTGCAGGTAACTTTTATTTTCTAATTCGGACACTGGCAAGAAGGGGCAGTGACTTGAAATGGTGGGCTCCTAATGGGTGGGTTCCATTCCAGTGTCAAGAAATGCGCGCGAAAATTTTCGACTTTGTACCTACTTTTTGCACGATTGAGCTACATTTCGGCTCTAAACAAGCTTGTACCATAGAATATTGCATTTTGGGAAGACATGCGCGCGTAACGCGCTAACATTTTTGATTTCATTTGGGGGCAAGCTGGGGGGGGGCAAGGGTTCCAAGTGGGGGGCTCCAGCCCAGCCAGCCCCCGCCAGCCCCCCCCCCCCCCCCCCCCCCCCCCCCCCCCCCCCCCCCCCCCGCTGGTTATGCCACTGCACCATCTACCCATACTGACTTAGAAAATGATTATGTCACTCGGTCAATTCAGATCGCATATTTCCACTGTCATAATTAAATTTTCCTTAAAATTATTATTATAGTTTTACTATTAGTATTTAATATGTATCTATCGAAATGAGGGCCTTCTTGGAAAGCAGTGCAAGTCACTGAAGCATATATTACCCTCAATAAAGAAAGCATGAATAATAAAATAAAATAAAATCTTGAATCTGAGTTGAAAATGAATCTGGCTTAATACTGGGGTCTACCTGTCTATACTCTATCTTACAGTGGTTCAGGGCTGTCACCAGACTAATCTGAGTGCCGGCTAAATTTTTAAAAACACGCAAAAATCAGCAGATAAAAGCACGAGGTCAAGAGGTCATAATGCATCGCCAACGTGCAGTAGGTCATGGCATGGGATCCAGAGGCCTTCTTAATGTCTTGTTAGGGTTTTTTAATGCACTTTGAGGGTTCCTGCCACATAATATCTTGTTTTATGATGCAGTTTAATGATTTTATCCACAAATTGTAAAAAAAATTTTTTTTAAAAATACATTTTTTTTAAGAGTGCTGGTCGGCCGAGGTCTGTGCTGGTCGGTGCCGACCGGCGCCGACCAGCGTAGTGACAGCCCTGCAGTGGTTCTGATTGGTTTATTACAAGATGTACTCATAATAGCCAATTCAAATGTAGCTTGTAAAATGTTTCACTCCCATCTTTATCAGGGATACAATTATTCTAACAATGTCTCTCATTGGTGCAATAAATGATGTATCCATTTTCTTAACCAATGGGCCGGTAGTTCTCAGGGGGTTAAATCATAAGTTGTAATTCGCTGTAACAATGGTGAGGTATATGATCTAATACCTACACCTAACACAAAAAGTCCCTGACCAGGTCATTTGATGTTGGCTAATCCAAAATCAATAATCGATACGAAAAATCTGAGATATACATTTCATGAGCAAATTTCTTCTCCGTAGTTTGAAACCTCATTCATAAAAATTGAGTGGATATTGTTATATGATTGTTTAATCGACCATAACTACCAAAACAATTCTTGCCCTAAAATTGGGTTTTAATGGGATATCCTTGCTTATTAGTGTGTGATTACGCATTAAAAATGTGTTGTGTACCGACTACCTGTCGATGCCTGTTACCCATTCATCCACATACCTGACTGGTTGAGATAGCACACAGTGGACAATACAAATCAATAATATACCATATGTAGGAAACCAAATCTAGTGCAACTTTGTTGTCGTTACTTGTGGTTATTGAAATCATCATAACTTTAAAAGTATCTATTCCATCTTTATAAATGAGGTATCAAACTACGGAGAAGAAATTTGCCCATTATATGCATATCTCCGATTTTTGGTACCGATTATCTATTTTGGATTAGCCAACATCAAAGAGCCTGGTCAGGGACTTTTTGTGCTAGGTGTATTTGAATCTACTGTACCGCCCTTCATGAGACATTATGTTGGCATTTCTACTTGCTCCAATGCATTGAGTCATGGTTGGCTGATTGTGACTTGCTCTAATGCATTGAGTCAGAGTTGGCTGATTTAAATCAAATGATTTTTTTTATAGTGCTCAACAATGAATCGGTATTATATAACAAAATGTGTCTAAAAAGGCCAAATCCCTGAAGACTTGATTTGTGACCCATTAAATCAGTGGCATGTCTTCATATAGGGTGAGTCAAAATAAACCTGCAATAGTGGAAAGAAGCCGTCTATTTTTTAAAACAAAGTTGAAGTTTGCCTATGGTGAGCCTTTATACCGATGCACCTGTATTACATGTGTGTCCACGAGATACCCAAAAGTTGCATGAGATTGCAAAATATGTGTCTCTCATTCAAACTTGAATAAATTTGTGACATAACTGTAATTTAGGTGAGGAAAAAAACACCCTGTTTTACGGGCCCGACCGACCCACTTTCACACAAAGTATATATCAGTCTTCCAACGTTTAAACATTTTCGAACTTCAACTTGGTTTTGAAAAAAAAGCGGCTTCTTTCCACTATTGCAGGTTTGTTTTACTCACCCTGTATCTAGGCATTTGTATTGAGAACCCTCCCCCCCCCCCACATCCTCTCTTAAACTGACTCACCTCTGTAAGTAGCCACGGATGTTCCGCAGTCAGCTCAGCCCAGTTGACATCCTCGGTGGCAACTGCCCAGCGATTCTCCGCTACGCCCTCACACTTGACGTGCTGGCGTAGAAGACCCTTACCGGTGGCTTCGTTGACGGCTTTGGCCGACATTCTAATCCGATCGTTGATGGAGTATTTGATAGGAGGGATATGAAGCAGGTTAGTCGCTTCTTGTCACCACTGCGCTGAATAAATAAAATTAGAATACATTTGTTAATTAAGGCTGTGAATGCACGGGTAGTTTCGTACCCGGGGACCCGACCTGTTTTTCGGGTGGGTACCTGGGTACCCGAAAATATACACTAAAAAAAAAAAAAAATGCATTTTTTTTTTTTTTTTAAAGTACCAATTTGTCCCCAAAATGACACATAATGGGGTCAATAGAGGTCATTTGGGGACAAATTTGTACTAAAAAAAAAAAGTGGGTTTTTTTTTTAACATTTCGGGTATTCGGGTACCCAATTTGGTATCCGGAATAGCGGGCGGGTACCCGGGTTCCCGGGTATAAGTCACAGCCTTATTGTTAATATTTTGAAGCAAAAAAAAACTTCCCAGAAAGATCGCTAGATTTCCATTCATACATTTTTTTATTTAGAAAAGCGATTCCCAGGAATGAGATTCCTACATTCCCCATTTTTTTTAGGCATGTGCTGCCTACACCTTAGGCCAAACAAAGAAGGTCTGTCTCAGAAGCCCGCCCGCATTGGTATGTGAAATGAGCTATGGCGCATGCGCTGGGGGCTAAAAACTTCTTCTTTTTTTTGAATTTTTTTTTTAGGTTTTTTTTTTTTTTAGTTTAAAAAAGTTCTCCGTAAGATTGGATAATTAAAACAAACAAAAAACGCAACAACAACAAAAAATTGCATACCTCATAGCCTATTTTCTAAAAAAAAAAATTGCACAGCACTTGGCTTTTTTGCACAATGTTTCTGAGACATACCTTCTTCTTTGTTTGGCCTTAGTTATGATGTTATACAAAATAAATTCCATAAACCGTAACCTCCAAGGCTGTGGATCAAACCCGAGTCCTCCAACATTGGGAGTCCCCGCCTCTGACACTGAACACATACATTACGGTTCACAGACTCAATATTTGGGCTGATTTTCAGGAGAATTTGCATTTTTATATTATGTGCAATATCTTTAAAATGTTTTGGCCGACATTGTTGTGGATTGGCACATATGCAGGCTAGGCTATGCGTGAGTATGCATGATGTAACTCTTGAAATGAGGGTGCTATCTTGACAACGCTATGATTGACAGCACGAAAGTCCTTATAAGGGACATTGAGACGTGCAATGTAACTCTTAAAATGGGGGTGCTAGCACACTAGTATTAGGTTGCTAGAGGCTTAAATCTCGGCAATAGGAAGTCGGTGTACAGTGGCACTGTATGGCACGCTACAGCGGACATTAATAGTCGAGTTTTAAAAAACACCGTTGAGTTGTGAAAACGACCGTTGAGTTGTGAAAACGACCGTTGAGTTGTGGAAACGACCGTTGAGTTGTGAAAACGACCGTTGAGTTGTGAAAACGACCGTTCAGTTTTGAAAACGACAGTTCAGTTTGAAACCCGTTCAGATTTTCACGTTCAGTCGTTTTCACACGGCGAGTTGATAGTACACGTCGCGACGAGTTGTTTTCGCGCGTTCAGATATAGACTCCTGCACAGACCTACACTGCGATTCGGCGAATCATTTTAGAAGAGTCTAAGATACTGATGGGGTCCCTGACGGAGGTCCAGGTGGCATAGCCCCCGGAAGCTCCTGGGTTTTAGGGGTTTGAGAGGCTCAGATTTCTTCATTTTGCAGGGGTCCAGTGGGCAGAGCCCCCCTCCCCCCCCACCCCCACCGAAGCTTCTGGTTTTTAGGGGTTTGAGAGGCTCAGATTTTCTCATTTTGCGGGGGTCCAGGGGGCGGAGCCCCCGTAAGCTCCTGGGTTTTAGGGGTTTGAGATGCTCAGATTTCCTCATTTTGCGGGGATCCAGGGGGCGGATCCCTCGGAAGCTCCTGGGTTTTAGGGGTTTGAAAGGCTCAGGTTTCCTCATTTTGACAATTTTTTGTACAAGATTTGTTGGATGAAAAAGTAATAAAATTGTGTGAAATTGTTTTCAAGTGTTATAATAAAATACCAGCCATGTTAAGAATGAAATAAAATAAAATAAGACAAAGTCTAATTTGCCTTCATGTCGACAAATTGAATATGAATAAATTATTCCAAGCCCGTCACCGTCATAATAACTAGTCTTCTTCTCAGTACACGGCCGGGTTTATCATGTATCTGTTACGGTCTGTGCAGGAGACTACATCTGAACGAGCGCGAAAACAACTCGACGTGTAAACAACTCGCCGTGTGAAAACGACTGAACGTGAAAATCAACTCGCCGTGTGAAAACGACTGAACGTGAAAATATCTGAACGCGAAAACAACTCGACGTGTAAACAACTCGCCGTGTGAAAACGACTGAACGTGAAAATATCTGAACGAGTTTCAAACTGAACAGTCGTTTTCACAACTGAACAGTCGTTTTCACAACTGAACAGTCGTTTTCACAACTGAACAGTCGTTTTCACAACTGAACAGTCGTTTTCACAACTGAACAGTCGTTTTCACAACTGAACAGTCGTTTTCACAACTGAACAGTCGTTTTCACAACTGAACAGACGTTTTCACAACTCAACGGTGTTTTTTAAAACTCGACTATTATTGTCCGCTGTAGCGTGCCATAGCACTGGCCTGACTGCAGTAGGCCTGCATCATAATTATGTATGACGCGTGCATTGGGCAAACGTGTGCGTGTTACCATTAATCGCATTACGGTAAGTCCAACCAAATATTTAAAAAAAAAGGGATTTTGTTGAGGCAATCTTCCTGTACCTGTATTTTTGCCTTAGAATTTTCATCATCAATTTGACGCTACTCGTGTCTTTCATTCTTTAGGGACACGAGGCGTTGTGTCTATTGTTATTTCAGTGCCTTCACACGCCGCTGCCACTCAGTTCGGTTTTGGGCGGCATCAACGGCGGCATTAGGTTGTAAGCCTATGGCGCTCAAGTCCTCTTGGAGCTGCGCTTGATATGTACGGCGTAGTGCGCCACCGAGGCGGTACGGTTCAGTTGCCTGGTTTTGGGGTGCAGACACACGGCGAGTGGCAGTTTCGGGGGATAAACCATATAGGGATAAACCATAAAGGCCTAATATACTACATAAATTTGAGAAATTACGGTATGTACAGTCATTTTATGAAGTATAAGAAAATATACGGTTTTATTCCGTCAAATCAATTGATCACCCCCCTAAAATAGTTAAATACACATTTCTTTGACAGGGTTAATTTTTTTAAAAAGTCAGCAGAGAAGCTCAGAACAGAAGCTCGCCTGTGTTGGCTTAGTTTTTAACCATCATCATCAGTTATGGACATCACCTTTAAAAATTAAATCGCACTTGCATTTCATGATTTGCAACACAAATCTAGCCTCTACTAATAACTATACTATTTACTAGCCTGAAAAGTGAATGGGATCCCGTTTAAAATAGCCAATGCATTTCCCAGTGGCCAGTGTTTCAGACTAATAAAAAACTGGCAGTCTAGACGGCCTCACCCAACCACTCAAATCACAGCAAAATAAATAAGCTTATAATTTATCGTACGATAAATGGTGATCATGTTTAAAATACGTGCAATCGTCCGACACGTCAAACTTACCTGCGAGTCAGCCGATGAATGGGCTTATTTACAAAGTGTTACTGGACTTTTTTGCTCAAAATGTTTCCCTAAACATAGTTATATCATTAATTCTACCTTATAATATTTGCGTTGTACTCGCTTTGGATTCCTTTTTATTACCCACACAAGTTTGTATAACACAATTGAGTTAAATGTCAAAGTGTTTATTGAGGAATAGCCTAAAACTGCAATTATTTTAGGATATAACGCTTTTCTGTTTATAGTTCATTGATTGATTGTTTTTCCTTGGACTTCCCTGGGAAGAACTTGCGAAATGGGTATTGCAGCATCCTTGGAACTATCTCAACCAGGACCACGTAGGAATGATTCCGACCATAGAGGGGGTGGGACACTTCAAAGTGAAGTCTAATCCAGGGTCTAATCACTCGACTCGGAGAAAAACTTGAATACATTTTTTGACGGGGGAGATTAGCGACCCCGTCATTTGAAACGACGTTTCTAAGTCGTAACCTTTTCACAAACCCCTAAAATTCGCGGCATTTGCTAATATTAATAACTTGCATTAATCATCTTCTGAAGCGATTTTGTTGTAAAATGTAATTGATATTGTTATAATATGAAGGTAAGAGGACACAGTAAGTTATTTCAGCTATTTGGATGCCATTTAGTAATATACTAAGCTATTTGGATGCTATTTTGTATTATATTATATGATTTAGTAATATACTGAGTCACTGAGTCCACGGCCTCTTTGTTCCGTGTTGCCTTGGTCTCGCAATTAGCCCAATGATTATGGCGAACCCTAGGCTACATCCCCCAGTCATCAATATTACCAGGTATTAAAATGGACCGAATTTGTGCAGTACCGCAAGCGGTACTGCACAAAAAACTGTTCAAAAAAATAGTTCATATTACCGTACGGACGCTATTAAAAGCTGTACAAATCAATATGATTAGCCCAATGATATGGCAACAACCCCTCGACCTTTGCCATGCGACACGAAAACAAGACTAGAAGTGACGTCATGATTATTACTTCTCCGAGATGCGCAGAACTCCGCCATTTTGTACACATTTTAAACCGACAGAAAAATTCTGCGCAAGTACGTGTAAACCAATGGGATTTTTAACTCTGGACGAAAGTGAAAATGAACCGCCGATATTTCAAGATTTACCATACTTTGTTTTAGTTATTTGAAGATGACACTCAATCTTTAGGTTTGGCTTTGATGGTACGTGATCAGAGATCAAGTAGGGAATCTTTTGGCGTAGCACTTTTTGCTACATATTTGTGCATTAGTGTTCAAAAGTGTGTCGTATTTCGTGATGCTACATTGGTTAAATCGAACGCTGCGTGGTGGTATGCACTATGCAGGTTATTACGGGGCTTGGGCTCTACTGTGGGTTGGGTTTGGGAATTCACGGAGAGTGAGACTTACGGGATACGGGTACCCGTGACACGCACGTATAGAATGACCCGTGTCACGTATTAGAGAAAAAGCACGGGATAACTCAAGCCTACTTTCAACAGTCTTCTATCTCCCCCGTCCAGTTTTTTTTAAATACCTTGTTTTTTAAACAATAATATTTAGGGGTCATAAATAAAGTGGATCAGTCCATAGACTTTTATCAGACTGATAAGTCCATGGTCAGTCAACATTTTACTAGTAGCAAAGGCAGTCAAAAGTTTCAATATGGCCAGATGTCAATCATACAAGGGGAAATATCTCTCTAATACTAGAGATTAGTTAGTGGTTAAATTAAATGGAAAGTGTACTAATAGAATAAAACGTAACCAGTTCAGAACTATCGTTTAGAGAAGTTCCTCATACAAGACATGGCCTATAAATGGCCAAAGATTTACATTGGAGCTGTTGTTTTCATGTGTGTTATTCGTCTTTTTCCTTTTTGTTTGTTTGTTTGTTAATTTTGGTAGTGTTAAGTTGTTTGTTTAAAAAAAATGTAATAGTTTAGAAATACATTTTTACAACAACCTTGGCAGTACATTCAAAAACTACACAAAATGTTTCAAAATTGCCAACATTATTGAATTTAATAACTATATTTTTTGGAATCACCATAATGCATTAAAATAAGTATACACATGCCAAGTATTGCTCCAGTAGTAGTCTTTGAGAAATCTGTTTTGTATAATTATGGTAAACCATAGCCGCGCGGAAAGTCTTAACACTTTTCACGCGGCAGGCAGCAGCTGCAGACGACATTCCAAAATGTTACAATTTTTTACGAAAATGTCAACATTGTTATCATAAGCATCAGAATGAACTGTAGGCCTACCGTGTTTCTAAAATACAACGAAAATACAAAATTATTAATATCATTGTTTTAAATTTCAACACCTGCAATAATGATAAAGGTGAACATGTTTCCTACATTATTGATAAAGGTGAACATGTTTCCTACATTATATGTTAATTTAATTGAGATATCTCTTTTTGTTCTCGTGTGGCAAGACATAATCGAAAATCGATGAAAAACATGTTTTAAATTTCAATCAATCTTCTCTACCACTATCCCCAACATTTCAAACAATGTAGTCCACACCATATCAGCAATATTCAAAACTCCCGCCAAAGAAAGGAAAATTAAAACCACGCAAGCAGAACAAATCCCGGTTTATTTGCGGATCAAAATTTATCTCCAAATTTCACCCACAAAAGTATGCAACTTAATAAATAGCTATAGCAAAATGTGTCTATAAAATAAACCCTGTTCTGTGGACGGATGGATATCTCAGTGTAGGATTAGTAATCTCACAGATTTTTTAAATTGATCATTTCGACCAACATTAAAATCTACCATCTTTACCAGAAAGTCTGTATTTTCCATAAGAAATGTCCGATTTTCAAAATTTAAAATTCTTATGAAAGCTGGGCGTTTACGCAAGATGGGAAAACGGTTTGAACAATATCAATCGAATTCAAACGTAATAAATCACATTGCCTAGGTACAGTTCATTCTGATACACCCTGTATTTGGAATCACCATGTGAAATACATTGAAATAAATACGAACATGCCTAGTATTGGTTCAGTAATCCTGCGAAAG
This sequence comes from Ophiura sarsii, assembly GCA_035610835.1. NCBI lineage: Eukaryota > Metazoa > Echinodermata > Ophiuroidea > Amphilepidida > Ophiuridae > Ophiura > Ophiura sarsii. Next base: position 71,498,768 of record CM069452.1, read on the forward strand.
GTTTCTGTTTTTTATATCTAGGCCTATATAATATGGTAAAACTAATAGCCGCACGGAAAGCGTTTAAAGACTTTCCACGCGACTATTATAGTTTTACCGATTTATAAATTTGTGGTTTTACTTTGGACTTTATGTCTGAAAGTCCATGCAAAACAGATTTTTCCGAAACCTTTCTTAATTTCAAAGTATCTCAAGAATAACTTAAACTGAGTGACCTTGAAAACTAGGCATGTACTTTTATTTGAATGCATTTAGCGCATGGTGATTACAAATTTGGCGATGACATTCAATAAATAAAACCGCTTGGATCGTCTGCAGAATGCCGCAGTGGAAAATGTTAACATGCAGCTTTGTTTTGCAAAGTGAAGTATTTCAAAAAAGTTGAACTAATCATGCTATAATACTAGAGTTATCTGCAATTATCATCGTCTCTGTAAGGAGTGGGGGATACAGTGTGTCTTCAATCTCTAACTTTTCGAAGTTCTGCTCTGGGTCCGAAATCGCGAGAAAAAACGAATAAACACGGGTCCCCAATCGTGAAAATCGGCCATTTTAGTTTTAGGTACCTAAAAACACCTCTTGAAGTGGAAGTGCAGGATTTCAAGCCTCCATATTGGACAACAAGGTTTTTGATGTGACTAATTCAGGTTTCAGTTATTTCCTCATGATAGATTTGGACAAGATGGATTTCGTTATTTGAAAGCTGGGTCAGCATGGTCAGAGTTTTGTCAAGTTTGTTTTGAGAATAAACTGTGACAGAGAACTTTTTGGACCAGCCGTTCTCTGTCGAGATATGAATCAAGTCTCAAGAGCATTGTTAACTTTTGAATCAGCTTTATGTCTTGACGATAAGTGAGCAGAAACATGTGATTCGTGATATTATATATATTGATTTTATATCAGTGAGGTGGGGAATGTGTAAAATATCTGGGGCTGTTGATCTAGCAAGCCCAGACATCAACTCTTCATGTACCTGTGGTGAACAATTGAGTCAAGAGCATGAAGGTGTGTTTTAGTAATGTAATGGACTTTGAGAATAAGCGACACTATGGGAGGAGATAGGGTCAAAAAAATTCGCACGGTCACAAAATTTCGCACGGTCACAAAATTACGCAAGGTCACAAATTTCGCACGGTCACAAAATTTCGCAGTACAAAAAACACAACAGTCAACAATTTGATGACTGTTGTGCTTTTTGTACTGCGAAATTTTCTTTCTTTCTTTCTTTCGCTTTCTTCTTTTCTTTCTTTCCCCTTTTTTTCTCCTTTTCCTTTTTCTTTTTCCTCCCTTTTTCCTTTCTCTCTCTCTTTTCTTTCCCTTTCCCCCTCCTATTCCTCTTTTCCCTTCCCCCAATTTTTCCTGGTGGGTAGGTTTGAATTTCCTGCTGAGCACCTTCGGGCCGGGGGGGGGGGGGGGGGGGGGGGGCACTGTGCCCCCCCCCCCCCCCCCCCGGCTGTTACGCCACTTACCAACAGTGTATCAATCCATTTAAGCCGGGTCCGGGTGCAGATATGAGTCCTGACATGGTCAAACACAGTCCTGCTTCGGCCTGAGAATGATAAATATAAAATATGTGAACCCAGAAATGTATCATGGGCCCCATCAAGTTGATGGAATTAACCTCATTATCGCCCAATTGAAAAATAATTGTGGTGGGTTTGCCACTGACAATAGAAAGGGATTTACATTTCACAGGCTTGAGCTTGAGATTCATAGATTTGGTCCAAGAAGATATTTCAAGAAGATGCTAGTTTAGTTTAGTTTAGTTTTTATTTGGCATCACACCATATACAAATAACAAATCACACGAGTATACAATTATAATAATATTCAATAAATAACGCATATCACAATGCCATCCCAAACTGGAACGGCAAACACACCACAACACCAACAGTTGCAAGGCCAGGATAGCCCATAAAAGCCAGCTACATGTGCAGGCCATAGATTTAAAAATAATTCTGTGGTGCAGGCTTATTTCCAATGGGGTCCCAAAACAACACAACAAGAGGGCCATGGACGTGGAGTAACATAAACAAAATGACATTGGACACATTGGACAATAAGCCTACACACGTATGAAATCTGCAGATTCCTGCTTCAGAGCGCAATCAGCCAGGTGTTTTTTCACAGCCTTTTTAAATTCCATCTTCCTGCGTATGGTCTGGATATGTGGTGGCAGGGCGTTCCAGTCTAAGATGGCATTGTAGTAAAATGACTTGGAAGCAATTCCTTTAACTCTAGGGACAATAAAATTGAAATTGCTTGACCTAGTTCGGTGGGAATGAGCACTCGTGGTTCTTATGAAATTGTGAGCAAGGTAAGGAGCACCAATACCATTGAAGATATTCAAAACGTGGTTAAGTCTTAACAGTTTCGCACGGTCCTGTGTATTTAGGAGTCTAAGTAAATTACGGTTAAATTGATCAATGTGAGTCCTTGGAGACAATTTCAAAATGAAGCGAACTATTTTGTTTTGGGTGACTTGTAATTTGTGTCTGGCCCTTGTATTGATACCAGCAAACCATGCGGAACAGCAATAGTCAAGGTGACATTGAATCAGAGCTGCACTCAGATTTTTACGCAAGGTTTGGTTAAGGTTACTAGAATGTCTATAAAGAAATTTGATACGACCAACAACTTTCTTGACAAGATCGTCCACTAATTTGTCTCCAGAGACTGTTTGATCAATTGTTACTCCAAGGTAGTTGATGCAATCTTGGGAGGGGATGACTTTCCCATTATAATTGATGTTAAAATCAGTTGCACGTTTTAATTTTGCATGAGAACCAAACAAGATGCATTCAGTTTTACCAACATGTAGAGACAGTTGATTGTCAATAAGCCAATGATTACAAGATTCCAAATATTTACTGAGTTCATGGGAAACAACACTGGGGTCTTTGTCCGAAACAAGGATGACACTGTCATCAGCATACAATAATAACTTATTGCGAACAGAGCACACCATATCATTACTGTAACAGAGGTACAGCAGGGGACCCAGTAAACTACCTTGTGGAACTCCACAAGTAATTTTCTGAAAATCAGATGAAATGCCATCAACCGAGACAAGTTGTTGTCTGTTTGACAGATAAGATTTAAACCAACCAGGGTTGATTCCCATGAACTCAAGTTTTGAACACAAAATATCATGGTTAACGCTGTCAAAAGCCTTTTGTACATCTAGCAACAGCATGCCCACATAATTACCTTCAGAAAGTTGAGATCTTATATAATCGGTCAGATGAATGAGACATGTTTCTGTAGAAAATCCAGGGCGAAAACCAGATTGGTAATTGTATAAAATTTGCTTTTCTCTAAGGTAACTATCAATCTGGGTGAAGATGCATTTTTCAAGAATTTTAGACATGCAACTTAGGATACTCACTGGTCTGTAATTGCCCACATCCAACCTACTTTTCTTTTTGAAAAGGGGGATAATTTTGGCACATTTCAAGTCGTCCGGCCGGCACAGTCTTGGTGACAATGGATAGGTTAATGATATGGGTGATGACTGGGGCCAGTTGGGGGGCCCCATCCTTCAAACATTTTGGTGCCAACCCATCTAGACCAGCACCTTTATGAGGATCAAGCTTTGATAATGCATTGAGTACGAAATCTTCATTTACAGCCTCAAGATCAAACTCATTGGGCATCACACCTTTATCCAAATAGAATTGTTTAAAAGTCACCGAGTCTGTGCAGAATTCTTTGAGTGATGTGGGTAGCTTGCTAATCAAGGTTGAGGCAATATTTGTAAAAACGTGTTTATGTGATTACAAACTCATAAGGTGTCATAACACAATGAACCCAATAAAGTTCTTGGTGTGCGCATCCAAAACAACCTTAAATGGGATGTCCAGGTGGACAGTACGTTGAAAAAAGCTAATTCCCGTTTGTTTATGCTTCGGACTTTAAAACGTTTTGGTTTCACCAAAGATGAGCTCAGTGTTGTATATAGTGTTGTTTGGCGTTCGGCTCCTTACGAATTTGGGTGCAGAATGTAAACAATTCAATCTACCGTACCCGATGAAGGCCGATGGCCGAAAATTTGTACAATAAATTATATTATCACGGCATTTCTTCACTTTTGACTTCATTTATTTGTTGTATATAGTGGATATGTCAGACCAATTCTTGAGTACGCCGATGTGGTATGGCACTCGAGTGTTTCAGCTACTCAGTCTCAACAAATAGAATCAACTCAAAAAAGGGCATGCAAAATAATCCTTGGCCGTAAAATACTCCTTACGAGGATGCTTTAAACATTTGCAAATTTGACACCCTCTCTGGTAGACGTGAAGGGCACTGTCTTAGGTTTGCCGAAGGGCTTTCCAAATCAAATCGCACCAGTTCCCTAATACCGCCTACCAGAGGGGAGTGCCATGGTCGTATTTTACGCAATAATGGTGAGATTTCTCAGCTGCCAGCCAGGACTAATAGGTTCAAAAACAGTCCTGTGCCGTATTTTGTGCAGCTTTTAAATAAATAGGCCCAGGATTTTTCTGCACCCACTTCTATTTTTATAATGGTATTTGCTATGTACATAATGCAATTTTTAAAAAAAATCTATAATGTGCAATATTCTCTTCTATATTAATTAATAACTTAATTACCTTGCCTTGTTCTTCGGCGTTTTTCAATGTTTTATACCATATCATATTGTTGATGTTTTTATCTATAATGTGCAATATTCTCTTTTATATTAATTAATAAGTTCCTTGTCTTGTTTTTCAATGTTTTTATCATGTAAATTTCATGCAATTTGGCCCGTTAGGGCCACGACTGTGTGATGTTAATAAAATCAATTCAATTCAAAACCGTTGATATTCAAGACGATTTTCCCTTACTTTTGGATTTGTTGTTATAATCAAGTTGTTTTAGATGTTCCCAGAGCTTCCTTGGATTACCCATGCTATCCTCGAGTTTAGACTTAAAGAATGATGCCTTTGCTTTCTTAATATCTCTCTGGACTTCATTGCGCAATGCAGTGAAATCCTGATAAGTAAAATCACTACTACCTTTGAGAATCTTCCTCCTGATTTTATCGCGATTCCTAATCTTCTCGAGAATAGCCGGGGTCATCCAGGGCTCTGTGCGTGTTTTAATCCCGTTCAGGTGCAATTTGGTTTAAAACATTTGTTTAAATGGTTTTAAAATTCAACCAGGCAGTGTTGACACACTCACTATTTAGAACAGTAGACCAGTCACAATTTGACAGCATGTTGTTAAATGATTCTACAGAGTATTTTTTCATTGATCTAATACGAATACGATTATGAGAATGCATAGGCATCCTGACAGACCTTCTTGTGCAGTATACTAGGAAATGGTCGCTGAACCCAGTTGGCATAACCCCACAAACACCATCAATATTGTTACCTAAAATGTGATCAAGACAGCTTTCGGTATTATCAGTGACGCGGGTGGGTTCATTTATTATGTTTTCAAAACCAGCACCAGAAAGTCTACCAAGATATGCCAATGAAAGTTTGCCTGACTTTCCGGATAGGAATGTCAAAAGCACCTGATATGAAAATGAGTTTTGCCCAATAGATTCTATCGACGCCACTACCGTCTGGTACGATTCGAATATTTTGAAGCGCGCCCTCTCACGTCCATTCGCTATAAATGATAGCGCCCTCTATTGATTCAGTATTGTGAACCGGAAGTAAAATTAAAAATACCCGGATGTTACCCAGCGTGCGTATTTCACGTTAGCGCACATTTCTCTGCACACAAAACCGCATCAACCATGTCAGAACAGGTAAGAAAACTTGTGTAAATTTATCACTTTTGTCTTCTAAATTTTATATTCGTGTACACTAATTTGTGCTTCAATACTTCAAATAAATCATCTGTGAATTTAAAGCATCAAAGGCGCCGGGAAGAGCAATTGTTTGGCCTGGAGAAATGGTGTTACCGGTCGCGGGAACAAAACTTTGAATATTAATTTGCTAATGCTTTGTGTGTTTGGCTTTCTTACGATACAGGCGTCAAATTCCGAGTCGAAGGCCGACACCAACGCCAATTCTGGTGAAAACCCAGGACAGGGACAGGTTAGCGAATATATCAAATTGAAAGTGAAAGACCAGGTAAGACGAAATTATGAAATATTTGAATTATTTTTTAACGAATTTTCAGGCACATCAAAAACAGGACTGAGAGTGTTGACACTGACAGTGACACTCAATCACTGCCGATTGATTGACATGATATTGAACATTGTTGAATGATGTGATTTACTATTTTTAAATTGCATGATCACGCATGATGATTGACTTCTGACTTGAATGATTATTATTAATCAATTCCGTGTCAAAGCTTCATTTAATAAATAAATAAATAGGCAGATGGTTATTATGGTATAATTTACAAGTTTAAAGGTAGATAGATGTTCCGATTTTCAACTTGAATTGAAGTCCTTAAAAAAGTCGTGTTCCAAAATTTGAGTTGCATAGCTCTAATGATGGTTCTTATTTTAGACGCACAAGATGCTGTGAACTGTACCCATTGAGTAGTACACAAACTATATCGGTGGTTACCACCATTCGCGGTAATTCGACGTTATTTCATCGATTTCTCCGTAATTATACCGATTTAGGCTGTCAAATTTCAGTATGATGATGAGAAAAATACGAGCTTTCATATGAGTGAGATGAAAATCTCCGTATGTTTGAAATAATTCTGTGTTACGAAAATGTGATCGGGTCATCTACCTTTAAGTCACTGAAATTACTTGTTAAACAAATAAATGTAAAATGATACTAAAAATGTGTCCCAATTTGTTGATCCCAAAAGTATGCGTTGTGTTGTGCGTATAACACACAGAGATGCTGTAAATTGTGCTAAATAACTCAATTTTTTGAAGAGTAGGCAAGTTCTGGTCTGGTTGATTTGGTAAACAATTCCTGTCTTTTTCATACTCACTGGATTTGCCGACAGGGCTTGAATTAATCGAAGGCAACTGCCTTCGATGCCCCACCTAGTTGCCTTGATGCCCTCAAATTATGGATGTCTTCACTCCATTCAAAAGTACATGATGACCTTGGATAAAGTTGGTGCCCTTTCTAATTGCCTGCTCTTTCATTTCTTATTTCAAGGCCTGTTTTCCGATGACAAATTACAGTCTTTGCCGTTTGAGGCGCGCGAGAGCAATCGCGCGCCTAGTGCGCTCCTTAACCAATTTAATATTATTACTATACCTTACACACAGTCGAAAAACGTAAATAAATAAAATATTGTCAGTGTTGCTATAAAAAAATCTCCCCCTGGAAATCGCGTAAATTCAACCACACCCTGTACTAGTGTAGAATCTCATTCCGGCAAGGATAGGAGCACAATTGGGCGCGGTTGTCACTGTATTAGCACGTGCAAGCAGTATAAATTGACCGTACAGTTCGTGATGAAAACGCGTAACATTTCTTTTTATTTTTGACGTATCAAAGCAGCATCAGTTGACCGGTCGATAAGTGCAAGCAGCATAAATTGACCGTACAGTTAGTGATGAAAACGCGTAACATTTCTTTTTATTTTTGATGTATCAAAGCAGCATCAGTTGACCGGTCGATAAATAAATGCGGCACTGTTTCAGTGGGGGATAACTAAGGCCCGGAAGATAACGCAATCTCGGTATTTACCGCGTGATTCTCGCTATTTATATCAATTCTCGCTTTCAGAAAAATCGCCCGTGAATTGTGTGTTTTTCGCTCGGAATCGCGTGTTTTATGAAGAAATGTTGAAAAACAACAAAAAAGTGCTCTGCGATAAATCTGTATCCGTTTCAAAAAACACAGTTCCAAATACGTATTTGTAATAGGCAAGCGAAGTTCTCACACGAGGCTATTAAAATGGCCGCAATTCCCACGCTGGCGTAATAATAAATGAAGCTCGTAATTAGAGGCACGGTTCAAAAGGTCAACTTAATACTACGCATACGTGGAGGCGATGACCTGTGAATCATGCCGTAACACGTGGTTCCCAAGATGCAGTGCGGTGCTATGAGTATCCCAGGCCTGAGCTTCCGAAAAATGGTTCTGTGATCATGCATGTGCGATCCCGATATGATGAAACGATTGCACTTGCAGAATAAAATAAGAATGATTTGCGCCTGGGATTTGCGATTCAAATGATACATTTTGATGGCGATATGAATGATGAAACGATTGCAGAATAAAATAAGAATGATTTGCGCCCGGGATTTGCGATTCAAATGATACATTTTGATGGCGATTTTTTTTTATGTACATGATTGTATCACTATCCGATTTCTCGTTTTTCTCTCGCTTTCAACAATTTCGGTGCGTTTTTCTCGGGTTTTTAGTGAATCTGATGAAATCTCGGTATATCTCGCTTTTGCTTAAAAGTTCGTGCGTTTTTTACCAAAAGTTCGTGCGTTTTTTTCCGGGGCTTAGGGATAACCAAAATAAAAATGGAGGCTACCGCGACCGCTATAAACAGGGAAAGCCGATCAGCGACATAATCCGACGTTTCACATTGGTCATAAATTGCTCTCCTCGATTATTCCGGGGGAGCTTTTAAAATGCTCTCCTAGTTAGGGATGTTCATATCATTGACTATAGAGGGCGACATTTTTGACCAAAATATGTAGAAAACTCATGTTTACCTCTTTTAAATACAACGATATAGTGCGATCTGGCTAGGGTGTATTCACTGATGTCTAAGTAACCACACACAAGCAACTAGACATCATGAAAGTAAACCCTTAATTACCTAAAATGGTTTTAAAATGTGCATGACTTAAACTACTTTTGGTTATAACTTTTTTATTATTCAGCCTGCAGACAAGGTTGAACCATCATTTTTTATTGTAAAGTACTTTGTTTCCATGTAATCCATTTTCAAAGAGATAAATTTATTTTCAAAATTCTATGAACATGCCTATCCTAGTGCTCTCCTAGAGCACTTCAGGAGAGCGATTAAAAGCTCCCCTGCCAATTTCAAACGGCAAAGCCTGAAATTAAAGGGGGAATTTGTTGTTTGTTTGATTAAAATAAATAAATCTAACAAAAAGCATTATTTAGGCAAAAGTGAAAAAACAAACATGTTTTAGCATCCTCATTTTTCATCAACGAAAGGAAGAAGAGGCCCCTTTTCCCCACTTTTTCAAAACTGTTTAGGTGCAAAATCACCCTGCTTACACTTAGAATCAGGAATAAAATTAGGCAAAATAAAAAAAATAACCTAAGCAACCCAGCCTGCTTCCTTTTTTGGGTCCACTTCAATTTTTTCTTTTTTTTAATATTTCAGTCATAACTTGTTTCAGAGTTTAAGATGTTTGAAACAAGTTTGTATCTTCCTTATGCATATTTACAAGTTTGTAGTCACCAACCCCTCAGAACCATGAAATAAAACAGATTAAAAGGGCCTATCCATCCCCGTAAGACACTTTTGCCCAAGGGGGGGGGGGGGGCGTTTTCACCTAAAATTTTCGTAAAAGGTTGCCCCACATTTTTGCAGTCAGTCACCTCGTGAATTTCACGTAAGTGTGGGGGGGGGGTAGAAGTCAAAAAACTTCGTAGTCCAAAAAGCACTGTAGTCAATGTTTTATGAGTAGTTATACTATCATTGAAATTTGAAACTAAGAAAAACGCAATTTTTACCTTAAAAAAACCCAATCTGACTTCTAGGGGGTACAACAAGTTGAGTGATTTTAACCTTTCGTTGTATGAACATCCCTAGCATGGGGACCCAGACTCACAATGTCATTGGTTGAAATATGAGCATTCTCAATTTCTAACAAGACAAGACACAACTTTAATTCAATCATTAAAGTTTAAATATAAAATAAACAAAGTTTTTAAAATATATTGGACTCAAAGCTGTCATTTTTAACTGTTAAAAGTATTTACACAGTAAACCTGGGCAGTGGGCACTGGCTAGAGCGGTTTACAATGAAAATTGTGTTGTTCAGAAAACATTCAGTCCTACAAAATACATTGTGTTATCCATTTAATTTTAAGATTGTATTTCACAATTTGTTTGTTTTCATTTTCTGTGCAGGATAACAGTGAAGTGCATTTCAGAGTCAAGATGACGACACAAATGAAGAAACTTAAGGAATCATATTGTAATAAATTGGTAAGCAATTTCTTTTAATAGTTCCAAAGATGGTTAGGCCTGTAACTTTCTTTTTGGGGGGAGGATGGTGGTGTGGGGGGGGGGGGGGGGGGATGAAGGGGGCAATCCAAATACTAGATGGATACGGTATAATAATGAAATCAACAAAATGTGCCACCATTGTAAGGAGAGAAAAAAATGTTGTGTTGCCTGCCCTCTGGTGTCAAACCAAAAATATTGAAGTCTGGTCGGTCGATCGATTATCCTTGTCCCCTCCCTTTTTCGCTGACAAATATTACTGACAGACTGGTTCATGACGAGACAAAATTGGTGAATGTTTCTAGTGTGATAATACTAGTTTAAAAACGATTTATGCAAGCAAACCTATTCGTTTAAAGTAATAAATAGTATCTTTTGACAATTTGGGTAAAATTTAAATCTTAAAAAAAAGAAGTGTGACTCTAATTTTGGTCGCTGAGGGCAACACAACATTATTATTTTGTGTCCTTATTCGCTTGAGCTGTTGGCAGTGCTATAGTTTGATCAGTTCCAAATTGGCGAATGAATACAGTGAAGGCAACAAGCGTACTGTACATCACATGCTTGCCATGTGCATGTGGCCGAAGTTGCGTGCATGTGACCATATTATTATGCATTTACGCTTGGATTACTTTTGCGCACCAAATATTTCTCTGTCATTTGGAACTGATCAAACTATATAGAGATTTTGTCAAGGGTCTTTATCAGAAATCAGAGCAAAGTGGGCATGAACAAGGGTCAGAAAGTCAAGGAGAATCCCAAAATCCATTCTCGCAAAGATTCCCACCAGTAAAATTTAGAGAATCCAAGTTGATTATCGAAGGTAATCTGTCTAACACTGTTTGAATGGAGGATAATCCATAGATTGTCGCCAAATCTTTAGCAAGAATCTATTCTATATGGATTTCATCTCACACCCTTTGACGAATATCTGACGAAGTTGTCTTTATTTTTATGAACTCCATGATTCCAAGATGCAAATGTTGGGCTCTCCTGACTGTGTGTAGAGCTCATATATTATGAAAAAAGAAAGGTCAAGGGTCAAGGATCAGAATGCAGTTTGTAGGCCAGTCCCCCTTGTTTACCTTTATTTTCATGACAGACAGACTGAACTGAATGCTATGTCAAATCCTTGGATATATAATTTGATGAATAACGATTGATATACTTTAAAATGCTATCAACACCCAAATGCTGAGCTACTTCTGCCATATCTCGGGTCGCAAGGGTAACAACCTAGAGAAGATGATCATGCAAGGCATGATTGAAGGGAAGCGCAAGAGAGGCAGACCTTGTTCTCGGTGAATTGACCAAATAAAGTTGATTACTGTGAATTGACCAAATAAAGTTGATTACTGGACACCCTCTCCGTGATTGTTACTCCTTTGCTGAAAATTGTTATTTGTGGCGTAGTATCTGTAAGGTCACGAGCTGTCAGTCATGACATGACCGAACCAACCAACCAATATTTAAAAAAACTTAATTTCACGCCAATTAATTTAGTGAACTAGCATTTAGTCAACTTTTTTTGTTGTTGCTGCAATTTAATTTCACTGATTTGTATCATCTTCCTATATATTTAACCATTATAAATGATTAACTGGCGGCAATTTAATTTGCAAATTGGATCTCCTAGCGAAATTAAGTTGTTTTACACCAATCCGGGTTGCTAATTGCTCTTTACAACTTTTGCTCTCTAGGGTGTGCCAACGAGTTCGAGAAGGTTTCTCTTTGATGGAGAGAGGATAAGGGACGATCAAACACCAAAACAGGTAGGCTAGGCACCATGTTATATAATGCTGGTGATGGATGCATGCGATATGAGGTTGACCTCAGGTAAAAGTATGCAAGGTCAACCTTGCCCCAAAACTGGTGCACCGGCTATCAGAGGTGCGCACATGGCCTGAAAAAAATGTTTCTTTCTTGGCAAGCGATTCCAAATTTCCCTCAAATGGAATGCATGCATTTTGGAATGAAAGAGTAACATTTCCCTCCAAATGCCAAAATTTCCCTCTAAATGCTCAAATTTCCCTGCAAGGAGCTTTCCGTATTGCCAACTTTTTCAGCCTGTGCGCATCACATCCGGTCAGCCTTGGGCTCTGATTGGTTCCAGAAAATGTGCGAGTTGTTAAGCAGGGGCAGTGGGCTGATTGGAGTGCGCCCCGCGTATGTCTGACCATGGCCAGGAGAATATGTGCCATGAGTCCATTGCCCTTTGGAGAACCTGGTGTAGACCGAATCCTCCCAGTCTTCCCTTGTTGACACACTGCCCCTATGATAGTCTGCCATTTAAAAACAGGCAGTCTGGTATATTGGTGGTCTGTGCACCAAGCCATTATTAGCCTTGTTTGGCTGACCCAGTGTCTGCTGCCTGGGCAAGTGACTAGCCTAGACTAGCTGTGTTTTTTTCAAGATATAGATAAAATTGGACAGAATTAGTCAATTTAGTGTCATTTTAAAGCATAAAAAATTCTCTTGACAGCAAACATAATATATTGACTTCACTTGCAAAGTCCCTCTTTTGTTGTGCTGCACCACGTTTAGTTAACCCTTCAAGTCCTGAACGCTACAGAACCCCATTAGATAAAGGGATTATAGGTCAGTAAATGTGTATGTTTTGTTTCGAGAGAAATTAGACAAATCAATGCATGTGCGCTGATGTTGATATGTGAATAATGGCACGACCCCGCACAGGGAGTGGTACTATTGTGAGCATATCGACATTTGCACAAGTGCAACCAAAGCATACGCATGTTTTAGAGAAAAAAAACATGTATTGACCTAATTCGTACATGACACTATACAAATCTAAATCATTTTAATCTCTTTGATAACAAATAAAAGCATGTGAACATTTTTTTCTAAATACCTGCAGTAAAAATCAGTGAACCTGTACTGCCTGAACAACGAATCGGAACAATGCATATGGTCCGCGAACCGTACGGAGCACACACGGACACATATTCTAGTTCTCTGCTTTCTGATTGGTTTGACACTAAGGGCGGGTTCACACTATAGCTAGTTTTCTCCACGACCCGGGTCGAACCCAGGTTGAAGTCTAGGTTCAACCCGGGTTCTACCCGGGTCGACTGTAGTGTGAACAGAAATCGCTGTTCGACCCGGGTTGCCGAAAGTAGCTAACCTGACTGTTAACCTCTGACCGTAGTTGTTTACGTCAGTTTTCAGCAAGTAGTTTGAACTCAATGATCCACAATAAGGTTATTTACGCCAATATATCACGCCAGATGGAGGCAATGGGTTTCAATTTCAACACAATAGCGCTAGTGTGAACAGAAAATGAAATATCGATCAACCCGGGTTGAGGAAAAAGCTATAGTGTGAACACGCCCTTCGAGTGTATGAATTACCAGGTAGTATTAGGGAGTCAAAATTGTCATGGGATCAAATTATGGGAGTTCTAGCGCCTTGGACTCTCAAAAACATTACCCTAACCTGATTTCTGAACTCCTAGGGTCATGCAACATTTACATTATCACTACAGATATTGTTGCGCGAACTCCATAATTCTGTTTTATTAATCTCTTCCACAGCTTGATTATATCACTACCTAACTCGATGCTTTTGTTAATTAATCTCTTCCACAGCTTGATATGGAAGACAATGACACTATTGAAGTATACCAGGAACAGACGGGAGGTCACTGCCTCTATTGACAATTGACCCCTGACCCCATTGTAACCACTCATCTTTGAACACACCCCACACACATAACCAGACCCGTCTTCATTCATGAAGCTCAAGGAATGTAAAGAGAGAAGGCAAGAGAGAGAGAAAAGTACTTTTTTATGAGCAAGCTGTGTTGACATGACGTTTTGTACGAGTCGCTAAGCAACTGATACATTCGAATTCTGAAAGCCATCGAGATTGGGGACGATAGATTGTTTATTTTGCTATGGTAGGGGGATATACAGTGTGAACAAAACTAACTGATATATTCTGAACAAAGTGGTAACTGTAGAGCCTCGTCAATGAGGATTGTCAAGATTTTAAGGGGAACCCATCAGTGAATCGTGTCATATACAACGTAGTTGCATATTGAGTGCCACAAGGTCCTATCTGTAATAGCTGCCAGTTGTTATATATGGGATTGTTTCCATGCTGAGCAGCAATTATAGGTGTAGACTAAATGTAACACAGAGCAGCTATTGCAAATATGATTTTCAAATATACTTTAATGATGTGAAAAGTCACTAATAGCTGCCTTATGCTATAACACTTCTGGTGCTATAACGGCACACCCTTGTAAAAATACAACCTTTAACATGGCAACCCTTGTAGATAGGGCCCGATTGCTCCAAACCCTCGATGTCAATCATCAATGATTGCCTATTTATTTGGAAGTTACATCGTACATCCGCTCGTAATCTGCTAGTCTATGGGTATTGGGTAGTCATAAGAAACCTGTTTTAATAGGCATTTTCGATTGAGAATGTTGCGCAAAGGTGAAGCATTTATATGACAGCGATTCACTGTTTATCCAGCTCTTGTCCATTTCAGACAAGTTCTGAGAATTTGGTTATCACTTAGTGTCCGAAATACAGCTTTGATTAATTCATGTCCCATATCATAATAAGGATAGTCGAAGCGCATGGTTCCCCGTCTCTTAACATATATTTGTAACCAAGTTGTAAAAGCTATGATGTAAAACATGTATACACTTGTCCCGCTAAGAGAAATTTATTCCACAATGCACATTTATGGCAACTAGACTTGCTGATGCCATCTTTTCGTCAATCTGCATTTGATGCAGCAAGTATGACTACTCTTTTGTTTTTTGGGCCCTTCAGCTTGTATAAAGTAAAACTGTGTAACAATTAAACACATGAACTGCAGGAAGTGTCGCTTTATGCATGTTCAGGGGCCAGAGTACGTAAAACAAGCGTTTTTTGGCCCATGAACATGTTCAGAGTAGACTGCCATAAGGTTATACATAGGAAGTATTACTTTATATATACATGCTGAAGGGCCGTATGGAGATACAAGGTTTTTTGATGTGAAGGTGGTATTACAGGTTGTCTAGTCTGCCGACTCAAGGGTTAGAATTTCGAGAATCCATTCTTGCAAAGATTCTTGTAAACAAATATTCGAGAAACTTTCAAAGTTTATTACACGCATTAAATGGAGGAGAATCTAAAGATTCTTGTCAATTATATTATGAGAATCTAAATGGATTCTCGCAGCTTCACACCAAATTCTAACGCTGGACTCTATAGCCACTCCAAATGGTTACACAATTTTGCCGGCGTGCGTATAAATAAATATTGAAACGCCGCAAATTTTTTATCTTCTTTGTACAGATCTATGTCCGTAAGGCGTAATGTAATTAGTATATATCCAACAGTATGAAGGATAACGAGTGTGGACCGTTAGCACGTATGGTGCTTATTATGCCCAACAGGGCTCGCATTTCATTGAGGCCATTGCCATGCCCTTTTGAGGTTTTGCCTTGGTGCCCTAGACATTTGTTAACTTCCAAGGTATTCTTGACCATTTGTTGGTGTTAAATACAGCCAGTTATTTTTGTGACAAGTTGATTGTTACGATTTGTTTACACTAGACGTTATTTACGTGCATTGCGGTGCGTTATCGCGATTTTCTTCTGACAAATCCATGGTGTAAAGCGTATTATACTTATGGATTTGTCAGAAGAAAATCGCCCCTATTAACATTTAACCATTCATATGCTACCTATCAGTAACTCAACACATGCCAACTGTACATTCTAACGGTCCATACAAGTATATCAAAAGTCAAGCTGATCAAGGTTAAACAAAATTAAAAAAAACACCACTGATATAGAAAAGGGATTTTTCATCTTATGGTTTTGTATTTGATACATTATTTTTTCCCATTCATTCATTGTTAGTGTGCAGAGTCAGAAGTTTTTTAAAGGGTGCGAGAATTCATTACGATCCTTCCTTGCAAATGATTTGGCGAGAATCTATGGATTCTCCACCATTTAAGACGGATTATCTATGAGAATCAACTATAGTAGATTCATAAACATTGGCCAATGATTTAGACATATTCCATTTAACGTTCGAGGAACAACAATGGACCAATCATAACAATATCGGTATCGTTAAGATGCTATTGTTTACGCTGCGATCTGATAGACTTCTAAGCGTTGAAGCAACACATCCCCAATATCATGCATCCATGCATGAATTACTACTGACCCAAGCAAATAGAGTGCTCGCTATTCAAACGTGCCATCTTAACAAGTGACCCATTGCTTCCATCTCGTAGTTAAATCAATTTGTAAAATGGCACAAGAAAACTTTCACTATTTTAAATTATTATGAACTACCTACCGATGTAATCTAAGACACAGGGAAGCATAAAATCATGTGTCAATGATCAGATTCAGGTTTCAAATCACTGCCTTCCCTCAATAGGAAAATATTACCTATGTACTGAAATGGTAAACCGGCCAAAGTCTGTGAATCTACCATGTAGGATCCTTGCTGCAACTTTATGAGAATGGATTCTCGGATTCTCCTCAAATTTCTGACTCTGGTGTGATAAACGTTTCTCTGTAGTGTAATTAAGGAGTTTGTAGAAAAAAAAGACTGAAAGGAAATTTGTGTTGTATATATTACCATTGTGCTGTCGTCTTCGTACCAAGTAGGATTAATTGAATTTTTTGATTTGTACTTCTGTATGTGTCTCTTAACCCAATTCCTGAACCATTTATAATTTTTAAGTTATGATAAGTAATCAGTGCTCGAAGTCAACCAAAGTGTCTGTGGGCTCCTCCACTTCTCATTAGGTCTTTGCCAGTGTTAGCGCTGACCTGACCCGCAGATTTAAGGGGTTCAAATCGAGAAATATAGAGGTCTAGGTATCTACATTGTAATTTGTATCTTTCTAAAACTAGACAAAACAAAGTTAGAAATATAAGGGGTCCAAACTAGTCAAAGAGGTCCTGGACCCCTTAAAACGCCATCCCTGGTTGCCATGATGATATTTTCAGAAATACCAACAAATTTGTTGACAAATAACATTTTGACGAGGGATTGGAGGAAAAGGTATGGTTGTCTGAGGCTGACAGAAAACCAGCATTAAAATTTATGTTTTCCGTCAGCAGTTGTAGCCTACTGGAAGCTGGGATAACCACTTAATTTGAACGCTACTCATAAGCAAATATGTTTGAGAGTCAGCAGCCACCTTGTTATTGGTAAATCTCCCATCTCCTACCAGGGCTCAAAATACATGGGGGCCAAGGGCGATTAGCCCCCAGTTTTCGAAAAATAGCCCCCTGAGAAAATGTTGGCCTATGGTTAAATGTACTAAGGGGCGATTTTTGGCAGAATTTGCTCAAAAAAGCCCTCATAGCCCAAAAAGTATTTTAACCCCTGTCTCCTACCTTTAGGCCTCCTTTTACTTTCAAACTGGGTTTAACTTGTGTGTAACATCAGTAATATGACAGCATTGTTTTGTTATAATAATATAATGCTCATAGCAGCAACCTTCTACAATCTGTGACGTTTTGGTGTCATGGAATTGATGACGAGTGAAAAGTTGTGTATTTTTATTCGGTTCGAGCAGTAAATTGCACGTAGTGCAGTATTTGTTTGTTTTTTCGGAAAATTGTATACGTACTAAATTTGACTTTAAATATAATGTGGTAACTATTTAGTTGATCATGATTATGTTGTACTTTATAATCTAGCGTAGTGGTTAACAACTTGTATATTATCAGGCCATAGTAATCACGCAGACTGGTGTCCATTCTAGGCCAAAATGCATTGATGCTTGCTCGCAAAATTAACAACCTGTTATGCTTTTAACATTTTCCACGCGGCAGACGACATTCCAAAATGTTTCAAAAATGTCAAAATTATTAAATGTCATTACCATATTTGGAATCGCCATGAGAAATGCATTAAAATAAGTGCGAACGTTCCTAGTTTTGGTTCAGTAATTCTTGAGATAGACTTTGAAAGGTGTCTGAAAAATTTGTTTTGAATATGGTAAAACAAATAGCCGCATGGAAAGTGTTAACTTTGAATGGCATTTTTCGCACTCTATTCTAGGATTCATTTACCATTGAAATTATACATTGCGTGATTTCGTTATGAATTGTAAAAAACACACCTTTAAATTTGCTCAAGATTGACCATGGTATATTTGCCAATGTTTGCCTACGTTATAAATATCGGGTTCGATTTTCAAAAAAGCATGGATCCACAAATTGGCCTAGAGAAAGACACCAGACTGTTGAATAATGTCAAGCTTATTTAATAGGGCTGTTGTCGTTGATGTGTTTTGGGATGTCGATGTGTCAGCATAGCTAAAACTGAATACAAATTGGAATTTTGGACCAAAAAATCTCATTTTAGTTTGAAATGTGTACACGAGTAACAATGAGCCGTGTTTATCTCAAGTTTATACCGTGAAATTTGCATCAAAATGTAGGATTATTGTGTTAATGCGTCGCACACAAAATGGAGGATATGTTTACTTTGAAACAAATCTGTGCGCAACTAAAACTTGTCTCGGACAACAGCCCTTCTAATTTTTAGTCAAAATCATCGGCCTATTCAAAGTATGTTCATTGTAATTATTCTGATATTTATTACAGGAGTACTTGGTTGAGACGCTGAGAAGTGCGGATAAAGACATTAAGTGTTTGTGGTAATTTTTAACTGGTGGGGATGTACACGTTAAGGTTTCTTTTTTTCCTGTGAAATATATGTTTGACAAAAATCATGGCTATCGTGGCGTGTTATTTATTTTCTTGTGCAAAAGTTATATTTATACGCAGTAATGGAAATACCCACAACTGGTCAACCCTGGTTGACGATCATGTGTGCCACAGCTCTATTAATAATATTGTGTGTACTGATCATAATGGTAGTAGTATTGCTTTATTCAGTAATAATAAAGAGGATTAATATCATGTCCTGTCCAGTTCCCCCCTCGCTAGTCTGTGGTTGAGATGCAATGCAGAGAGGTTCATGGTTCGATTCCCACTAGGACCCCTTTTTTAACTGATTTATTTTCTCTTGTAAAAGTTAGGGTTAGAAATATTCAAAGTCATAGTCAACCCCAGGTGGAAAGTCATGTGGGTATTTCCATCGCTGCATATTTATATAGTGGAACCTTGTTAATACTAACTTGCTTAACACAAAAATTCCTGATAACACACACACTAAGTTTTTCCCAGGTCCCAATTGCTATATTTTAAATAAAAATTTAACCTGATAAGGCCAGTCTCACATACATTTGGGTGGGTGTCGGGGGGGGGGGGGGTAGTACCTATGCGATATGAAACTTCAAAAGAAATGAGGAAATTCGGTTTTGGGCAGAACTAAAACAAAAAAGTCCAAAATTGGGCTCTTCGAGTAGGGAAATGTTGCAAAAGGGAATCTTTTTTCTTCAAGTGCCCTATATTTTACAATAACCTGATAACACAAATTCCTGTTAACACAAACCAAAATGGGAGGCCCGTGTGTTAACAAGATTCCACTGTATCTACAGTATCTTCATAATTTTATAATACAAAAATACTTGTTAATGGCAAATAGTGGCTGAATTTCATCATAGATAATCAAGACGGGGATGGCTACATGGTCCCAGACCGGCCAGACGTGTTAAGAATTAAACACAGGGCGCCTCGAAAAAGTGGGTACTCTCTTTTTCTGCAGTGTTTAAGATTTATACTAAAAAACATGCCCTTTTCCCAATTTTGGTTTGTTTTGACACACCACTTTTGTGAAATACACCCGGAATACTAAACTGCACCAATAAAGTATCTAAACACCTACAGATGGTCAGATTTATCGGAACCTGAAATAGTATGCAAAAAAATAATTAATTAATTCGATTCACAGTTATCTTCTGTGCATTTTGACACCTCTTTTGTTGCGCTAGGATATTGTTTGGTGGATTTATGGGCATTTGAGTGGCTTAAGGTCAAATTCAAAAGTTGCAAAAAGCTCCTATTCACCCTAATTCCAGAAGGGAACTCACATCAAGCATCACACACAGACAAAATCAAGACAAAAGACACCAATTTGTTCTGTTTACTTAACCATGACAATTAATGATTGATTAATTATTGATTTTATACCTCCCATCTCTGACCCTTTTGTTTTTGTTATTGACAATTATGCTGATGTTCATCGCAATCGATTTATCCAACGCACGACAAAAAAATCATTTATAAAAGGCGGGCAAAAATAATGCTGATCTTATTCGTCAACGCTCTTGCTTGAATAGGGGTTTTTGCAACTTTTGAATTCGACCTTAAGCCACTCAAGTGCCCATAAATACGCCAAACAACATCGTCCCACTCAAGTGCCCATAAATACGCCAAACAACATCGTAGCGCAACAAAAGCGGTGTCAAAATGCGCAGAAGATAACTGTGAATCGAATTAATTAATTATTTTTTGCATACTATTTCAGGTTCCGATAAATCTAACCATTTGTGTTTAGATACTTTATTGGCGCAGTTTACTTAGAAGGTCATCTCCAAGCGCATGTGTGGATGTTTTTAGATGACGAATTCAATCGTGCCATTATGGACTTGATTCTGTATCTAGGTATTAGGGTCTTCCCAATTTTGGCTGGTTTTGACTCGTTTCAGGTTTGACACACCATTTTAAAAATACTACTCAAAAGCTCCAATCACATTGTGTGTACGTTTTTCGATGACGAATTCAATCGAGCCATTAGAATAGCCGGTCGGAAAGCGGCGATTTATTTGTTGATTTCTCTTCCAATAGTGTGATCCCAGTTAAAACCTGGTTAGAGTTATTGGGCCGTATTCTCGTACTAAACACGGTTTTAGCTTAAAGCCGTGTTAAACTAAACGCGTGTCTAACTTAAACGTGAGTTTATCCTTTAAACGCTGTGTTTAACAAAACACGATTTTGAACTCTGCAAATCTTGTTCCCAGAGTGGTCCTGCGTTGATTGCACACAGTATTAAATTCATTGGGGCCCTAATGGGTTACAATAGATATCGACCGAATGCTTTATAAATACACGGTACTTTTAAAGATTAAACGATCCGCACATCAGCTTGCACCAGGCACGGTTGAGTGATCATTCGAGGCATACAGTTGGTGCGCGAGTCTTAGTTAAACGCGCATTAAACTACCCCCATACCCATGTTTAATGTTAGACACATTTCAGCGAGTTAGACGCGTGATTAAGTAAAAATGTACGAGAATCGCGTTTAGTTAAACGCTGTGTCTATAGTCAAAGTTAGACGCGTGTTTAGCTTAGGACCATGTTTAATTACGTACGAGAATACGGCCCATTATTATTAACCTCAATATACAACAGACACAACAACACGACACATTCACTGACGACTGCTTCACATGGTTAGCTGCAAACACTTTGTTTTATTTATTTCTCAAAATAATTGTGATTGGTCCAATCCAAAAAATATTATTACAGTACCAATTAGGCCCTATCACAGCATGAAGGTTCCCCAGCGGGACTTGTGAATCCATAAGTAGATATCATGCTTGTACAAAAAGGGTTTTTTACGGAGAGGGGAGGCGGTGGGATTTTCTCACAAAAGTGCGGTGTTCATTTGTGCTTGGTGTGTCAAAACCAGCAACAATTGGGAATACGGCACTTTTTGAGTGAAAATCTTTAAAATTCTCGTTATGCTTAAAAATTGGGGGAAAACGTGGGGAAAATTGGTTTGTTTTAGGTCCAATCAGATTGAAAATTCACAACCATGCTTGGTATCCAACTTTTAGTGGATATGAGGTTACGGGCACGTGTGGCCAAATATGGCCCCATTTTTCACCCGTCTGGTAAATGAATGACCCCTTTTTATAGCCATTTATGGATCTAAAATCCTTAATTTGGCTGTTTTTCACAGAAATTTGAGCAAAATTGGTCAAATATAATAGGGAACTTATGGGTTTCCGGTAATTTTAAGGGTCCATTTCCCCCCGAAAATGTGTAAATGTTTGGGTCAATTTTCATTTTACTGGTGGCACCCCCACCGAATCTTACTCCCCTTCGCCCTTGTGTCAGTTGTCTTTTTGCCACCAATGGAGCTTGTTGGACCCAGTGTAATATATCTGGAAAGTATTTCCGAAATACATCATTTGCTGATCAAGGGCCAAATGTCATGTTACCCTGTGTTTCTAAATCTAGAAAAGTGATGCTAATTTTAAAATGCTGCAATTTATTTCCTCACATTATTACAATTACTACACAATGGGATTTTTTTTCTTCAATTTCGGTATAATAAAGCTCATTATTATCATTATTTTTTTCAACATTTTTAAACTTTTTTTTATGCAAAACATAACTATTTACAAGAATACTGTACATAATAATGATCACAGTCAGATTTACTTGATTTGTTGGAAGATTAGGACATGGTTCATGTGGTTTAATTCTAAAATAATTTCCCTTTTAAGCGACGAAAAAACACCAACTTGTTCCACGGGCACAACCGATCCATTTTTTAAAACCCAAACAATATTTGAACAAATTTTGATTTTTTTTTTTTTTTGGTTGAAATTTTTTTTTGGTTGAAAATTGGTTGAAATTGTTTGAACTCCCCCACCCCAAAAAAACCTGGCCGACCCAGAGGTCTGTTTGCCCGTAGAACAGGGTTTTAGTATTTTTTGTCGCCTTGATTAAGTTTAACAAATTCCTGTATTATGGCTTTGAACACTGTCTTATCCATATCAATGGTATGGAATTTGATACAAAATCCGTTGAATTACCGTGAACACTTTCCAAGCGGCTATTGGTTTTACCAAAGGATGACTGAACCAATACTAGGCATGTTTGCACTTATTTTAATGCATCTCTCATGGTGATTCCAAATACGGTAATGAAATTCAATAATTTTAACATTTTTGAAACATTTGACATTTTGGAATGTCGTCTGCAGATGCCTGCTGTGTGGAAAGTGCTAACAACAAAGACACGCAAGAGACACAATGTAGTGTACTGAATGGAAACGTGTTAAGGGGCTGTGGACCCTCAGCATAGCCTCCATAATAATATTTTTTTGCAGAAAAGGGTTCAATGAATCCAACCATGATCATGAAATTGACCATTTTGGAGAAAATTATAAAAAACACGTGTTTTTTTACCCATTTTAGGTTTTGCAAAGATAACTCAAAATATATTTTGTCAAATTTTTTCATACTAGTTTTATTATAATCCTAATACAATTCCTTAGGAACTTTTTGTTTGTTTTTGAAAATCTTATTTATTTTTGGGATTATAGACCAAAAAGTGCCAAAATCATGAAAATCACATTTTTGGCACTTTTTGGTCATCGTTGGATTCATTGAACCCTTTTCTTCAAGAAAATGTATACTTTTATATACATTAAAAGAATATTGAAGGAGTTACAGCAGTTTTACGGAGGTTATGCTGAGGGTCCACACCCCTCTTAACACGAAATCTGATAACACAAAGTGGCTTTTAAGACCCGTGAATAAGGAAATAAATGGTACAACATAATTAATTTCAATACTACGAAAAAAGAAGCTAACGTTTAAAGATGAACCACTTGTTTTTCACGTATATGAAAGTTGCAATCAAAACAAGATGGACTTGCCATTTCGAAAAAATGTTCAACAGGAAGAATGTCTGGCTTTTTAGTTGCAATCATCTGCTAAAGCGAGTACAGTCCAACCGCGGTTAATTGACCCCCTTCTATCCGAATAACACTGTTATCTGGCTTAATGATCCCAAAGAAAATACATTTTTACAACCTTATCAACTTTTTTTCACAATCTGAAGCATGTTTTTTCATTCAGTACCCTTCTTTTGTCCCAATTTGAGCACTTAAGTAGCGTCAATGCAGAATTACACATAATTCGCTTATCCAGATGTTTTACTTATCCGGCCATTGCTTGTTCTCATCATGTCTGGATAAACCGAGGTTGGACTGTATGTAAACAGGTCTTTTTTTAACCCCCTACCTGTCTATCTTACAGTGGTTCTGATTGGTTTATTACAAGACGTACTCATATGAATAGCCAATTCAAATGCAGCTTGTAAAATGTTTCACTCCCATCTTTATCAGGGATATAATTATTCTAACAAAGTCTCTCATTGGTGCAATAAATGATGTATTCATCTTTCTGACCAATCGGCCGGTAGTTCTCAGGGGGTTAACACAATTCTGCAATTTTTAAGACCAGCATCCATCCATGCTCACCTGTTGGGCCAAGAAAAAAAAGAAAATCTGCCTCACATACCCCCTCCTGCGCGCATAATGGTGCGTTCATACTCCCGTCGTTTCGAATCGACCGACATCGATGAATATCGGTGCGCAAGTTGAAGCAATGTCAACTTTTGTCCGTCAACGTTGGCTGATACGCAACGATGGGTGTATGAATGCACCTTTAGTATGTGGAGTCACTTTTTCTGCATAACCCTACGTGTTGAGCCCAATTTTGGGCTTTTTATGTAGTTGTCCAGAAAAAGAGAAAAAATTGGCTCCAAAAAGGGGAAAAAGAAGAGAAAAAAAAGTGGGCCAAAAACACAATAAAAAAAGAGGTTTCGCATTAAGCATAGCTATCTCCCCAAATCTAAGTGAGACAGTCCTTTTTTTAGGCCTAAAACAAAAAAAACACAAAGTGGACCCTTGAATTGAACCTTGTGGTACACCACATCCATCCTTGGATCCACACAAACTTCTGATACTGTTTCACATGATTTCAAATTCAAAAATTGTGATGCCTAACCAGCAGGCAACGTTCATTGATTAGCAATATTTTTACAGCGGTAATCACTGCACAATGATCTTAATCAACAAAAAAAATGTTTAAACAACAAAAAGTCATACAGTTTGTCTTCTGTTGCAATTTAGACCCTTGGCATTTCGTAACCTTTATACTGAAAACCAAACAATAACTATAAACTCTTTTAAGTTGTTTGGCATATTACCAGAAATACGTATGTAGTCCATTTGCGACTCGTCACATCAAAACATACCTCTTGGGGTCTTTTATTAGTTATCCAATGTCTGATATTAACATCATCAAAACATGCAAAACCCAAGCTTTAAATTGATACCTCATACATGAAATTTAGCCTTAACAATCATGAAATATGATGAATTTCCTTATAATTTCTTTATATTTTTCCAAGATATTTTACTCCATACCTAGAAATTAGAAAAACCGAAAAGCGGTATGTTTTGATGTGATGGGTCACATATGTGATGCGATCAAGCAAAATGAGTCGTATGTCGGGAATATTAATTTTGAGTTACAGGTAAAAAGAAGTGACAAATTTGTATGTTTTACTTTGTTTTCTCAGTTGGTAAACTGTTTTAACCTTGAAACTTGAAGTTCGATTTTAGTGGGGTTTGGACCATACTGTAGCATTTTCACCTGCTTTTGAATGATGGACAAATATCAAAATTCAAAACAGCCGACATGCGACTCATTTCGCTTGATCACGTCATGTAGTCCATTTACTCTCAGGATGGTAGTGTTACCGTGCAAAGAAGATATTAAGGTCTTCCCACAATGCATTGCGTGAACGCTAGCCTTTTAAACTTTTTTCACACGATGCATTTGCCTAACTCTTAAATTTCAGAAATAAGAAAAAGGAACGCTGATAAATAATTTATTCATTGATGTAAACTAGAACCTAAGAGCTCCAACAATGAACGCACTATGAAGCCATGATTGTGTGCATATGTCTATAGGAACCGAGACAAATTGGAGACCAGAATGATGGCATTTTGCAAAAACGCAATGCATTGTGGTGGTGTCTTTTAAAATCTTCTTTGGTTACCGTGTTTACTTTGTGTCAGCTCAAGTTAGGAGATGAACTGCATAACATCTAGACATCTAATTCAGTCAGTTCCAAATTGGTTAAACCTGGTTCACAGTAGCGAATTTAGAAGAGCGTCGTGTGCAAAACGCTCGCATGGCCCGCAATGTCATTGTCTGCGTGACGCTTGCGTATGCCAAAATCGCGCTTATACGTTTGGATTACTTTTGCGCGCAATAGATAAAACCGAATATTTCTTGCCAATTTGGAACTGATTGAACTATAGTGAAAACATTATAATATCACACATACGTGTAATTCCAATGCCACACTCACAAAGAATGTTGGCTGTGGCGTGGTATCATGGATAGACAGCCAGCAAACTCTTTTTCTCCTTTCAATGCAGTGAAACCAATATGGATTGTACAAACAATTGAACTCACAGTTAACAACTAACGCCTTCTCCACTGATAAACAAACACAAGTTGCGCAACAGGTCGATGGGGGGGGGGGGGGGGGGCACTCAACTTTTTTTGGTAGGGATGTGCCGCCCAGGGTCTGAAAAAGAGGGGCTTTGGAACTGAACTGAGAGGATTTTATGACGTAAAATAATGTCCAAGAACTAATTTTCTTGATAAACTAGAACAAGAACTTGTTTGTTTTTCAAATATGATCAGTAAGGACGAACATTTCTTAGAAAAATATGGGTTTTAGAACGCACATTTTCCAAAAAAATTGGGGCTTTGGAATGACAATTTTCGTTATTTTTGGAAATTCAATAAAATGGGGTCTTAAGAGCTGATTGATGTAGGCTCAAAAAAGGGGAGGGTCTTAAGAGCTACCAGAAGAGGGTGAAAAAGGAGGTCTTCATGGTGGTACATACCTATACCCCTTTTCGAATGTCAGTGCCCCCCATCCCCGGGGATTGATTATCTTAAGTGAAATACAAAATTCTGAACTGTAACAGCTACAACTACTAATAAACTAATTTAGCGGAATGTTGGGGGGACCAGGGGATAGTTGGTACTAGTTGGAACTAGTTGGTACTAGTTGGTACTAGTTGGAACTAGTTGGTACTAGTTGGAGCTAGTTGATACTAGTTGGAACTAGTTGGTACTTGTTGGTACTAGTTTTTACACGCTCTGCTCCTCGTCTGCCTCTTTGTGTCTGCGCTCTCACGCTCTTTGGCATCGAACCACGGTATGTCGAAATTCCTGCAAAAGACGAACATAACAGTTTATAATAGTGATCAGGAATTCTTAACTAGTGGCACAAGCACTACGCATTTGTACATGCCAAGTGGCACACAGTCTCAAGTCAGAACAAAAATCAACTTCAAGTGTATCCTGAAATATAAAAGAGTGTCAGGAGAGCCCTACACCTTTAAACAGTGCTGTGAGTGACTACAGATAAAAGAGTCTGAAAACAGGTATGAAAGTCTGAAAAACCTTTGAAATTTGGAAAGCTCCTATACAAAGGCAAGTGCAGAAAAAGAGCTGCTGAAATCAAAACAAAAAAGTCTGAAATCTAATAAAAATCCTAAACTCTCACACCCTGTTTAAAATGGCAGAAATTCAAAAGCTTCAATGGCGCACCCCTTTTGACCCTGTAGGTTCATACCGGCGGGCCTTTTGACCCACCCCCATTTGCCAGGTACTAGGTGGTTCGATATCTTGCACATTGTGGGGCATCACCAGATTTAGTTGAGAACGCTTGATATAGATATTAAGACCTTCAAAATGAATTTGATATCAGAGTAGTTGAATATGAAGCTGAAAACAAGTCAAAATTGAGAATAAATGTACCTTAGATCATGGCGATTGAAAATATCCAAAATGAAAATGTGAAATAGCCGAAATCAAGGTGCAAAGTGACTTGAGTTGAGAATCATTTGATACGTCTGTTTGCCCGTAGAACAGGTTTTTCTTCTGTGGTCTAAAGGCCTCCCCATACTCCACCAACGCTGCAACGCTTGCGCTCTGACATATGCGTATTAGTGCCCATTACAAAACCAAAACAACGCTCGATTGGGAAAGCGTTTTCCGGTAATTCGATCAGCCTACACTTTGGGTGAAAGCGGTGAACGCTCGGGCCAACGCTGAAGTTGAATTCAGGTAAACTTTGTAGCGTTGACGCTGTCCACAGACCAATCAGCAAGCAGGACTTTTGACGTCACATATTTTTTCTTGAGCTCCCATTCATGAAAATACAGCTGAAATAGGCAACTCCCAGGCAAATCAGGCTATTTTTGCTGATGGAATGATATTGTGTATGTCAAGGTATGTTTATACAGTAGGCCTAAGCAAATTTGTTGCGATGTTGATGCCTGTGATGTGCTAAAAATACAAATTTACGGCGTTTTGTGAGGTAGTTTGGTCGTCTGTTCCCCAGAACACCATAGGCCCCGCCCACAGCGTTGACGCATTTGCTGATTTGGTCGAGCGTTGACCAACGCTAGCGCTCGGCGTAGATTCCCGATGAGCAGCAGAGCGTTGGTACCAGGCCTCAAATTTCGTCAATTTAGGGGCACGGCCACTTTGGCCTTAACAATAACACATTTTGAAGGGCATCGAGGCCATGTCCTGGGGCACCAAGGCCAAACCAATATTGGAATGAAAGGGCACCAAGGCCATTTTATATTACATGATTTATACCATAATTTCACATGTAAACTTCACTAAGACTTTTATTAAATACTTTACAGCATGAAACGAGACAGTCTGTTTATTTTGTTAATCAACATATTTTAATACTGTATCATTGTCATGTTGTGAATTTGTGATGTTATATGTACATTGCTGTTGTAAAGCAGAGCAGTGAGCAATTGCGTAGCTAGAGACAAGGCGGATACATGTTTAAAACAACCATTATTTTGAATAGAAGGACATGGTAATTAACGGTAGGTATTTATTTAGGTGAGTTCATGGTTGAAATGGTTGGTGTTTGTTCAGTTCTTACTTATAAACACAGTTACTAATGCAATGTATTGTAGGCCTTATTGTTATGTGATTTAGCGTTCTGGTGGATAGATGAAAACTTTACACCTTGAATGGACTGTCACATCGTCATTTTTGTAAAATTTTAAAGCACATTGCACCTTTCAAAATCGGATTGAACTTGGAATAATTTGATCAAAGTTAAGTATATCGGAACCCCCAACCGTGAGCCAAAAGGGCGCCACGGCCACTGTTGAAAATAGGGCACGGCCATTATGGCCGTGATTTTTTTACTGATCCGGGGGCATCGCGGCCATGGCCGCGATGGCCGCGATGTAATTTTAGCCCTGGTTGGTACATTTTGTGACAAGCGTAGCGTGACAACGCTTGCGCTCAGCGTTGGTGGAGTATGGGGAGGCCTTAAGAGTCCCATATTCCACGTGGGATTTTAACTGTGTTTTTTAGGTTTTAAAGCGACTTTGTTGTGACAACACATAGGAGAAACGCATCAACAAATAAGACTACACTGGTTACCCATACGGGAGCGCATCAAATTTAAGATCTGCATGTATGTCTTTAAATGTCTACAGGGTAACGCACCAGATTACCTTACAAACTTTCTTTCTCATAAAGTCAAACCTGCCACTGGACCTATTACACGTTCATCATTGGACATTTCTCTTCTTACTGTTCATATTAGACATAAATTTGATTTTAAGTGTCTAAATGTTACTATTGCTTGAAATGAATTAGTAAGCTTAAATAAATGTTTTATGAACTATTATCACACTAGAAACATTAGTTACATTGACTTAGGACCTATACCAATTTTGTCTCAACGTAAACCATTTATTTTGTCAGAAAAAAGAAGAAAAAGAAAGTTTTCCGACCGACCGACCTGATTTTTAATTTTTGGCACTTGAAGGCACCACTACTTTTTTGTGTGCATAATTTCTACGCGCATAAATTCTTACCCAGTTTCGTTAATGGGGACCAGAGCACCAAATGCAACCACAGGTACTGTCTCCTCTACCTGAACTTTACGAGCTGAAAACAAAACAAAAACCAAATAATAGAAATTAAATGCTTGAAAAATATCACCTTTTTGATTCCTATCCCTGAACATAACCAATATGATCAACAAAATAACAATTTAAGCATACTGAAAAATGCGGCACTCGTCTGTTAAAGGTAGATGACCCGATCACATTTCCGATTTTTCAACTTGAAGTTTTCTATTCTACATGAAAGGTCATCCTTAAAAAAGTCGTGTTTCAAAGTTTGAGTTGCATAGCTCTAATGGTTCTAATTTTAGACGCACAAGATGCTGTGAACTGTACCAACTGAGTAGTACACAAACTATATCGGTGGTTACCACCATTCACAGTAATTCGACGTTATTTCATCGATTTCTCCGTAATTATACTGATTTAGGCCGTCAAATTTCAGCAAGATGATGAGAAAAATATGAGCTTTCATATGATATGAAAATCTCCGTATGTTTGAAATAATTCTGTGTTACGAAAATGTGATCGGGTCATCTACCTTTAAATCATTCTGAATTTAAAGCACAGATTCATTTGAAATGGGCTTATTTTGCCAAATCTGTGCATGGCATGATGCATTTGGATTTCCCAGTTATCGATACTCATATTAATATGATCGATATATCAGTCACCTTTGCATCCTGAGCTATTGATATCGTGGCTTTCTGTCACGCATGACGCATGTATCGGAAAATGAGGGTTCCCTGTCTTTTTGGTTTTCCAATAACTGTGAGTAAGTTGTTTATTAGTTTATACTAGTTTTTACTACTATTTATTGATGTAAACATGAATGCAAGAGCTTGTACGATGATGGCGCTATGAAGCCATGATTTTGTGCATGTGTATGGGAACCAGGATGAATCGGGGACCAGATTTACGGCGTTTTGCAGAAATGCAATGCATTGTGGGGCTATGTTTAAAATCCTCTTTGGGTTTACTTATAGTCATTACCTTCTACAGCATCTGGGTGGAATGACAAAAGCGTATCGTCCCATACGCCCAACTCTTTCCGCCTGGCTTTGCTCTCCAGCCTGTCGTGTTCTCGCAACTCTCGTATTCTCTGCGCGTCCCATCTCTTTCGTTTTCTCTCGTCCACCTCGAGTTTTCCGTGCCTTCGGTCGAACACCTCGTCAGTCAGTTCTTCCTGTATTATTAAGGAAAAGGTCTTGATTCACTTATGTAAGAAAGTCCTTAAGATTTAAATAGTGGTGCATTAGCTACCAGGGCTTAAATTAATTGGAAGCCATCAAAGACAATTACCTTAGATGTGCCACCTAATTGCCTCGATGCCCTTAATTTCTAGCTTGTTTTCACTTCATTCATAAGCACATACTTGCCGTGGAGAAAGTTGGTGCCCTTTCTAATTGCCTTAAATTGCAGTGCCCCTATTACATTTCTTAACTTGAGGCCTGGTACACTTATAAAACTCGCCCATTGCTTGTGTGTTGGATTTCGATCACGACAGGAGCATGCGCAGATGCGATTTTTGTGTAAGTGGTCTGTGATTTTGTCAATATTATATTTTTACTGTGATTTGTTTGTCGATCTGCATTAAATGCAAAAAGTAACGCGCTAACCAATTGCGCCACGGAGGTGATTAGTTACTAGGCTGTTTTGGTTTGTCATGTTCACCCGTACACTTCCCCGTACACTTTCTTGCAAAGTCGGGCATCGTTTTTTTCTCAAATGTTGCCTGCATATTGCAGTTGCTGTTGCCTTTAATACATGTGCTGTCAGTTGAACTTGGAACCAACGTTTAATTTGAACTGTCTATTTTCAATAACAAAATATTCCAATACGGGAAAAAATTCGAAAAAACTCAGACAACAAATAAGAACATCATTTTACTCGACCTAGAATTTCAATCAACGGATTTCAATCATCGGGAAAACCCGATGATGCGAGTGACGTCATTTAATGAGCTCATTAGCATAATTTATGTCCGTGAAATGTATAATAGAGTTTTATAAGTGTGGTAGCTACTAATAAAGCACATAGATCACATAAAACCAAAACCAAGTTGAATACTGTGTAAGTGGAAATTTTTGCGCATTTAAATGTTCGCACTTTGCACATTTTGAAAAATTTACTCGCTTTTATTTTTGCATTTTTGAGCTTCCTTACATACCTACTTACAAACTGAATATATTTGCAGGTCTTAATTTTTTGCGCTGGCTGATTTTAGCGCGAAAAGCGTGAAAATAAATCTAGCGCAGACATTTCCACTTAGTAGTTGGCCAACGCTCACTGGATGGCGTTTTGCCGTTTACCAAATGCAGCCTAAGGTAGTGCCGTGACCAAAATGGACTTGCACCTATATACAGCAATAGCTATCATATTAGCTTAGAAAAAAAATCAAGTACTTGTATTGCAAATGTATAAAAACAGCAGGGTCAGAAATTTGAGAAGAATCCATTCTTGCCGGTAAAGTTGCGAGAATCCAAGTTGATTCTCATGGATGTCTAACACACTATTTGAATGGAAGAAAGATAATCCATAGATTCTTTCTCGCCAAATCCTTTGCAAGAATCTAGCTGACGAACTTTCCGACACAATCATGGTTTGATGAGCTGGAAACTAACTGGTCAGGAGGACTCCATAATTCAAGCTACTAAGCTTGATTTTGTAGCGCACCAGTTTTGGGGACGCCACTAATGCCCCACCCCTGAATATTTGACTGGGGCCACAAAAAACCCTGTTCTACGGTCAAACAAACTTCTCAGGTAGGGTCGGTCCTTCAGTGTTTTTTTAATATTGTCTTCTCAAAAAATGTTGGGAAATGTGCCGCCGAATCAGTCATTTTGAGAGCTGGGAGGGGGGAGGGGGAGAGACGGGGAGTCAAGTTCTCAAAACCAGCTATTTGGTTATTTTGAACGCAATTGTCAAATATTTCACAAATTTTACACAATTTCAAAAACTGAGAGGTTTGTTTGCCCGTAGAACAAGTTATTTTTGACGCCCAAGCACTTGATTTGTACTTACCCCTGTGTTATCTGCTGAGCTAGAACTTAAAGATCTATGTCTCCATGACGGCACTGAAATGGACATGGAAAAGAAGGAAAATATATAGAGAGATGATTTAAGGCTGTGACTTATAAATACCCAGGTACCCGCCCGCTATTCCGGGTACCAAATTAGGTACCCGAATACCCGAAATGTAAAAAAAAAAATGGTTTTTTTTCATACATTTTTTTCTTTTAGTACAAATTTGTTTCCCAAATGACCTCTATTGACCCCATTATGTGTCATTTTGGGGACAAATTTGTACTTTAAAAAACAAACTTGAGAAACTTTTTTTTTTTTTTTTTAATGTGTATTTTTAGGTACCTGCCCAAAAAAACGGGTCAGGTACCCGGGTACAAAACTACCCGTGCATTCACAGCCTCATCCATGTAGCCAGGGGAATGGACAACCAAATGGATTCGCACCCGGCCTATTCAGTACATTCAATAGAGTTGGTGCATGACATTCCAGTTCACATGAATTGTGCTATCAGTATCAAATACATATCATGAAACAGGTTTATCTTCTTTATGAAAATCTTGAACAAGATTCCTGACTAGATGTCTGCTTACCAATTACATGGATAAGGATAACCTGTATTGCTTAGACCAAGTAACAAAAATAATGTGATTTCTTGCCCTGACTTTTTGAAAATTCAGTGAGGGCGGTCCTTACTATTTGTTATTTTTGGATTTATTTTTATTTTGCAGAAGCCAAAATACAAGGTTTTGCAAGAATTGTTTTTGATATTCTTATCACTATCTATGCCAAAGTAAACAAACCATGAATCAGCTTTAAAAATGGCGGCGCGGCGAATGTATCGATTTTTATTTGTTTTATTTTTAATTTTTATAATTTTGAAGGAATTTTTGAAAATAATAAATAACAAATATATTGGAGCGGCTTCAAAAATTGGCGCTGGTTTGGACATAATATCAGCGCTCGGTTGTTTATTTTTCAGCATTACCGGGCGCTATGGCAGAATGACCGAGGGGTAAAAATCGCCCAGCGCCCGCTTATCTTGAGCCTTGGGAGGGGACGAAAAACAAGTATTTTTTGTTACTAGGCCTTAATGATTGATTCTAATAAAAGCAATGCTCTGTATCTCTCTTTAAAAAAAAATAAACCCATTCTGCTGGTTTTATCAAATGCTCATAAATTACATTTAATTTGTAAGCAAGCCATGTAGTATTAGGGCAGGCTTTAAAATTAAAAGAATATTTGTTTAAACTTTAATTACGTAACATGAATGAACGACACGTAGTCCTCCGATTACCCCAATCCCGTGTCCATCCGCGTTAGTTTGCTGCCGACAACCAGCAAACTCTAATGCTGATGATGCAATAACATGGTGGTCATATATACTAGTAAAGTATGACAATGCACACTTTGACTATCTGTGAACAATGAAAGCCATTTCTTAGGCTGATCAGGTGTAATTTAAACATAAATAAATTGTAGCCAAAATGAAAACATAGCATGACAGACTGTGGCTCACTGTGCCTTGAACTTTCTGTTATTTTTTCAAAGTTCTTCCCCTCACCCCATCTCCAACCCACACGCTGTACAAACAATAATTATTTTTATTTACGCCCCCCACCCCCCAACCACCACCAAAATAAAGCCAACCCTTGAACACTACAAATTTAACCCTACCTAGTACTGGTCCACCGGGCAGATCTGGGTCGGGCACGTCCACCCTCAGATCACTCAGACAAGGATACAACATCCGCGTCCATTCGTAACTCTCCTCATCGATAGGATCTTCCAATGAGCACCGTCCCTCCCTCTGCTCTCCGTCTTCCGCATCCGCATCTTTGGTCATCTGTTTGCCGAGTTTACTCCCTCTTGGGTGGAGCCTGTGTGGCGACGACTGTGGCGTCGTAGCTGATTGTTGCTCTTTCTTCACCCATCTGCTCTGCTGCACCCTTTGTTGTTTGCTGCCCCCTTTAGAGGCATTCGCGCACACAGTACTGTGTTGTGAGTGGTGGTTCGAATCCTGCTCCGGCTGGAGGTGGCCGCCTCCACCGGTCAAAAGCTGTTTACGAGTTGTCGGAGGAAGGTCGTAAACGGTGGGACGCTTCCTGTTGAAATAACACAAGAATTCAATGATAAGATGGTTCTGGCAAATTTCAAACACACACTATTATAATCACCTGATATCAGAGCGCTAATCAGTTAACTGGGCCGAGGCTTTAGGGGGGGGAGGTCTAGGTTGATTTGACCCAAATTTGGAAACACATTTTCTCCATGTTACCGTGGACCTTTCTCCATGTTACCGTGGACCTACCGCTTAGTGTTATATAAAATTAAAGCTTTATAGTCAAGATGTTTCAGAAAATGTGTGTTATTTTGATCTGGTTGCCATGGTTACCATGCAAGGCCTCTGATTGGCTAAACACAGGATGTTTGGCACTTGAGGGTAACACAACAAACGCAACAACAACAAATTGCCTAATAATACTCATAATTAATGTTGAACTTGAACACAGCTTCATGAAGGATCACATTATTCACATAAGGCCAAGTAAAACAAAACAACAGTTGATTGTCCCCGCCCGCATCCTTTTTTCGTGCCGCATTGATTTTTTTACTATTTACTATTTTTTTATATTTTATTTTTTTAGTATAATAAAACTTTTCGAAAAATTGCATGTACAATGTAATTTGTAAAAAAAAATAATCTGAAATCATCATCGATATTTTGATTGTTTTAGACTTCTACCCATATTTACTCTCACTGGTATGTGCACAGTATGCACAACTAAACTTGTATTCGTTTGTACAATGTGATGCGATCTGTGAAAATCCGCCACATGGTGGCATGTTTCATATTGGAGATTTTTATATCAGAAGAGACTAAAACTGTGCTGATTACAGAATTGTTTCGATCATTTTTCTACGATCCCTACAAAAAAAGTTACGAATAAATGATGATTGTGATGTCATAAAAAGCTACAAAACAAGAAATCATGAAAACTGGCCAAAAAAGATTCAAAATGCAATAGAATAACATTATAAGGTTAATGCTAAAAGTGACTAAGTAATTTTTTGAAGGTGAAATCATTGAAATGTCATATAAGATGATGACACAAAGTATTGGAAATTAATTTTTTTTAAGAAAATCTAAAAAAATTTTTTTTTACCCATAATCCCTAGTTCACATTTTGCGACATCCGACGGGTTTTCACAGATCGCATCACATATAACCAATAGACATTCAAACACACAAAAGCATGTTTTCCTGTTGTATTGTATTACTTGTACGTGGTCTTTGGATGTCCACTTAACACGATGCACTGCAATTTTTTGCATCTCCCAAGCAACTGTTGGTGGCGCCGCATCCCGCATCATATAGCAAGAACCGAGAATTGTTCATCCAAGTGTGGGAACAACGACAAAAATATGTATGCACAAAGGAATTGGCATTCACATTGTTTTCAAATCAATCGTAAAAATAAATGTAGTTGTCTTTTTGCCGATACTCACATTTCATGCAAGAAGATTGATCAGAAAAAGAGGGAACATCAAACACAATAGTGTTTTGTAACCTCAAGAATATAAGGCCAAAAAAAGGTCCGTCTCAAAACTCTCATACGTAAATTGGGCAATTAGCTATGCGATGTGCGTTTTTGGAAGAAAAATAGCTATGCTAAATGTGTAAATTCTTTTTGTATTATTGTGTTTTGGCAAACTCCCACCCCCCACCCCCTCCCCCTAGCTTTGGAGCCATTTTTTCGGACAACTAAATTAAAAAAGGCCCAAAATGGGGCTCATCGCATATTCGCATAGGGACTAAGGGTTATGCGTCAAAAGTGACTCCGCATACTTATGCCCCGCTGGATTTTTTGAGACAGATTTTTTTTTCTTGGCCTAAACTCATTGAGTCATTCATTCATACAAATAATTAACCTACCTTTTGAATAGCAATTCTTTCCTTTGATTTGTAACAATATGATTTGTGTGAGTTTCAAGTTGATCTCCTTTTCCAGCAATTAATGTCCGCCGCTTCATCCGTTCGAGGCGGATTTTCAACTGTAAAAGTATAAGAATTTGTAAACACAACAAATATTAATCGCTGATTTACAGTGAATTTGTTGTTTAAATACTTTATTCCGTCGTGGACTTGATTAAGTCTAGCATTGTTTCTATAAATGTATGTTGGATTTAACAGTCGCCCTGATTTTTAAACCAATTTGAAATGAGACAACACAAGGCATGATGTAGGTATTAAACACTTTATCAACTTGATGTTTGCATTGATGTTTAGCAGCAAAACAAATGAGACCAGTCAGAAGACCAAAACCAACCTGCCCATGACCAAAACCAACCTGGGCAGCGCAAATCAAAAAGGAGGATGACCGATTAACCGGATGACCCAGAACTTTGTGACACAGACCAATGATCAAAAGACCTGGGTAGCAACATTTACAAAGCCGGAAAGCGTTGACGACAACTATGACACCGTTTGAATGATGAAAATCAGAATCACAGTACATGTACCAGTGCTGTGAGTGACCAAGCAAGTCACCGGAGGCGTGTGTAGCCCGAGGGGGGCGATTACCCCCCCCCCCCCCCATATTTAAGTGCGTTGTGTCGGTTGAGACTGGCACTGTATGTCGGGTATCGATCTCAATTTGTCATGCCGGTTTGGGGGAACGCAATGCCACCCTATCCCTAGTTTTTCTGTCAAACGGCAGCTCCCCCCCCCCCCCCCCCACAGTCGCTAATTTATCACTCTGCGGCTCTGAATCCTAGCTCTCTGTATGAGAGCTATGGATAACAGCATATGAGTTGGCAACTTTTCTGAATAAAATTAGATATCATATTATAATTATTATACAGATTGGTTTAAAGGTAGATGTTCCGATTTTCAACTTGAAGTTTTCTATTTTACATGAAAGGTCATCCTTAAAAAAGTTGTGTTCCAAAGTATTTTAGACGCACAAGATGCTGTGAACTGTACCCATTGAGTAGTACACAAACTATATCGGTGGTTACCACCATTCGCGGTAATTCGACGTTATTTCATCGATTTCTCCGTAATTATACCGATTTAGGCCGTCAAATTTCAATATGATGAGAAAAATACGAGCTTTCATATGATATGAAAATCTCTGTATGTTTGAAATAATTCTGTGTTACGAAAATGTGATCGGGTCATCTACCTTTAATATCTCAACCTGTTTTTATTTCTAAGAAATACTGGCTTGAATTTCGACCTCCATATTCCTGTCCCGCTATGACAGTAAAAATACGACGTGGACTGTCTAGTGTCTACTAATAATCATAATGCATGGACTAAAGTACATGGTCTACATTATGCTTTATTTCGTAGCTAAGCTAGTTGTCAAAATGGAAGTCTAACGATGATGGCCTTGGAAGTTGGTGCAGCACTGCGGTATTTATACTATAGAACTAGAAGAGCGTTGTTTTAGTATAATACTTTTCATGGATCTTAGAATTTCTGTCGAAAGCAATCATCGCGGACGCAACTAACGCCCATCACAAATGCGGGATAGATAAATAATATGCAACGATGAGTGGACAGTGACACTACAGCTGTACCGCAAGGGGCCGTAAGTATCCCTCATCTGCCACCAATAGTTGCGTGGAGTGCCCCCGCCGAGATGACGGCGATAGTCGCCCGGGAAAACAACCCTCTGTCATACCTGGGAGTCGTCTGCTGCTTCGCGATCTTCTGTCGCAAACAAAGACCAAATCCAGCTGCTTATTCCACCTGAAGTCCTTCTCCTCCGTTCATTCTTCATTTTTATTCTTTAATTTTGGCACCGCGGTTCAAACAACAAGATCACAAATGATGACATAGACCCATAGATAATCGCCAAATAACCCAGACAGGCGTTCAAGGCTTTTTCAGCCACACGTGTAATTACATGCACTGTACTGTACATATGCACATGTACAATTTAATATCGTACGTGTTGTTTTGCGACCGACGCGTAGACTTGTCAAAAGCTGAGTTCCAGTCAAAAGATGTTTTTAATTTAAAAATCACTTGATATGAAAATCATTGCAACAAAATTTATTTATTTTTAGGGTTTTTATTGTAATTCAAATCAGCAAGACTTATTGCGCGAACTCCTTTGACAACACCATCAATTGGTCTCAATGGAGAACTGACCTTCGATTGGTCAGACCATGGTCAGACAAAGGACGCAAGGTCGAAAGTGGACAAAGCACACAACAACATGCACGAATAGATCGATTATCCGGTCTAGAGTCTGGACCCCGAGTGTCTAAAATAGCAAAAACCCAACCCTAACCAGCCCGAGGGGAGTGTGGTGGTAGGTTTTAGAACTGGTTAATCATACTAATAGAACATCCTTTTCAAGTCTCAATGACCATTGTTTCCCGGGGGGGGGGGGGGGGGGCACTCAAGTACCTTTTTGGTAGTGATGTGCCGCCAGCAAAATGAAAATTTGACCCAAACATTTACGAATTTTCGGGGAGAGGGGGGGGGGGGGGGGGGGGGGGGATAGATGATATATTTACCAGAGACCTATAATAATTCCCTTCCTACATATTTGACAGGTTTATGTGAAAAATAGAAAAACTTGAAGAAATATTTGTACTCTGAAGCATTTGCTTGATGTGACTCTCCTCATCTCTGTTCTTATGCGTGTTTATGTTATTTTGGTTGTTATGCAGAGAAGCGCCATGGGCGTCGCTTGCGGCGGATACCGGCGCTTTATAAATTACCATTATTATTATTATTTTAGACCTATTAATTTACCAAAAAATGCCGATGACAACTTGACAAGGGGTCATCATTTACCACTAAACTACAAGGAGGGTGAAAATGGGACCCTATTTGGCAGCCCATCCCTGTGACCTTATATCCACTAAGTACGCCCCCCCCCCCCCGGTATGTATTGTTTCCCTATTCTTCCTCTTACAGTTGCCATGACAAATACAATTTTTGCTCTTTGATGATGATGAGCCATGTGATGATTGAGCAGTTCGATTCAACCAGGGACAGTCGACTACAAAAAACGAGACTTAATCCAAGTCTAGCGTATTTGTTTAAACATGTGACTTCGATGGACATGGAATCATTCTAACCTCTAGAGGGTGCACTTTACATTATGTTTAAAATAATATACTCAGGCGGTGTAGGAACCGACAGTCGATTCAGTTAGTAAATTTAGGTAAGCACTTTATTAAATCTGCTGGTAAAATTATATAGAAAGGAATTCTACTGATGGTATTTAGCCCATATATGCAATGACGCAATAAATGATACTCCAGAATATATTTGTATTGATTGAATATTTTTAGCATGTCCTGTTGAGTGTTGAGAGTTGTAATTTAAAGATTTTCTGTAGTTTTT
This sequence comes from Ophiura sarsii, assembly GCA_035610835.1. Lineage (NCBI taxonomy): Eukaryota > Metazoa > Echinodermata > Ophiuroidea > Amphilepidida > Ophiuridae > Ophiura > Ophiura sarsii. The sequence goes on from CM069452.1 coordinate 71,538,986, forward strand.
AAGAATTTTGTGTGCAGCGCCTTGAGCCTGTTTACATCTCAACGTCCCATGCATTATTATTATTCAACTTGATGCAAAGCAGGAAATTCACATAAGAATAATATGGTGACAACTGACAATAACTTAATAACCCATAGAACATCATTATGTTATTCAAAATTGGTACTAAATAGCTCAAACTTTATAGCTCAAACTTTATTTCCATCATAAGACAAAATTGTTACAAATATAATTTGCATGGTTGCAACAAATATGACACTGGAGTAGTACTATATAAGACAATATAATGTAAATCATTTACAGCATTGATAATTGATATAACAAATACAAATATGTAGAGATGGCCCAATTAAGCATTTGTATGAAATGCAGAAGCCATGGTATGGTAGAAAGCAAAATACTAACTACAAAATACTACTTAGTACTTAGTGAGTTTTATTGATAGTTTAAACATAAAAGTGTACGGTATATTTGAAATTTGGAATCTACTGGTCCCGAGATTCTCTGATTTTGAAGTGAGCTCTTCTCATACAATATCACGTTCTAACTTTTAGACTAGAACTAGCACTGACTAGGGAGACATATTTGAGGATAGACTAGCACTGACTACGGAGACCCAGGCCTCAAATTAAAGGGACATTAAGTGGTGTTGAAAATTTTAAATGTTTAAAAATTTACTTCAGAATTCAAGATGAACATTAAAAATTGCCATTATTGTTGTTTCTACTAACAAAAACACAGCAAAACTTGATTAAAACAATATCATCGCTATTTATTGAAAAACGCCCTCTATGCAAATATGGTTCGCGTTATGTAGGCCTACCACGCGTACTGCAGGGGAATACTGTCGGACGTAAAATGCTCGTCGTGGCTGTACGAGCATTTTTGAATCAACGTTTTCTTGTACAAAGAGGGCTAATTTTTCTTGATCCATATCTAGGTGCAAGTTCATACATGTCATACAATTATAAAATATACTAATCCCAGTTGTTATCATAATTGAGGGCGCAGTCTCCAACACATCTCTTATAGTGCCCCTTTAAGAAATGGAGAGGGCAATGCAATTTGAAAGGGGCACCATCTTTCTCCAAAGCAATGAGGTACTTTTGAATGAAAAGCAATTGTGGGCTTCAAGCAGCCCTCAAATTAAGAAATGGAAAGGGCAAGGCAATTTCAGGCAATTTGAAAGGGGCACCAACTTCCACCAAGGCAATTATGTACTTTTCAATGGAGTAAAAACAGCCAGAAGTTGAGGGCATCGAGGCAACTAGGTGGGGCACCGATGGCAATTGCCTTCGGTGCCTTCGGTTAATTTGAGGGCTGGCTTCAAGGTCACAAGATTGAAGATGGGGCATTGAAATCAATTGTCTTCAATTTGATGCCTTGGATTAAGGCTGGAAATTTCGGGTTGTGTACCCAGGTTCCTGACCCATTTTTTCTTCTTTCCCTGACAGAGAAAGCGGAACAACAAAATTAGGCGACTAGACTAGTGTAAATTGTGTTTCGACAAAGAGATTTGGATGGAACTTGAATTGTGCTTGAACCACATGACTTGTGATTTGACCAAATGACTTTTACGTCAAGATCTTCTTTCAGGATACTGCTTTAAACATTGTATGTAGTTGGACTACACAAGTAGGAATTTGTGTGCGATGCTATGCTGCTATTTAGTCCTTAATTTCTTTGTCTTGGGTTTGGTTGTGACTTGACTTGATCTTGAGAACATGACTTGTAAGTGACACATCCGACTGGACCACATCAAATGACTTGCGACTTGACTTGGAGTTTTCCGCCATTAGAGGAGTGCCAACAATCAAGCATCAGACATGCATAAAATTAAAAATGAAGGTAAATGTTTCAGCTTTCAAGACTTAAAAATTCTTTGCACAGCAACATATTTGGATAATTTTATTAATACTACTTACTAAGTCACTTATAATTATATACTGTGCTACCACTTAGGCTAGCTACGGAATGAAGCATGATAGACTGTAGACAGTCCATCGACCATGTCGTATTATTACTGTAGTGTAATGATGTTGTACATGTATTGTAGGGCCAGAGGGAATAGCCTGAAGCATAGATTACAGTCTATGCCTCAAGTTAATAATAGGGCGATCAAAATTCAAGCCAGTATTTCTTGAAAATAGAAACAGGTTGATTTATTTAACCAATGCAAAAAATGTATACTACTTTGAACATAAACATGTTATCTGAAGGAACAGTTTAACTATTGACTACTATTGTTGTCATTGTGTTGAGAAAAGTTGAACAATATTGATGAAAATCCCCGACGTGGACTCCGTCAGTCATGCTTTCATTCCATAGCTCTCATACAGAGAGAGAGCTAGTAAATAGTATCCAGAGCTAGCTAGCTACCAATACCACACCGTACTACGTAGTATAGTAGTATTTACAATACATGATGTAGTAGTAGTTGTAAAAACGTACCGTGTCATTTTCGCTCCGTAATTTGCAGATCTCCTTTTCTTGTGTTTGAAGTTGTGTTTGTTGCTGTTCAATGAAATCAAGATGCAGCATTGAGAGCGATTTCAAATGTGGAACTTGGTGATCTGATTCCACTTTCATATTATCTGGTAAACCGACACGATCTCCACTACCAAGAGTGTCCTTTGTGGGGTGATCAGATTGTCGTGGAGTTTTCAGTATGGGAGTTGGACTTGGATTTGAAATGGTCGTCGTACACACACCGTTGTGTTGTTGTGTTTCGCCAGCACTTGCCATGCTCATCAACACCCCTTCAAAATTCGCCCCGTTCTTGGCCAAACCTTTACGAGGCACAGATTTTTTTCCTTCGATTTTGACGCGTTGAACTCCGATGAAATCAGATTTCGTATTCCCCGGCGCCATCGGGTTGGTGAAATCTTTGTAAGACGCTTTAAAGAGGCGATACCTACGACGGCAAATTCCGTTTAACTTGACGGGTATCGTCCATTGTTTAGACTTTTTACGTTGATGAATTGCAACCTCGTACACACAGTCAAAATATTCTGTGATCGATTAATTTTCACGTGAGAATCAAATGTTGTGGTTTTGACGAGGTTGAAAACCATGACCTTTAACAGCCATGTTCACAATAATTTTAAAATATTTGATATACATTTTATAAATCATCGTGAATATAACGCTATACAATAATAATGAAATATTATAGAGTCGAAATCATTTTTATTCTGTTAACTGTAATATGTGTACAATTTATTCATAAAAATCAACGACGGCCACAAAATTGTTTATTTGATTTGAAATGAAGGATCTTGAATAACAACGATAGCTGTCTAACGGTGTTAACACGGTTAAAGTGCAAACAATTATCTTGTATTGTACTTCATTAGGATAGCATTTTATGTTATGCACTATTTGTAGTTCAAAAAGGAAACATAAAAATATTGTGACAGTTATCAATTTATAACTAAGGAATATATCTAACATTTTTGTCGTACCAAATCATCCGCCTCCGTGGCGCAATTGGTTAGCGCGTTCGGCTGTTAACCGAAAGGTTGGTGGTTCGAGTCCACCCGGGGGCGAGAATTTTTTTCATTTCTATATAAACTTGAAAATTCCACTTTATTGCTAATGAAAAGTGAGGAAAAATGTATTTGGCAAAAAAAAAATTGGGATAAATAATATTTGCTATTATAATAAATCATATTTTTTTTTGGCCCAAGCAAGGGTTTTATTGACACAATACCTTTTCTTTAGCATTTTAATAATTATATAGGCCTAGTTAGTAACATTCTTATATTAAAATCACACTAAAATCATCTAAACACAGGAGTTTAGTTAAGAAATCAGAGACCATGCCACGATTTGAGGTTGGAGCATTTATTTTAATATAGTGGTCTTTTTTCTGTTGCCCGGGCAACAGAATTTTCCATGTGGGAGTTGACAAATTAACATGTAGAACGAAATTGGTGAACAAAATACCCCACGATACATTAGACAAGTTTTTGGGAGTTAAAGGGAACAATTTTTAGGAAAAATTACAATTAGAAAAAGTAATGAATAATTTTTAATTTTTTCAACAATTCTTTTTTGAATTTTTTTTTTCTGTTGCCCGGTTGCCAATTTTTTTCTTCAATTTTTTAATTTTTCTTCTTTACCACGTTTATTTTTTTTTGGTTTCTCCTTAAAAAAAAAAATTCTTCTTCTTTACCACGTTTTCTTTCTCTTCTTCAATTACTTTTTTTGTTGCCCCGTTGCCACGTTTGTTTTAATTTTTTTTTGTCGTTATTTTATGTCCTCAAATCTTTGTTGCCGCAGCACTACCAAAATACCCTAAATGTAACGTAAAATTGAGAGTAACCTCAAATTGAGCATGTAATGAGAAATCATTGCATGATCATTATGTAAACATTGACATGAGAAACAAACCCTAGGCCCAATGTTATGAGAACATTTATGAGAATAATAAACCAAGGTCTTGACCGCATTCCGCAACGACAAATCTCTCATCAGAAATGAATACAAGATGAGAGTCTATGCAAATTATTTCCTTCCATCCCTCCGTTCTCAGCTCTACTCATCTTTCTGATCTTGACTCTTTGACCAACCGCTTTCTCAAGAAATGGTGTGGACTTTCTCACCCAGCCACACTGGCCTTTATTCACATGCCTAACGGTCTGGCCATCAAAAAGATAGCTGATTTATGAGAAAGCCACACTGTTGCTCACATATCTTCGCGTTTGAAAGGTGATGAGATCGTAAATCACTGCATAGACTCTCGCCTTGAGAGGGAGGGGGTTGGACTTCTATAAAATATCATTTGCCAAAAGTCTGAGGACATCTTTCTAAAATGCTACCACTATCAAATCATGTCAAAATGCCGCAAAAAGGATTAGTGAAGGAAGATGTCTACGTCTCCGACTATTGGCACCCCCAGGTAAAACCCTTGCTGGTTCAAGGTAGATTTTTAGACTTATTGTGCACTGAAGCCAAATCATATTATTGGAAAAGTGTTGTTTATAACCTGCCAGTTGGCGTTTACAAATTTGTTGTCAATTCCTAGTGACACCCTCAAAACAACAAAGTCAATCTGAAACGTTGGGGTAAATCCAATAATGACAAATGTAACCTTTGCAAGATAAACAGGGCTACCCTCCACCACATTCTCAATCATTGTTCTGTCTCTCTTGACCAGGACAGGTTTACGTGGCGCCACAATAACGTTCTGCACTTACATGACCGGTTTCCAATCTCCAAAAGACCCTCAAATTTTGTGCGACCTCCCAGTTCAGAAAAAGGGGCACTACCATTCCATCGGCTTGCACCGTCACGAACCTGATCCCCGATCCCCGAAAGCGCACACACAACAAAATCTGACAAGGGCAGGTCCCTTTTATATGAATATCTATTTTTAATGTTTTAACATGTCTGTTTTGTTGTCATGATGTGTTGTGTTTAGTTTGTCCCCATCCATGCGTTCGTCCACCTAAATGGAGAACTGATCTGGGAATTACATGTTTTCCATTATTGTGTATCAATTTTGTATGTGTAACTTTTATGATGCTAATAAAGTGATGTGAAATAAATATGTTATGTAAAAAAAAAAGCACATTGCAGAAAGATTTTACATGTTTTAGATATACATAATTGTTACAGATATTTATTATTACAAACGTAAATGATGAGATTTAGAAAAGGTCAAATCCAAATATATACAGATGATATACAGAATGGTGATATTCTTCTTTTACGTTCAAGCGAATACACAATTCCAGTTAGCCCATATTTCATTGATCAAACGGTGTATTTTTGCTTTATGCTGCAGATTTTTCAGCGTTAAGATGAAAAAGTAGTTCATACTTTATAAAAGCTATTAAATCTGACGGTTTTGTTTTTGTCAAAGTCGGTGACGACTTTGACATTTGAATTCAGATTCAGGATTTGTGTGGTGGAGTCTATAAATTGCTTTTATGTATTTTAAATCAGTATTTGTACCCAGATGTCTTTAAACTTATGTATATGAGAACTTGATACGAAAATATGAACATATATCATGTTGTTATTGTGGAGAAATAATTAAAATAATATTATTAAAATATTGCATTGTAATTTCGAAATGACAAAGATTTGGCCAAACTCTACCATGCAGAGGGGACCACTGCACATGGACCACCCAGCTTTTCAATGGCATGGTATGTGGCTAGTTCAATTAGCCTATAGCCAAGGCAATCAAATCTTGCGTTGCCAGTATACCACCATTTGGGCTAATCTTTGTGATTTAATTACTGTCAAATGATTAACTTTACAATATCTGAAATGGCACTAGGCCTATAGTTTCTAAAACAAATTGAAGTTCACAGTTTGAATTTCTTTTACACAACAACTTTTAAATGTCGCGCTTTGGATTGTTAGTAGTGTTTATAGCTTGCATTTTTGCGTGTAACTATCAACAAACCACTACATGTAGGTGCCTCAATCATTATTATTCAACTATGATTTTTGACCTTTGACCTTTTTGCCCTATATCTCGGAAACTAAGCATCGGGTGGAAATACATTTACTTTTAGTTAGTTAGTTAGTTCATAGTTTATTATCACCAAATCGCAGCTAAAAGCTGAATTACAATTATTATTGAGCACTTTTAGAATTTTGATCAATCAAATCATACAATGCCCGATACAATGTTAGACCCTCCGGTCCCACCTGAGGCTATGCATACAGGCTTGCAGTAATAGGGAGACGAGCTGTGTATTATGGAAATGGTGCAAAGTCCAAAATAAACTAAAAACTAGTTTTGCAGTGTTGATTTTTAACAGGACTTGGCCGAAAACAAGATGTTTTTATTTAAACCAGGAAACACAAGACCCCTCTATTTCCTTGCGTGTACTCGAAATGAATTTCTAAAAAGAAATCATCGTAGATTTTTGATATCAATTGGTACAGGTAGGTCACCTGCTAGTTCTACAATACATGTATCATTAGTCCCAATAGTGACCTGTCCTAGGTAGTAGGGTCACAAAACTCCCTATTGACTGTTCACGTCGCGAAATTCACATTGAGTGTCAGCACTGCCGATTTTTCACCTCAATATTTTCCCCAAAATGAGGATGCTTGATCAAAATTAATTAAACTCAATGTATAACGAAGCGTTCTAGGAACAAGATGTGAGCGCATTTTGATTGATTTAAATTATATTTGATGTGAAAATCTTGAATTAAAAATGTGATTTTCGCGACGTCGTGTGTCTATAGAGGGTGTTGTGACTATAGTATAGTGAAGCATGAATGATAGTATAGCCACCATTGGGTCTAATGTATCATGTGTATGATGATGTACTACTACTAGTCTAGTAGTAGGTTACTAACTAGTACTAGTTAGTAGATACTGACAGTAACTCGTATCACGACGTATGAGAGCTATGAAACAGAGCTAAGGTAGTATGTAGTACTAGTAGTACAACAAACAACAAGTCATACTCATCATAATAACTACTGTCTGTCTTTAGTTTAGACTTAGTGTAATAAATTTGTCATCAGTTGGCATAGGGTATTTTGCATGTGTCACTATCTGTCCTCATCTAAGTACATGAAGTATGACTTCTAAATATGATTTTGTGGTAATTTTTGTATCGCTTACCATTCATTTAACATTTTGTACAAATGCAATATTCCCTTGAAATTTAAGGTGAAATTCTAAGCCAATTCACTTCAACATCACTAGCGATGTTTATCAAAACTCGACTTGATTTTATTAATAGACTCGTTTTAAAACATTCCCAGCTCGTAAGGGTGCGTACATAGGCGTTTGTTATTTTGCGATGGGGGACGAGACTATTAAAATCTGAGTTATCATATTAATTGAAAAGAACACGATTTGGAAGACGCAACGACACCACCGTTTTTGGGCGGCGAGTTCAAAACGCATGGCCCTAATTGTATTTTGAACAGGCCGTGAGAATCTATGGCGAATCTTCACGTATATTTCCACTTCTCCTGTACATTTTATAGAAGGAACAAAGTCGTAGCGCACTCCCAAAGGGAGATGAATACAGCTCAGGTTCAAGATCCACAAATTGATCTTGCATTAATACAATATATATTAGGCTAGTCTATGGAATATTTGATCATGAGTTGCCCGGCAGTATGCGTACGCACCATAGGTGCTTTTAAAATTGGCGCTCAGCGCGCTCAGTGATGAGTATTTTGCTTTTGAATAGTACGTATGCAGTAGTCATATGGACCTCTAGCATGTTTTTAGACCAGGGGCTAATCAATTTGTAAACACTACTGTTGTAAACAACGGTCACATCATCTATAGAATACATTTATAACCACAAAATAAGTATGTTTATTCCTGTATATTTTAGATTAAGAATGATTAAATTCCTTTTTTCATTGATCATCCTATTTTTTGTATTCACAGGTTTGTGTTACTCCTCAAGCAGCGTCAGTAACGGACCCTTACATGGCATCAGAGTCTTAGATATTACAAGGTTTGTTGTAGCCAGGATCTTGTTTCAAGTTTACCTGTGTGGGGGTGTGTGTGTGTGTGGGGGGGGGGGGGGGGGGTGCAGTGTCAGTAACGGACCCTTACATGGCATCAGAGTCTTAGATATTACAAGCAAGGTTTGTTGTAGCCAGGATCTTGTTTCAAGTTTACCTGTGTAGGGGGGGGGGGGGTGCAGCGTCAGTAATGGACCCTTACATACCATCCAGAGTCTTTTTTCAAAATGGCCGCCGTTTGAGATTTCTGGCAATCTATAGTGTTTTCCCTATTAAATGAAATGACAATTGAAAAAGAGACAATTGTTAGACAAACAAGAACTTAACATATTAACAGGGATGTACTTTCGCGACATCCTGCGAGAATCCAAATGGATTCTCGCAGAATATTTTTGCGAGAATCTTTTTTACTGAATTTAAATTCCGCATTTTAAACATTTATTGTACTATTGTTAAGAACAATCATCATTTTAATTTCAACTTCATACAGTTTAGAGTCAAATACCAGTTATCTAAGGTCCTGTTTTGAACTTAGAAAAAAGAAGAGAAAAAAAGTTCAAAAAAAAAAAGTTCAAAAAAAAACCAAACAAAAAAAACCAACTTTTTTTTTTTTTTTTGTGAATAAAAAATAAAAGATAAAAGGAGGCGGCCCCAAAAAAGGAAGCGGGCGGGGACGAGAAACGTATGTTTTTTTTATTTGGCCTAATGTATTTTTATTTTTATTGAATGTATTGCTATATCAATGTTAATAAACCAGGTATGAATGTATGAATGAATGATTGAGCCGAGTCTGAATGGTGGGGGCGCGTGTGTTGGATGTGGGGGTGTGTGTGGATGTTCTTGAGTGTTGGTTGTTTAGTGGTATTCGGTGAGTGTGAAGATTGGGTTCATGTAATTAATTTTAGTAGATTATATTGTTTCCTTTAAATGATTATATTTTTATGTGTAAAATTGGTGTAATTCAGCTACTTTGTATTTGCTGCTAGAACAGTTTTTAATAAACCTTTTATGAATGAATGATTGATGATCCATTTATCTATTTTAAGATGGCGAATCCGGTGAAAATGAATACATAGTATGTAATACCCGTCAAATATGCCTCCTTTTTCTCTTGTATTTTCTTTCATTGCTATTTGTTTCAGGGTCTTGGCAGGACCCTTTTGTACTATGCTTCTTGGCGACCTGGGTGCAGAGATTATAAAAGTGGAAAGACCAGGTACGTTCTTTGGGGCAGTTTTTGATATTCTTTTCATATCCTAGGATTTTTGCCACTGCTAACCCAGTCTAGAATGTTTTCCACTGGTAACCAGGGTTACCATCGACAGAAGTCCTGGGGTGGCAAAAAGGCCTATTATATCCTCGTAATATGGCATCCCCCAACCGGCTCACACAAACAAATTGTTATTTTCAGGCAATTTTCAATATATTTCACAAATGTTGGCACTTTTTTGTCAAAAATGTAAAAAATAAAATAAAAAAATGTTTAAAAAACTCAAAATATGCCTAGAGAAGTGTCTTTAGATGATTTTGGTGCAATTTTTGCATTTTTATCAAACACCGATTTTGCTACGTTGTCCACACATTTTTGAGCCCAAATTTGTTTTAAAAATCAGCATTGTTAGTGAAATTTGATACCAAAATTGGATTCTCTCTGACTCATTTCCTTTCCAAAAATGTATACTTTTAAAAACATCACATTAATAGTTCAAAAGTTTACAGCGCTTAATAAATGTGATGCGATCTGTGAAAACCCACCAGATGGTGGCATTTTTCATATTGGAGATATTTATATCATAAGAAAGCTAAAACTGTGCTGATTACAGAACTGTTTCGATCATTTTTCTACGATCACTACAAAAAAAATTATGAGTAAATGATTATTGTGATGTCATAAAAAGCTATAAAACAAGAAATCATGAAAACAGGCCAAAAAAGATACATAATTCAATAGAATAAACATTATAAGGGTAATAATGAAAGTTTTTGAAGGTTAAATTTCATAAAAGATGATGACACAAAGTATCGGAATTTAATTTTCTTTAAAAAAATCTAAAAATCTATATATATATATTTTATTAATTTAAATTTTACCCATAATCCCTAGTTCACATTTTGCGACATCCGACGGGTTTTCACAGATCGCATCACAAATTTCATATTTTTTTGGTTAAGTATCTCTTGTTTCAAGGTGTAAATAGTTGAGTATTTTTTATTAATTCTTCATTTTATTTTCTGGATACAGATTGCGGTGATGACACACGTTCTTGGGGGCCGCCATTTGCTGATGATCAGAGTGTGTATTTTTTAAGCATTAACCGCAATAAAAAGGTGTGTGTGTGTACTTTTTAATGGTATGACTGCTTTTTAACTGTAATAGATATAACATAGAATTTCATCATAATTCCAAATTACCCCCCCCCCCCCAGAATGGCACATCACAAATACTTGTAGGGTAGGGTCTATTTCGGTCAAGCAGGTTTTTTTCTTCTTATTTTCCTTTTTTTCAGGACATTTTGGGGAATTTTCAGCCATTTTTGAAGTGTTCAAAAAACATTCTAAAATTTAAAAAAAAAATCTAAAATTTAAAAAAATAAAAAATAAAATGAAAAACACACACAAATGTTAACACAATAAATAAATAAATAAAACATTTGCTGAAAAATTGCAAACGTTTACCAAAAATTGTTCAGGCCCATAGAACAGGGTTTTTTTTCTCCCCGTGGCCTCACTGCAAAATTGTTTATGAATAAGGGATTCAATCATGTTTCAGCTTTGTGCATCACCAATCGACATCAGTGTTCACGCATCTGTGTGGTTTATTTCATGAGGACAACGCCAGAGTGAAATAAACACGCAGAACGCGAGTTATCAATTGGTGATGCACATACGCTGAAACATGATTGAATCCTGTTCAACAACGACTAGGGATTTGAATGCCATTTCATAAATAGACAATGCAAATAAGAACATTATTTTAATGCAGGCCTACTTCATTATTAACAATTTCATTCAATTATCATAAAACTGAAATGACCAAATTAACCTATAATTAAGTTCCTGTAAGTTTCAAAACTCGATGAAAACAGGTGGTATGGTCATTCCAAAAACAACACACATTGCGACTGCGATCGTGTATCGCATGAATACAGTTTCCGCGTGGTGAGGATCGATCGACGCGATGGTTGCCCATAGCAGCGTTGTTTAACTCATCTCGACAACGCTTTGCTACTGTACTTAAGGTATGGGGGAGTTGTTGAACAGCCTGTATAACATGATTACTATTATTATTTGTTGTTGCAGAGTATTGGTGTAAATCTGAAGACTCCAGAGGGGGTAAAAGTTATCCATGATGTGAGTAACGGTGCAGAAATAACCCCCAGAAAACAGTTTGGAAATTTGTTTCAATCACCCATATGTGACGTGATCAAGCGAAATGAGTCACATGTTTTGAATTTTGATATTTGTCAATCATTTAAAAGCAATCCAATCGCAAAATGCTACAGTATGGTCCAAACACCACTAAAATTGAACTTCTTATAAGTTACAAACAGTTTACCAACTGAGAAAACAAAGTACAACATAAGAATATGTCACTTCTTTTTACCTGTAACTCAAAATCAATATTCCCGACATTATCGCAACATACGACTCATTCCGCTTGATCTATTACTATTTCGTCCTCAAATGTCAACAATAGCGCATCTCTCTGTAAATGACACTGTCTAGATCCCAGATTCTAGACTGTACTAGTATCCCCTGATACCGGAACACCCAGTATCGTCCGATTCTGGTACAAAGTCAGTGTTCCAGTATCGACCGATACTGGCACATATAAAATGCTCCAGTATCGGGCGATTTTGGAACATAATTATGTACCAGTATCGTTCAATACTGATGGGACAAATCTCACTGGTATTATAAACTCTTGGTATTATATGTCCATACTGGAGCAGTAAAATCGTACCAGTATCTGGAACCTAAAGTATTCTTTTTCCCAATGATTGAACTATTGACTACAGAGTTGTTCTTTTGAGCACAAATTGTGGTTATTTTGGCACATTTAGGTTGAGCTCCTCAATATTCCCATGCAAGTGGCTGAGCCTTGAAATTATCAACTGTTACACTTACATATTTGGTAATATTGATAAGATGAACACATCAGCTTTCCATTAAAGGTAGGTAGGTGTTCCGATTCCTGGCCTGATTTTAAACTTGATGTTTTCTATACTACATGAAGGGTCATCTTTGAAATAGTCGTATTCCAAAGTTTGAGTTGCATAACTCCAATGGTTCTTATTTTAGAAGCACAAGATGACATGAAATTTGCCCATTGAGTAGTACACAAACTGGCCAGTTGGTTAACCACCCTATGGCGATAATTCACTGCATTTTGGCCTATAACGTCTAAATGGAATAATATGTCTTGCGCCTAAGATTTTACAAAAATAATGAGCAAAATTATCTTGCCGTGAAATAGGCCGAAGCTCGGTGATTCCCGAAATGTTTATGCCACGAACATAATTTCATGCTTATAGTATTAACTGGTGTGGAATCAGACACAAAAACACCTGCTAGACAATAAATTCCAGCAGCCAGTACGTCTCACGTAAACTGTGAGTTTGAAATTTGTATCCGCCAGTCGGACGGGTACTTTTGAACCGTCACCCACCCGACACAAAAGTTACCTGCTATGGGTTGGTGCTATTTCCAGGCCTGCTGATGGTATATTCGCATGGCACACTTTCATCAACATGACCTGATATTGATGTGGTGATGAAATTCAATAATATTGACATTTTTGAAGCATTTTGTGACATTTTGGAACTGTCGCCTGCAGACGACTGCCTCAAGGACATATTAAAGATAGGATTTCAGTTTTAGTAAGTAAACAAATCGGATTGTTTTTTATCTCTCTATCCACAGCTCGTCAAGAAGAGTGACATTGTGCTCGAGAACTTTATTCCCGGCAAATTTGACAGCATGGGTATTGGTTATGAATCACTTAGGAAAATAGCGCCCTCTATCATCTATTGTGCAATATCAGGTAACCTATTTGTTTGAGGTTCTGTAAAAGCTGAAATTTTCGCAGTGGTTTTATTTTCCCCGGAAATTATATCACACGAAAATATTGTTTTCAATTCATGCAGTGCATCCAGAAGGTCGCCGCGCGAAGAAAAAAAAAATTCACAAAATGTCTATGATGTCAAAATGCGCTAAAAATAACGTGAAAATATTGGCTTTTATGTAATTTCATAAAAGTTAACTCACCAGGTTATGAATGTGCTTAACTCTATGTAAACATTAAAAATCATAAAGTTGTTGAGGAATTTTCTCTAAAGGGACACGAAGAAGTGTTGAAGATGTTTTTTTATATAATTTACTTCAGGATTCAAAATGAACATTAATAATGGTCATTTTTGCTGTTGCCATTCATGAAATCAAGAAAGCAGCCTTTATGCTCTGCATTTTTATATTGTGACTGATAGCTATAGTCTACAGTGACGTAACTGCGTATTCTACTAATTGCAGCACATAACGTGCGCGCCTACTCGCGGCGCTGGCGTATACACACACGAGCGTTTAAAGGCGGAAGATACATACGCGTGCGTAAAAGCTGCGCCTGTTAGCAGTAAGTTACGTCACTGTCCAGAGGAAGCCAAATAAAGTATAGGGAGCATATATTGTTTTGAGACACATTGAAACACATGTGACCTTGTACCCTAAATCAAGGTCAAGGTCAATCAATCACCCAAGTTGGCAAGGATGTACACTAAGGTTCCAATTTTACCATCTTCAATGAACATTTTGGTATATAACTTCCTGTGTCAGCTTCGGACCGGGACAAGAAAACCTCTATGCTCCCCAACTACCAGTGTGAAATTCTGATCTAAGCCGTAGATCAGAATATTTGAATTGGTGTTTTGTTGTACAAAGAGGGCTGATTTTTCGTAAACACATACAAGGCGTTATTAATATAATAACGCTGTGGCCACAGAAATGAAAACAAGTTGAATCTCAACTAATATATGTTATTCAAAAAATACAGGTTCTTTAAGAATTTTTTTTTGTATATGGTAAAACCAATAGCCGCGTGGAAAGTGATAATACAGTCATCACAACAAGTAACTGACCAGGTAATAAACATGCTGATAACTCTAAAAGTATAACTCCTACATAAACATATTTAATTATAAAGTTGTTGAAAAATTTCTCTTCTTGAATTTGAGATATTACACACTAAGAATGCTTGATTAATGAAGTTACGATCCCAAACGTTAGGGCAAGTCTGATTTTCATTTTAACATTTTCTTTTCAACACGGGGAGAGTATGACAGGTAAAGCGTGTGTGCCGTATTGATCAACCGTAACAATGCCACCGGTCGACTATCCAACTACCAGGCCATCGACGGGTGAATTGGCACTACCACTACCAGTAATCAATAATTTGCTGGTCTGAGTCCCCGTGTTGAAAATGAAAATGTGAAAATGAAAATCAGGCTTGACAGTACATTTGGGATTATAACTTCCTTAATAATCAGCCATTCTTAGCGTGTAATATCTCAAATTCAAGAAGAGAAAACATGTTTACAATCTTATATGTTTATGTAGGAGTTATACTTTTAGAGTTATCAGCACATTTATTACCTGGTCAGTTACTTATTGTGATGACTGTATTATAATTATATTTGTATATTACTGTTATTTTGACAGGCTACGGTTCAGACGGACCCTACGCCAAACGAGCTGGTTATGACGTTGCGGCAGCAGCGGTGTCTGGTCTACTTCATATAACAGGACCACAGGTACAGGGTGTTCCAAAAAAGTGCCACCTTTCTTTAAAAAGCTTTATATCGCTGGTTAGATATTTCGCAGTATAAATCAAAAAACATATTTGGATAGAGAAATTATTTTGGTTTGGTACCAAACTTACAATAACAGCTATCTATGTTGCCAAAGTTCAGATGAGAGTTTTTCGAACGGTAAAACTGCACTTTTATATAAACACGTAGTATAATGAGCTTATGTAATGAAGTGAAGGGGACAAGAGAGGGAGAAAGACAGGTAGTGAAGAGAAAAAAGGGTCTCCACAGAGTCTTATTAATTTTGAACTGAAATAATCCTTTTTATAAACATTATTAATGTTTTGCACAAAACGTAATAAGTGAAAGACCAATGCCCATGCATGGAATGTGATAAACATGCAGCACAAAGGATCACAGCGATGTACACCATTTTTGAAATCGCCTTTGTAGCTTCATCACATAGACCTATACGCAAAAAAAGAAGAAATATATTTGTATTTGTGTGTTATAATGTTTGCGGTTTGTGTTTCAAGTATGAAAAGCGCAAAAAATAAATGTAGCACATACATTTTCACTTAAACAGTACCACACCGCTATTCATACCTTTAAAATTGGCCATATTTTTTATCAGGTCTCTCTCTCACTCTCTCTTTCTAACTGCAGGATGGCGAGCCTTGTAGGGTCGGTGTTGCTGTGACTGATTTAAGCACAGGGCTCTACGCTCACGGCTCCATCATGGCGGCCTTGTTGCATAGATTCAGAACTGGCGAGGGACAGAAGATAGAGTGCAATCTTCTCTCAACTCAGGTACACTTTGTGTAGGGGAAATTATATTGCATAAGATGAGAGTCTCCCCCTCCCCTCCCCAACCCCCTCCTACCCTGCAAGGACACAGATTTGTTTTGCATAGATTCAAAACTAAACTGGAGAAGGACAGGAGATTGATTACAATCTACTCTAAACTCAGGTACACTTTGTGTAGGGAAATTATATCGCATAAGATGACAGTCTACCCCCCACCCCACCCCCATTACCCTCCAAGGACACAGGGCTCTAGTCTCACGAATTTGTACTGCATTGATTCAAAACTAAACTGGAGAAGGACAGAAGATTGAGTGCAATCTACTCTCAACTCAGGTGCACATTTTTGTAGGGAAATTATATTGCATAAGGTCAGTGGCATAACAGCCGGGGGGGGGGGGGGGGGGGCAGGGGGGCACAGTGCCCCCCCTGAAGGTGCTCAGCAGGAAATGCAAACCAACCCACCAGGAAAAATGGGGGGGGTGGGAAAAGAGGAAAAGAAGGGGGAAAGGGAAAGAAAAGAGAGAGAGAAATGAAAAAGGGAGGAAAAAGAAAAAGGAGAAGGAGAAAAAAGGGGAAAGAAAGAAAAGAAGAAAGGGAAAGAAAGAAATAAAAAAAAAATTGCAGTTCAAAAAGCACAATGTTGTATTTTTTGTACTGCTAAATTTTGTGACCGTGCAAAATGTTGTGACCGTGCGAAATGTTGTGACCGTGCGAAATTCTGTGACCGTGCGTAATTTTGTGACCGTGCGATTTTTTTGACCCTACCACCCCCCCCCCCCCACTTACGTGAAATTCAGGAGGTGACTGACTGGGAAAAAATTTGGGGCAACCTTTTACGAAAAATTCCGGGACGGAATTATTCTAACCAGGATTTTTTTGGCTGTGCCCCCCCTGACAACCAACCTCTGTTACGCCCCTGCATAAGATGACAGTCTACCCCCACCCCACCCCCATTACCCTCCAAGGACACAGGGCTCTAGTCTCGGGAATTTGTATTGCATTGATTCAAAACTAAACGGAAAAGGACAGAAGATTGAGTGCAATCTACTCTTAACTCAGGTACACGTTTTGTAGTGATATATGATGCTCGGAGGGTTGGTCGGTTGATTTTTTTCTTCTTATTCATCCCCCCCCCCATGGCAGGCCTACTACCGGCCATGGGTTTCCAATCAAGATGACACTACACTCTTCGTGTTCAGAAAGTGAGATCATTAATATTTTAATTTTGAAGTCAAGTCAAGTCAATTCATGTCAATTATTTTGGAAAAGGAACCTGAGTCAGGTCAAATGGATAGATTATTGGAAACAGTTTTAAAACCAAGTCACAAGCCAAGTTATTATCACTTATGGTCCGTTCATACTCCTGTCGTTGCGCATCTGCCGACGTCAACAGATATTGACGCACAAGTTGAGGCAATGTCAAAATTTATCCAGCAACGTTGGCTGATGCGCAATGAACAGACCTTTACTTGAATCAAGCCTAGTTTTTGAAAAAGATGACTTTTAAGGACAAGTCATTTACCTGACTCGTCATGACATGGTACTGGCTCCAAGCACTGATCCATATATTTTGTTTTTCCTTTCTTTCAATTGATAGGTATCTCTTCTGTCACATATAGCAGCTAACTACTTGATATCCGGCAAGGAGGCCAGAAGGTGGGGGACGGGACACGAGAGCGTTGTACCGTACCAAGCATTTCATACCAAGGATCAAAAGTGGTTTATTGTAGGAGCTGGTAATGATAGGTTATTCAAGATATTGTGCAAGGTGAGTGTATGGGATGGGGGTGTGGGGGAGAGGTGAGGGGGCATGAGAGGGTTGTACCGTACTAAGTATTTCATACCCTGGATCAAAAGTGGTTTATTGTAGGAGCTGGTAATTGTAAGGTATTCAAGATATTGTGTGAGGTGAGTGTAATGGGCTAGGGCGGGGGCATTTCATACCAAGGATAAAAATGTTAAAAATGTGTAAAGCCAAACAGAAATGGGGATCTTAAACAGCAGCCATAGGCTGCGATGGCACCCTGCCAAACTGAAACTAAGGGCGTCTTAAAAGATGACAATAAAAAACTGTTGTAAGGGCAAACGGACCTCTCATGAGGGGAGGGGCCATGAAAGGGTTGTACAGTACCAAGTATTTCATACCAAGTATCAAAAGTGGTTTATTGTAAGAGCTGGTAATTGTAAGCTATTCAAGATATTGTGTGAGTTGAGTGTATGGGCTAGAGGTGGGGGGGGGGGGGGGGGGGGGGGGCGGGGGCATTTCATTCCAAGGATTAAAAGTGGTTTATTGTAGGAGCTGGTAGTGATAAGATATTGTATGGAGCACTCAACATGTTTTTTGATGGATATGTGAGGTGCCGATTTGAACAAGTAGTGGATGGATGAATAGATCAGCAATGAAATGGGGATCTTAAACAGCAGCCATAGGCTAAAATGATACCCTACCAAACTGAAACTAAGGGAGTATTATGGCAACAGAAAAAACCCTGTTGCAAGGGCAAATGGACCATTATGTCGGGTTGGTTCATCTGGCTATTTTTCCCTATCTTATTTTCCCTTGAAAATGACAGTAAAAATGTTAAAAATGTGTAAAGCCAAACAGTTTTCTTTGGTCAGTATTCATTTGCACATTTCTCGAATTTCTAATCAAATGGGTCAGCCGGGCTCTTTCGACAGGTTTTATTTTTCGTTGCCTAATTAGCACCACACATCCCCATGTCGTCTTTTAATGTGCAATGACCCGGGACATGAAACTTGTTTTAATTATTTCTAACATCATTAGATTCATATCAGAGTTTGATTCATTGTTTCGTTCACACAGACCCTGGGTGCGAATCCTCTACTGGAAGATGCCAGATATACAACCAATGAGTTGAGAGTGAAGAATCGAGTACCTCTTATTGCATCCATATCAGAAATGTAAGTTGCCCCATAGATTTATGAGCTAGATATGATACGCCACCATTTTGTTGTTTCACCATGGGGAAAATTTGTGAGGTATGTCAGTATTTTTCAGAAAATGCGTGTGAGCCATCTGGAAAGCGTCGATCTTTCCGCATATTTCAATTTTTCAATCTGTGCACACAGTAAAACTTTCAAAAAAACTCGCTCTAGTTTTAACATTTTAAAGTCTTAAACGACTGAAATCGGAAATTGGAAATTCTCAAAGTTCAAATTAATATTTTATTTTCATTCAATTGTGCATTTTGTAAGCTTTGGAATGACACCTCCCTTCATACAATTGGTCAATGCATTCAGATTTTATGAGTGAAATATTAATTGGAAATTCTCAAAGTTCAAATTGTTATTTTATTTTCATTCAATTGTGCATTTGGTAAGCTTTAGAATGACACCTCCCATCATACAATTGGTCAATGCATTCAGATTTCAGGCCCAATTTGTGTGGGGGTGTGTGTGTGTGTTGCCCACAAGAGCCAAAATTCTTGAAGTCGGGTTGGTTGGTCGGTCGGTTTTCCTTTTCTTTTTTTCTTCTTTTTTTTGCTGACAAATATTACTGACAAACCGTGGTTCATGACAAGACAAAATTGGTTAAATGTCAATTTGACTAATGTTTCTAGTGTGATAATAGTTTAAAAGCAATATATTTAAGCAAACTGATTCATTTCAAGCAGAAAATAGTAATATTTTGACAAATTGGGTAAAACTTAAATCTTTAAAAAAAAATAAAATAATTGCGACCCTGATTTTTAAGATTTTAGGGTCGGTCGTTGAGGGCAACTCAAAGAAAAACAACTTTATTTAAAATATATTTGGATTTTTTAAAAATGTTCATGCTTTACTTTCTCGATATCTGTTAGGGGATGTTACAATCTAAGTGCTGATACTGTGTGTGCGCCGTGTCGGTAGCCTGGTAAATGAAGCGAAATGATTGTGACGATTTCCTAATGGCAGCAAAAAACAGTGGTTCGGAAGTCACGTACAAATGGTGGTCCCGTGCATCGGAAGAGCAATACCCGAGCACGATAAAGGTTACAACAGACTCTTTCGTAAAGAGTAGGGGATCATCCCGGTCTGTATCTGTTCACATATCTAACGGACCCCAATGGAAATAAGCTTATAAGCTTATTGCGTTATCCAGGGTCGTAGGACCCAAATAATATCAAATCAAATATCTTAGAATGCATACTGCTATTAAAAACCCCAGTGAATGTGACTGGTCACAAGTGTGATTCTTCACCTCCAAAAATAAATTCCTCACCCAACCGTCTTATTTTATTTAATCACAGATTTTTACAGCATGAGTTATCCATCTGGATGGAGAAATTTGACGGAAGCGGTCTTCCGTACGGTCCCGTCCAGAATATGGAACAGGTGTTCCACGACCCGCAAGTGATAAACAACAACATGATACAAGAGATTGAGCATAGCACAGCGGGAAGTATAAGAGTACCGGGTGAGTGTCGGGCAATAACTTAAAGGTTAAAGGTCATTTGAGGTCAAGTTGTGAAATAACCTGCAAAATTCTGTTTTCTTTCGTACCAGAGATTAGTTGTATTTGAGTCATAGATAGATACAACATTTTAGACTTTCTTCCCTTTTTAGTATAACTTTCACTTTCACTCCTACACGTCATTGTCTTACACCTTACTGGAAATGCTCTTTTGCTATTAAAGTGCCAACCTTAGATCTATGCTGGTTCAATGGGCTCCACAATGGGCTCCGCAATGGGCTCCACAATGGGCTCCACAAGGGGCTCCGAAATGTGCTCCGCAATGGGCTCCACAACGGGCTCCACAACGGGCTCCACAATGGACTCCACAATGGGCTCTGCAATGGGCTCCACAATGGGCTCCACAACGGGCTCCGCAATGGGCTCCGCAATGGGCTCCACAATGGGCTCCACAACGGGCTCCACAACGGGCTCCACAATGGGCTCCACAACGGGCTCCACAATGGGCTCCACAATGGGCTCCACAATTGGCTCCACAATGGGCTCCACAATGAGAGCCCACAATAGGCTCCACAATGAGAGCCCACAATAGGCTCCACAATTTACTCCACAATGGGCTCCACAATGGGCTCCACAATGGGCTCCACAATGGGCTCCACAATGGGCCCCACAATGGGCTCCGCAATGGGCCCCACAATGGGCTCCGCAATGGGCTCCGCAATGAGCTCCGCAATGGGCTCCACAATGGGCTCCGCAATGGGCTCCACAACGGGCTCCACAACTGGCTCCACAATGGGCTCCACACTGAGCTCCACAATGGGCTCCACAATTGGCTCCACAACGGGCTCAGCAATGGGCCCCACAATGGGCTCCGCAATGGGCTCCGCAATGAGCTCCGCAATGGGCTCCACAATGGGCTCCGCAATGGGCTCCACAATGGGCTCCACAACTGGCTCCACAATGGGCTCCACACTGAGCTCCACAATGGGCTCCACAATTGGCTCCACAATGGGCTCCACAACGGGCTCCACAATGGGCTCCACAATGGGCTCCACAATGGGCTCCACAATGGGATCCACAATGGGCTCCACAACGGGCTCCACAATGGGCTCCACAACGGGCTCCACAATGGGCTCCACAATGGGATCCACAATGGGCTCTACACAACTCAATCATATATGCAGGTACGCACGAATCACGTCATCACATTGATTTGCTGGCATAACATTCTTGCATATTGCATCTAGTGACTTACAGGGTGAGTCAAAATAGTCCGGTCCCGTTTTCAAAAAATCAAGAAAAATACTTCTTGTACAAAATTGGTAATTGTTTTCATTGTTTATGAGAGTAGACATACTTCTTCATACCTGGTGATGTTTTCAAGACAATATCATATTCCACGCCAGATTTACAACATTTTTACAAAAAGACGCGTAATCCAAAGTGTTCCAAGTTTGGTGGTGGATGTTAATTCTACTGTAATATTAGTTATTCATACAACACAACACACTGTGTAACTGTTGCAATTTATACCAAAATATCATGTTTTTTTTGTCGAATCTCTGATAAATTGAACGATATTGCATGCAAAGTATTTAAATATATTATAATATAACTCAGTATTGCACAAATATATTCATAAAAATGGACTATGCACTTTGCCTGGTAAGTTGCCAAATCACAAACTGTTTAAAGATAAAAGATCTGTTTTCTCTCAGACTTCTCTCATATCAGTTCGATTAAAATAACAAGTTTCAAAATATTTTGGTCAACATTTTGTTAAAACTCAATAATGTTTGTTATAGGCTATCTCTGATTGCACGAAAACTATTGAAAACATAACCGCAAAGACAATAGAATCTCTTTTCCTATTGTAATTGCTGTGAATACCAACACGCCTTCGATTGACTTATTCAAAAGGCGCGCGTTAAACGTTAACATCCATAGGGATCCCTTAGATAAGTTGGAACAGATTTTATTTCACAGAATTTAGATAAATTATCATATCTCCCGTTTCGAATAACAAATGTTAATGAAATAAAATTTAGGTTATAGCTAGTAATGCCACCTTGCTAAGCAAGTCATTAAATATATTCATTTTAAAATTTTAACTGGTTTAAAAAATCGGTGAAATCGGGACCGGACTATTTTGACTCACCCTGTATATACAATGCGCAAATAAAATCGATGAAGCCAGCTTCACTCTTGCAACGATAAAACATTTTCTGATTGGTACAAGATACACTGTGTCTGCGCCCACGACAGTGTCAGACTTCACACGCATGGTTGTATTCGGTATTCAATGTGCCACCTCAACTACAACAACTTGTGTTGTGAGTGATCGTAATTGTCTCAACCGAGCGTAAGCTGTCAACGTTAATGTCTGTTGAGAGTCGATTCTCGGGGGTCATGGAGAAGCCTATGCACTTATGGATGAGATCCTGGGTGCAGGGAACCTGGGTGCAGGGAACCAGCATACTATAATAAACATGTGCCATGTGACCAGCCTTCCCCAGGGGAATTAAAATCCTCTCATCCAGCCTGTTATATACTAAATATTTTCACTTTGTTCAACTCAAAATTGAAATTTATTGCAGGACTCGCCATTTGATACGTGTACATCACATTCTGGTGACGGGTCAGAATCAGCCCATAATCAATTACTCCACTTTTGATTATATTTCTTTCAGGACCGGCCGTTAGATACAGCACCATAGACACACATCACCATGTCACACCACCACCAAGGCTAAATGAACACACACAGGAAGTGCTGCAAGGGCTTCTGGGTTATTCAGCAGGGAGAATACAGGAGCTGCACAGGGACGGTACAATTGGGCTGTTAAAAGAATCAAAGAGTGACAGTTAATATCACAGATTTATAAACGAATCTCTCTTTCGAGAGCTTGAAGATGAAAGGAAAATAGTTGTTGCCGAGGCTTTGGAACCCGATTGTTTACATTGACAGAATAAATGGTATTCAAAATTAGGAACCAGCGCGATGCAGGGGGCAACTCTCAAGCTGCAGAAAGACAAATTCTTTATAAACTAGATCCGATGCGCCGCCATTTTGTTTTTTTGCCATTTTATTTTTTTGCCATTTTGGTTTTTTGCCATTTTGGTTTTTTTACCACGGAGACAATTTTTTTGTGGAAAATGTGTGCGAGCAGCCAGAAAACGTCACTCTTTCCATGTAGTTCAAACCTGCCAATGCAGAGAGAGATACGGCTACAGTATGCAAATGTGGCTGCCTTCATTTTTTTCCGTGTAGTTCAAAAAAATATTGACATACCTTCAAATTTCCCTTCATAATGGAAATTCAAAATGGCGCCCGTTACATGTGAAGAGACACATTACATTTCGTAGCGGATCCAGTTTTTAAATCTCTGCAGTTAATATAGACTCAATTTGTATGTTATCTTTTGTCCATACTTCACTCATCTTAAACAAGCAGTGACATGTGTTGTTGTTGTTTGGTAGCGCTTGTATATTGTCCTTATACCGAACATTGTATGGGCGGCCATCAGGGTTAATATATTGAATATAGTCTTGTAATTTGTAAGAAATTAATAAATTATTATGATAACTTTTTTGTAATTTATCTCTTTACCCAGGGCTGTCAACTCTCCCGCATTAGGCGGGAGTCTCCCGCATAGACACTCTTTCTCCCGCACTCCCGCCTAGCATATAAAATCTCCCGCCTCAACAAAATCACCTCAATTAAAATGTGTATCAACACCTGTATACTAGCTTCCGTCGGTACATTTGCGATTTTTACCATGCAATTTCCGTGCGGATTTGAGGAAAACATCATCGCTACCCCCCCCCCCCCCACCACCACCACCACCACCACCACCACCACCACCACCACCACCACCACCACCACCACCACCACCACTTATCAAGATTTCAGCTGCTGACGGGAAAAAAATTGTGCATGTTTTACGATTTTTTGTTTGTTTTCTGTATCTCTCCCGCCCAGCAAATCCAAAAGTTGACAGCCCTGTCTTTACCCCGATTTTAGACTATATTCAATATATTAATCCCATTGGCCGCCCATACAATGTTCGGTATAAGGACAATATACAAGCGCTACCTTGTTGTTCACAGAGCGGCGTACAGATGCATGAAATGCAAGAATAACTATGTATGTATGCGTGTGACGGCAATTTTACGAATGCACTGCCATTTTTTTTAATGCGCCAGGCGGGGTTACGCACAAATGCATGTATGTGCACACACACACCCCCACACAAGCATTGCTGGATTTATGTCCATTTCATTATGACGCTCGCTGACTATACCATGCTCCCTTAAAAGGTGTGTGACCCAATGCTATATTTTCTATTCTACCTGAATACATCCATTTAGGGAAGTGTCAACCCAAAATATATGAAATTTATCAAGCACTGTAACTTTTAAACTAATAATGTAATGTCCATAAAAGTATACAATTTTTCAAATGAAATGAGTTGGAGAATCCCTTTTTGGTATTAAATTTCACAAAAAATAGTGATCTCTACATTTTTGCCCAATAATCACTTTTTTGGCGCCAACAATTTTCAGACAACCTAACAAAATCAGTTTTTGATTAAAAATTTCAAAATTTCACCAAAATCATCTAAAGTCAATTATCTAGGATCTATTTTTGTTTTGAAAATATTGACCAAAAAGTGCCAACAATTTGTTTTTTATCTCAAAAATCACATTTGGGCAAAAATGTAGAAATCACTTTTTTTCATTTATGAGAAGGTATGGTCTTTTGTGTATGTTTGTCTATTTGCCGTTGTTGACGGATCATCGCCCAAAATTGTGAATGTCAGATCAACGTGTCTGTCCCGCACAGAAATGTGTGAAAACAGACTTAAAGTTAGTTGATACACTGCAAAGTGAACATTCACTTAACCCCCTGAGAACTACCGGCCGATTGGTCAGAAAGATTGATACATAATTTATTGCACCAATCAGAGACATTGTTTAAATAATTGTATCCCTGATAAAGATCGGGGTAAAATAGTTTAAAAGCTGTATCGTAATTGGTTATTCAAATGAGTATATCTTGTAATTAACCAATCAGAAGCGCTGTTAGATAGACAGGTAGACCCCAGGGCGTTAAAAATCCATTGTTAGGTTAACTTCTGCACGGTTTGTGCATCAAATTTTGGCTTTCAGCTTGACCTCGTTGTTTTTACGAGTGCAGCCATAGGAAAACCCTGTTACCAATATTTTTCCTATCTTATTGTCAGTGGCGGCACCAGCATCATAATTTTTTTTTTTTGGGGGGGGGGGGGGGGGGCAACAGGGGGGGGGGGGGGGGCAAGAATTAAAAAGTGTGTGCAAAGGCGTTAGAATCCAGCCCCGACCTCTTGATTCTTACAATATACTGCAAAAGGTATTTTGCACCATACAGTGTGAGTAAAAAAGAAGTAGTATGGGATTTAGCTTTTCATGGACAGCTCGCCAAATGGGCTCTTTTATTAAAGCAGGCAATACTCTTGATACATGTATCAAGGATCAATTTCAGTGATTCTTTATGTCATATGGGCGGACGAATATGCTCTTTGAATATGTGCCTTATTGGTTTGTCAAATTGAATTAGTCTTTTGGAAACAGGTATTCATTCCTGTACAACTTCTTTTTGACTCACACTTTACTGTAAAAGTAGAAATTTTCGAGCTACATTAATTTTCGCGCTCAAATCAGCAAGCAAGAAAATAAAAATGCGCAAATATATTCATTCTAGGGATCAACCGATGTGACATTTCCCTTCCGATACGATAACCGATAATTAATTTATAATGTCAGCCGATATCTGATCCGATCCGATACTTTTATTGAGTCCTTATAAAATAGGAAATCACTTAAAAATATTGTTTCAAAAATCGACTCAAAAAGGTTATAATGATAGAAAAAAACACGGATTACATTTATATATTAGCAAATTAGTAAATAATGGAATAATGGGGGGAAAATTGTATTCAAAGGAACTGAAAATGCATATTTAACAGACACATTTTGGCATAAAAACCCATTGTTGTTGTTGTTTTTCATTGGCAAGCAATATGGGTGGCAAGGACAATTTTCTACCGATTCCGATATTTGTCCGATATGTCTAAATATCGGGCCGATCCGATAACTGGTTGATCCCTAATTCATTCTGTGTGTAGGTCTATGTAAGGAAGCTCAAAAGTGTGAAAATAAAAACAAGCAAAATTGTTCAAAATGGGCAAAGTGCGAAAAATTACATGCGCGAAAATATCCACTTTAACAGTATCTGTCTGGTGATACTGCTTCATTAATTTTGTTGTTTGATTAAAATCATCAACAAAAAACAGGTCATGGTTAGGATGAACCCCTTAAAACTTTCCATGCGGCAGGCGTCTGCAGACGACATTCGGAAATGTCACCAAATGATTTAAAAATATCAAAATAATTAATTTTCATTACCATATTCGGAATCATCGTGAGAAATGTATTAAAATAAGTACAAACATTCCTAGTATTTGTTCAGTAATTCTTGAGATTAGACTTTGAAATTTGTGAAAGGTTTCTGAAAAATCTGCTGTTTTGTATATTTATGGTATAACTAATAGCCGCATGGAAAGTGTTAACTACTGCGCTGTGGGTTATGATAAACACATTAAACATATTGATTATATGCTTTAACCAATTCACAATTGCATGGAAACTAAGATGTATGATGTTTAAAACTAATGTATGATGTTTAAAACTAAGATGTATGATGTCTAAAATGTATGATGTTTATTCTTGCTATTTATAAATAAATTTGTGACAGAAATTAAATAAATTGTGTTCAAACAGTGTTTGATATACCGTAAAAAATTAGGGAAAATTAAGAAAGTTTAACATACTGAGGAACTGCGAGCATTTTCATCTAACCCAGAGTGCCTGTCCAGACGACGACAAACTTAGCCTTGTTTGAGTATAGCGACACCACTGTGGTAGCTTCGAGGTTGACTCAAGGTCGTGCAATTCTTAATTTTGTGTGAAAACGAGGGTCACAGGTCAAAAATCTCACTCGCAGTTAACATTACGGATGGTTTCAGACAACTCTCGGTTAGTGCTTCAAGATTAGTTAACGATAAGATAGGGTTAAAGTTCCAGCTTTATACTCGAGATTAGTTAACTATGACACGATCCACACGGCCGTTAACCGAGAGTTTAATCTCGAGGTTAGCAAATTTGACACTTACCTCTAGATTAGCGTCCCTCGTTGGAACGCTCCTATCGAATGTTTTGAGTGGTGTGGATGAATATCCTTAACACTTTCCATTCGGCTATTAGTTTTACCATATACAAAACAGATTTTTCAGAAACCTTTCCCAATTTTCAAAGCCTATCTCAAGGATTACTGAACCTATACTAGGCATGTTTGTACTTATTACAATGCATTTCTCGTGGTGATTCTATATATGGTAATGAAATTCAATAATTTTGACATTTTTGAAATTTTTTGTGACATTTTGGAATGTCGTCTGCAGACGCCTGTCGCGTGGAAAGTGTTAACTTCACCCAAAGAAGATTTCTTATGCACCCCAGCATGCTTAGCACCACCGCAGTGCCAACAGGGCTTTTTTTCGAAAACATACATTGCAACACAGGTGTTAAAGTAAGGCCTAAAAAAAAGAGGTTTGATTGGCCTAACCCGACAGACCCTAAATACATCGCCGACTCTGAATATTTTTTACTATTTTGAGGGAGAAAAAATAAATACATAAACAATTTAAAAAAAAAAAATTTTAACAAAAATTGAACAAAGTATTAAAGTTTCTGACTGTTTGCTTTCCTTTTCGGCTATTTTAAGTCACCCATCGAAACGAAAAGTAGAAGATTTAAAAAAAAATAACAATAAAAAAAAAAATCCCGACTGACCTACCCTATTTGTTTTTGTCATGTTAGGCCAATCAAACTCTTTTTTAGGCCTAATTAACAGCTGCAGTTTATCAGACTTCCATCCTATAATACATGGTACAGATAGATATAACTTGAAAAACAAAGTTAAATCCAAAATAAAATGTGTATTGTGTGCTATTAAAAAGATAAAGGGTCTTAAAAAAACAGGATCTATCTGCCTTTAACACTGAAAGTTTTCTTTGAATAATATTGAAAAAATCCAAAAGAAGTGAAGGATGTCACTCACTGTGATCAATGACGTTTCACTACCACGCTGGTAGCTTCATCAGACTTCTGGCAACTCTGATTCCTGCTCACTGGGTTTTTACAGCTACTGTTACCTGTTGTGGCGAGTGTGGGTAGGATGAGATGATCATAGAAATAATAGGCATATACGATGGGTATTAAACAAATTATAAATATTTTAAACAGGTTCGCCGTCGGGGATAGAAAAGAGACAATTATGGGAAAACGATCTCGCCCGGGAATCGAACCCAGGATCTGTTGCTTGCCTGGCAACTGCCTTATCCATTGGGCCACAAGACCTCGCATGGTAAAGCATCTGAAATTCAAACCTAAGCGATCTCGTTTCCCAGTCTTGTATAGGCCCGAGCTACTCCGTGTAATACTTGTAGCAGGAGACTGGGAAACATTTATAATGAGTTGATCATGCAGTTTGTAGGCCCCTTGTCTTTGTTAAGTGTTTTCTTATCTCTCCTGATACAAGCGCCCAACTTTACACTGAAAGGTTTGATTGGTTTGTATACAAACGCTTAAGGTTTGATTGGTTTGTATAGATGGTGTGACCGGTGACGTCAAGTATTTACAAATGGGACACCCTCTGTTGATTCCCGCCAGGCAGAATATACAGTAAAGGTAATGAAGACAACATGAAATTTCTTTCTAATGAATTGTAAAACTCATTTAAAAATAAATAAATTGTGAAATGCGATAGCTTATAGCATTCCTAAGCAAGTTTAAAGACAGTTTTAACAATTTGCTGTGACACCACAATCTAGTTAGAAAACCTGATCTGGCCTATGTAAACTATAGGAACTCTTGCCCGGTGTGTTTTGTCTCAAATCAACAGAGGGCGTTCTAAATGTAAACAACGGTCACCTCATCTATACAAACGCTTAACTTTACACTGACAGTTTTGATTGGTTTGTATACAAACGCTTAACTTTACACTAATTGGTTTGTATACAAATGCGTAACTTTACACTGAAAGGTTTGATTGGTGTTGATATAAACGTCTAACTTGACACTGAAAGGTTTGATTGGTGTTGATATAAATGCCTAACTTAACACTGAAATATTTGATTGGTGTTGATATAAACGCCTTACTTGACTCTGAAAGATTTGATTGGTGTTGATACAAATGCCTAACTTGACACTGAAAGGTTTGATTGGTGTTGATATAAACGTCTAACTCGACACTGAAAGGTTTGATTGGTGTTGATACAAATGCCTAACTTAACACTGAAATATTTGATTGGTGTTGATATAAACGCCTTACTTGACTCTGAAAGGTTTGATTGGTGTTGATACAAATGCCTAACTTGACACTGAAAGGTTTGATTGGTGTTGATATAAATGCCTAACTTTACACTGACAGTTTTGATTATAGTGTTGATAATAACGTCTAACTTTACAATGAAAGTTTTGATTGTTGTTGATACAAACGCCCAACTTTACACTGAAGTTATTGATTGGTGTTGACACAAATGCCTAACTTAACACTGAAAGATTTGATTGGTGTTGATATAAACGCCTTACTTGACTCTGAAAGGTTTGATTGGTGTTGATACAAATGCCTAACTTGACACTGAAAGGTTTGATTGGTGTTGATATAAACGCCTTACTTGACTCTGAAAGATTTGATTGGTGTTGATACAAATGCCTAACTTGACACTGAAAGGTTTGATTGGTGTTGATATAAACGTCTAACTCGACACTGAAAGGTTTGATTGGTGTTGATACAAATGCCTAACTTAACACTGAAATATTTGATTGGTGTTGATATAAACGCCTTACTTGACTCTGAAAGGTTTGATTGGTGTTGATACAAATGCCTAACTTGACACTGAAAGGTTTGATTGGTGTTGATATAAATGCCTAACTTTACACTGACAGTTTTGATTATAGTGTTGATAATAACGTCTAACTTTACAATGAAAGTTTTGATTGTTGTTGATACAAACGCCCAACTTTACACTGAAGTTATTGATTGGTGTTGACACAAATGCCTAACTTAACACTGAAAGGTTTGATTGGTGTTGATATAAACGCCTTACTTGACTCTGAAAGGTTTGATTGGTGTTGATACAAATGCCTAACTTAACACTGAAAGATTTGATTGGTGTTGATATAAACGCCTTACTTGACTCTGAAAGGTTTGATTGGTGTTGATACAAATGCTTAACTTGACACTGAAAGGTTTGATTAGTGTTGATACAAACGCCTAACTTTACACTGAAAGGTTTGATTGGTGTTGATACAAATGCCTAACTTTACACTGAAAGTATTATTTGGTATTGATACAAATGTTGATAACTTCACACTTAATACAAATCACTACTAAAATATTGTGAATGTCAATGATCACACTGAAGGAGTGAAATTTTCCAACACTTATGTGTTGTTTCATTCTGTAGGTGTTCTATCTGGTAGGCCCTACTCCCTAGCGGGAGAGTTCGTCCGAAGGACGGGGGCGTCCCGCTAGTTAGGTTTAATTAGACCAAATGTTGACAAAATAGTTAGTATTAGACTAAATTTGGCCATTTAAGGGTATAAGGTCATGTTTTTTATACTGGGTACAATTTGTGTTACATGTCCCTTTTTCCATAAATTAGGTTCCTTTTTCAGTTTATGCATTATATCTGAAAAAGTTTACATTTAAAGTTGGTAAAAGTATACATATTCTGAAAGCATATACTGTAACGGATGCAAATAGCATACAATCAAGTTGATTATACAGGGTGGTCCGAAATTGTACAGGGTGCAACAAGCAAAATCTTCTTAAAAAAGAAGGGTTACAATAATTACTTCCACTATGTATATGAAGTGATGAGAGAAAAGTTCAGTACAGATTTAAAGTAGTTTAATAAAATACCCATCCAGACATATGCAAATTAAATTTCATTACGAATCTGAAATTCTACATACAGGGTGTCTACAAATTTGTTTATTTAGTTCCAGAAAAATGCTTCTATTACTACATACATACAAAAACTAGTATTTTAACAAAATTCAAGTAGATTTCAAATAAAAATGCATCAATTACATGTACATAAACATTGATTGATTTTAAAAGTCACCCTTTTCTAACATATAGGGTGTTTAAAACATTAATTTATAGGTATACATGATTATCCACAACTCATTAAATTGAATGAATTTATATTTGCATCTGAAACATGATTTTACATTCCAATTTGATGTGGCAAATGCTTAAAGTGGTATGAGTTTCAAATAATGTTCAATAAAAAGGGGCCCTTTAACTACAGGGTGACTCAAATTTTCCCAATGGCACATGTTTAGTGGCATACAATTAATTGCGTTCATTCTTCTTGTACCTTCATGATGTGCAAAGCACATTCAAATGAACAAATTAGGTTAGTTTCCATAATGTTTGAACCCAGTATTCAAATTTCAAGAGTCTGATTTAAGTTTGAAATATAATTGTTTTCGTTTTAAGTTGTATTCAACATATAGGGTGATCCAATGTTGATTGGCAAACTGCTTATGCTGTTCATCCTATACTAGGTCAGGTCAGTTGCATTCCTAAGAATTTAATAATTCTCCTGAGTTTACAAGCTTGATGAAAACCAGCAGTTTTTTACTTATTTGGTAACACAGTTAAAAACAAGTAATAACACCACACTTAAACGCATTTAACAAAATGTGCTAATTAACATCCAGACAATACAGAATACATGAGGTTAATTACATATCTTCTTTTAATTTTTAATTAAATAGTTAAATTTATTTATTCAAAAGGGTACCTCAACCTTTCTATATTTTTAAAATGGACAGTTTGGTGCAGGCAAATGTTTGCATACATTTGCAAACTGCGACCAACTTACGTTTCTTAACATTTTTTTGAGCTTCTTATTTAATGCTAATTAATGATTCCTTAATTAACTAATTATATTTTTAATTCAAATATACTTCAATAATGTTATGTTTTCAATATAGAATTGTACCAAGAGTGAAACCAGTGCATTTTATGTTTGCCCAATGTATATTGCACCATACTTGTTCAACTATGCACTCCTCCTCCTCCACATACTCCTCCTCCACATACTCCTCCACCCCTGACTAATTAGGTTTAACGAACTATTGTAATTAACAGAACCATGGTAGTTTATATTTTTCTTTTTAAAATAAAGGCCAAATACTTTCTCATCAAAATAAGACCAAATTTAAGTATGTTTGATAAAGAATAGCCAAAATATATGCATGCAAAGTAATAATATGTAGTGCAAATGTAACAGATCCACCTTTTTTGGGTACCCAGTATAAAAAATATGACCATAAAGGTACAAAAAAGTTGAGCGAGAAAAAAATCTTGCCCCCCTACATACCCCCCAAATTAATGAGGCTGGTGCCGCTACTGTTTAACACTGAAAGTTTTCTTTGAATGATATTGAAAAAAATCCAAAATAAGTGAAGGATGTCGCTCACTGTGATCAATGACGCTTCACTACCACTCTGGTAGCTTCATCAGACTGGCAACTCTGATTCCTGCTCACTGGGTTTTTATAGCTACTGTTACCTGTTGTGGCGAGTGTGGGTAGGATGATTTGATCATGTTAATGCAGTTTGTAGGCCCCTTGTCTTTGTTTAGTGTTTTCTTATCTCTCCTGATACAAGTGCTTAACTTTACACTGCAAGGTTTGATTGGTGTTGATATAAACGCCTAACTTGACACTGAAAGGTTTAATTGGTGTTGATATAAATGCCTAACTTGACACTGAAAGGTTTGATTGGTATTTATATAAACACCTAACTTATCACTGAAAGATTTGATTGGTGTTGATACAATCGCCTGACTTAACAATGAAATATTTGATTGGTGTTGATATAAACGCCTAACTTGACACTGAAAGGTTTAATTGGTGTGGATATAAACACCTAACTTTGCACTGAAAGGTTTGATTGGTGTTGATACAATCGCCTGACTTTACACTGAAAGGTTTGATTGGTGTTGATATAAACGCCTAACTCGACACTGAAAGGTTTGATTGGTGTTGATACAAATGCCTAACTTAAAACTGAAATATTTGATTGGTGTTGATACAAATGCCTAACTTAACACTGAAATATTTGATTGGTGTTGATATAAATGCCTAACTTGACACTGAAAGGTTTGATTGGTTGATACAAATGCCTAACTTTACACTCAAAGGTTTGATTGGTGTTGATATAAACGCCTTAGGGGGCTGGCATTTTCTTCAGAAGGGGGTGGGTCCCAAATATACTGGGGGGGGGGTCATAGTTTTTTTGACATGAAAACAGGGGGGGTCATAAAATTATTTCATTGAAAATGGGGGGGGGGGGGGGGGGTCACAAATTTATCAAAGCATGCTTGCGTGAAGAAAAAAAAAGGTAGGGGGGGTCATAAAAATATGCACTAACTTTACACTGAAAGTATTAATTGGTATTGATACAAATACCAACACTTAGGGACCCAGGACGGCCTCCGACCTCTTAGCTTGGTGGTCAACAATTAAGAAAGACCTAAAAAATATACACATTATGAACACTGATTTATACAATATGATTAAATTAGCTAGTGATAGGGGGATGGATTGAGCTGGTGGAGCACGCAATGTCAACGCGTACCGATGATGATGATGATGCTACAAATGCCTAACTTTACACTGAAAGGTTTAATTGGACAGGTGTTGATACATAAACGTCTAACTTTACACTGAAAGGTTTGATTGGTGTTGATAACTTGACACTGAATACAAATCACTACTAAAATATTGTGAATGTTGATGATCACACTCAAAGGAGTGAACCGAACTCGTGAAAAATTCGTAACAATTCTTAATGACCAGACTTAAGATTAATCTGAAGTTTTAATGTAATATTAAATCCACAATCGAATTAGTGGGTATGCGCTGTCGTACGCAGGATTTCCCTGGTTTAGGTGGAGGGGCGTTGGTGGGGTTGGGGAGGGGGCAGGTTCTCCATTCCACCGAATGACTAGACACTTGATTTTTTATTATGTTTTACTATAAATATACATAAAATAGACTCATTGCTGCGTAGTCCACCCTCTGGGCCGAGTATCAGGTATGAAAGAGCGCCACCTATTTTAGGATGACATTCTTATTAAAGATGGCGGACAACAACGAAGATCCCGTAATTATTCTTCGAAGAATACGAGCTGGAACGAAAACAGAGGTAATAGTGTACTCTTTAGTAACGGCTGTTATCAAAGGTGAAATGTTTTGCCAACGAATCATTCCATTAATCAACATTTTCCTGGTAGTGGAAGGAGAAATGACGCTCCTCAAATGATCCAAATCGATGTTTATTTTCATGTCGGTCGAATTCAACAACCATACAACTGTCAACATTGCAGCACAACAACAAACAATCGATTATCATATTATGTGAGGGTATTTACACACGGGGCCCTGCTGAAGACTGAAGTGAAGTGACGTTTAAATAAGTTGAAATGACAGTAAAGTGAAATGTGTGTAGGGCCTATGTAAAAACTAATGCTAATTGCTATGACCAGATGACGTGTCTATTAAAGTTACAGTGCGTTTATCTTCAAACCATTTGAAGGCAGCACTTTATAGGAAGAAGAAGAAGAAGAAATCTAAAAAAAAGAATTCCACGGCCCCACTTATACTCCCTGTCATAGTCCCTTGCCCTTGGCTAGGCATGTTCATAAAATTTTGAAAATAAAATTATCTCTTTGAAAATGGAATACATGGAAACAAAGTACTTTACAATAAAAATTGATGGTTCAACCTTGTCTGCAGGCTGAATAATAAAAAAGTTATAACCAAAAGTAGTTTAAGTCATGCACATTTTAAAACCATTTTAGGTAAATTAAGGGTTTACTTTCATGATGTCTAGTTGCTTGTGTGGGGTTATTTATACATCAGTGAATACATCCCAGCAGTTTCGTACTTTTCCGCTGAATTTAAAAGAGGTAAACATGAGTTTTCTACATATTTTGGTCAAATATGTCGCCCTCTATAGTCAATGATATGAACATCCCTACCTTGGCAAGTTGGCCTGGGCATAATTCGCATTATTTCACGCGAGCGTATTTTTGTTATTGTTTGCAGGGAGCGGCATCAAAATGCTTAACAGGCGCAAACAAGGTCCGCGTGTGCCGTGTGACGATCTCACTATTGACCAATTAAATTAGGAATAGGATGCACGATTATTTTTTTAAAGGGTCCGGTATGTACATTCACACCTACGCAATGCAATTCGCACCTACGCTCATACATACGTAACTCGCACGTACGCATGATTTGATGGAATTATGTCCAAGGCATTATGACCGGGAGTATACTGTATACACTACTGTGTGCAGGATTTCACCAACATAAATTATGCAAATCAGCAGAAATCGGAACAGCGCTACTCATTAATTATATGACGTCATACGCGTCATCCTACACGCGAATTCTACCCCGGGATCGATCGTGACGGAACCCCCGTGTTGTGTGGTGGCATATAAACCCAATTTTCAGTGGTATGCACTTACCGTTCAGGCTACATTTGACGTCTTAGAAAATGTCACTTGGGCTTAGCAAATACTTCAGAGTTACAAATATAATTCAAACATGAAAATCGGTGGATTACATCGTCGTCAAATTGTATTTGAAGAAAATGGTGTGGTCGGAAAAACGGGTAGGGAGGCATGTAAACATGCTAATATACCGCCATTTTGTTATGAATATTCATTAATATAATCATTATGGGCGTGGATTACGCAAGATGTGACTCGTAAATCGAGGGCGACGCTATGATACGAGAGTCTATATAAGGCAAATGGGACGCGCGATGTGACTCGCAAATCGAGGCTGTTTACAGTGGCATCGGCACGTGTACGTTATTTTGCATTCGCTTGGATATGCCGTATAGTTCATGAATTTTTCGCCATTAAATAATTTAATAAATCCCCGAATAAATCACTTTATAAAGTTCTTGTATGCATTTATATGAATTATATTTCATCTCTTGCATTATTTTATATGTTTTTGTTGTATTTCTGAAACCTTGATGAGGTCTAATGAGATAAATTTAAAAAACAACAACTATAAATACTTACATGGAGTATACGGTTTATACTGCTTATGACTATCTGCGGTCCGACAAATCAGTGCGTGGAATTCGGGGACTTTGACAGTACTTTGACAGTTGTTGAATAGACACAGGTGGTACACACGAAGGAAGTCGATATCTTAACCCGTTTAGACGACATGTATTCACGAATTTTCATTTTCACACCTCAGATAATGCGCTGTTTTTCTGTTTCCGTTGTTCGGTTTTAAAAATAAGGTAGGTAGGAATGCACTGTAGGAAAACGTATTACTGATAATCTTATTTGCAAACATCTTACCTTTGCGGTGTTCAAGAAATATTTCCATGTAAAATTACTCGCTGCTGTGCCACAGTTTTATCGTCTTTGAAACCAGGGGCTATTTCATTTGGTTGAATCATAGAGCCAACCAAATGTAGTTAGTTGTAGCGTCATCCCTGCTGGGATTTTTTTATTGACCAAACTAACTAGTCTTCTTCCCAAGCTGGGTTTTTGCTCAATAACCCTAACACTACCATAAACCCCAAAATACCACGACTGGGCACGTTGGTACCACCC
Source organism: Ophiura sarsii (assembly GCA_035610835.1). Taxonomy (NCBI): domain Eukaryota; kingdom Metazoa; phylum Echinodermata; class Ophiuroidea; order Amphilepidida; family Ophiuridae; genus Ophiura; species Ophiura sarsii. The sequence goes on from CM069452.1 coordinate 71,576,255, forward strand.
GGCGTGGAAGTTTTTTGATGAAAAAATGGACCCAATACATACAGTCTGGGCAATACACTGCCCAGAACTGTGCTTGACAGACGTGGTGAAGTGTGGAATCCCTCGCCTGTGGTGCGAGAGGTCCCTGGATCAAATCCCGGGGGGATCGGGGGGATATTTTGGTCGATTTTCCGCGTTGAAGAAAAAATTCTGAAAAAAGTGGGGGGAAGTGTTAGGGTTAAAAAAACCGTGGGATCGTAAGGTGTCAAAACGACTGCGAAAACGACTACAGATCGATCTATCAAGAACATGGCAGTTTATCCTGTGAAGAAAGTTCCTTCAGTTGTGAAAATATCGGAGTTTTTCCACTGCGTTTTTTTTCTTCAAAATTTGCGATCTCACGTAGGTAAAATCAACATAAATTGGTTTGTATCCTGTCATAGTTTATTGAGAGTTTGCGTTTTTTCATATTTTTGTCAGTAATGGAGTATTTTTTATCTGAAAGATATTGGTTCAAGCTTTCGTGTAGTGCTAAATTCGGCAGGGCACTCACGATATTCAGCTGGCACAAAAGCAATATGCATGGATATTCAGGCACCATTTGAGAAAAAGAAGGTGCCCGGCTAATTTGGCTATACAAGAAGGTGTACGGGGGCGTGTACGGGCGTGTAGCGGGGATGTACATGACTACATGTACACAAAAATTGCATCTGCGCATGCTCCTGTCGCAATCGAAATCTAACACACAAGCAATGGGTGATTTTTTAAGTGGGCCCAGTTCATCTATCTAGCGTTGCCAGCCTATCGTCACTTAAGACATAAATTTCCCTATTGTGCCACCACACAAAAATACAACTTTTCAGCAATTCCTAGTGTAGGGAGTCCGACGAAACGGCGATTTTCGATTTCCTAACTGGTTGCGCGTGAAATGTAGCTCATAAGTAACTAAATTATTTCACACCTTTCCGACCTCCAAATCCTATTTAAAAAAAATTGTGTACAAGTTCAAGAAACGATCTTTCTAGAAATATTAAATTTAGTTCGTAAAAATAATGCTTTCTGTGTGTGCGTTTATGTTCGTCGCCATCTTGAAAACTGGTTCCGGTACAGCGTTCAATTTCCAGCATTTTGTTGGTGTAGCAAAAAGTGTGATGCACTATAAGTTTTGTGTAGCAATTCACAAATTTTGTATAGCACTTTTTTTCTAGTAATAAAATTAATATTTCATCAACTTTGCACGTTCTACATAATCTAGCATGCGCCCGTAAGCGAAATATAGTATATGTAACGTGTACATGATCTAGATTTTACAATTTGAACTAACTCATTTTAGATATAAAACACAAGGAAATAAAGGCATTATTTCGCTCACGATTCACGATGGATTTCATAATTGTTTACATCATCTTCTTACTAAGCGCCATTTTGTAATGATTCCTTCAAGGAATTTCCTGGTGTCCGTGGTGCACCACTAGTTTTATTCCAAGTCATTTTTGTTGGCGCCTTTTCGATTTGCCTTTTCGTAACACTCAGCGGCATGGGAACAAGACTAGTATCAAAAGTGACGTCATGATTATAATTCATAACATTGCTCTGATGTGCGCAAAAACCGCCTTTTTTAATTTTAAACCGACCGTAAGTCTTCTGCGCACGTAATGTAAAGCAATGTGGATTTTGACTCTGACGAAAACAAAATATGAACTGCCGATACTTGAGGATTTATCATACTTTTTTTAGTTATTTGAAGATGAAACTCAATCTTTTAAGGTTTGGCTTTGATGGAACGTGATCAAATATCAAGTAGGGAATCTTCTTGCATTGCACTTTTAGCTACACATTTGTGCAATTGAATAGCAATACTTCAAAAGTGTGGAGCATTTCGCGATGCGACACCGGTTATCATGAACGCTGTTCCGGTGTGCAATGTATTTTGGGTAATAAACAAATAACCTCTGACCCAATATAAGTGGTGATGTCATCATCTTCTAGGAAAAAACACATACTTTCCAACCATACCAAACAGAGTGCGTGTATGTGCCATTACTTCAGTGTTTTGAAATTCGTAAGATCATCAAAATTCGATTTTTTTTTTAATCGCTTTTTCTTGTAAAAAAAGGTCAAAAAGTTACATAAGGAGGCCATAATACACATACTACACATACGAGGGGGTATCATAAAGTTTTAGAAATCACCCAGAAGTGAGGGAGCCAGAAACGTTATTTTGATATGTGATCCTTCAGACATCTTAATACTAAGTCCCTGTGCAAAGTTACACATTTCTCCTACTATTTATTAGCTGTCCACAGACCGCCATTGTAGAGATCCTCAGATTAACCGCCATTGATTGATTCTCAGATTGCCTCAGATTGTGTTATTCCCCAAACAATAGTTTAAAGTTTGGACAGAAAGGGGATAAAGGTAATTACAAACAAGCTTGGTGACAATAAAGTTATGGGTAACATGGGGTGTACACAGATTGACCTCTAATGACCCCTACATGACATTTGACCCTTTCTGTCAATACTTTAAACTATTTATTGCTGTTTTGGGAATAACACAATTTGAGGCAATCTGAGAATCAATCAATGGCGGTTAATTTGAGGATCTCTACAATGGCGGTCTGTGGACAGCTAATAAATAGTAGGAGAAATGTGTAACTTTGCACAGGGACTTAGTAAAGATGTCTGAAGGATCACATAACAAAATAAATTTTCTGGCTCCTTCACTTTTGGGTGATTTCTAAAACTTTTTGATACCCCCTCGTATACTAGGCGATTAAATGGGTTTTTTTCACATCTTCTTGCGAAGTTTCAGTGCCATTTGAGATTGCAAATAAATGCGCTACAAGATTTACATGTAGTGAACGATGGTGCAGAGCAAACCATTGTCATTGCTGCATAATTCGGCATACATTTCCCGGCCAATATCAGCTTCCTTCCTATTCATGGCGCCAGTGTAAATTCAGCACCATTCCGGCATTCAGTGGTTGGGAGAAGATGATAAACACCACTTTATTTAAATTAATTATTTTTGTTGCTATGCTGAATCAATTCTATGATATACGAGGGGGTATCAAAAAGTTTTTGACATCACCCAGAAGTGAAGGAGCTATATCGATGACATTTTGTCAGTGTAGTCGCTGGTCCTTAAAAAACATCATGGTGCAAAAATGGTCTCATAAGTATGTTTACTTTTTATACAGATTCCACGCCAGTAAATAATTTCAGTCCTTGTAGACGACAATCAAAACTTTTTTTATCAGCTGGGCATCCTGTGGCCCATTGATTATAGAATTAATCAGAAATGGTACTTATTGCTCCCAAATGATTAAAAAAATTGTAGTTTAATCCTGATTTTTGAACTATTACTTAATACTACAGTGCAAAAAGAAATATTTTCAATGCATTTTGTAGGGTTTTTGGGTGTATTTTAATTGTAAATGTTCTGGTAACAATTTTCAACTTTTTCTGATAAATGAGGGCGCTACACCAGTTGTCCAACTCTAGGGGCTAATTTCTCGGAACTTTCGGGGATACCATATATAATTGTTTTGATTAAATTATCAAAGATATCATGAAATTTAAGGAAAATGTCAAATTGAGAAATTCAGTCGTTTTATAAGCGAGGAAATAGGCTTTTTGTAACCACCATTTTACATGTAAACGCATAGGGAAACCATTTGGTGGTGTGAACTCTACAGGTGGCGCTAGATGCCAAGGCCATGTAAATCAATGACGTCTTCCAACGGTGATGTGTACATGTTAAATTATAATGGTCCAATAACTGATTCTTGTTGGACGCCTTCCAGAAGAATATTAGGCTCAGATTTTTTTAACAATTTTGTCATTTGTCACTCGTAGGTCTCAATTTATCTCTGTAAATGACAACATTTCTAAACTTCATACTCCTCTGGAAGGCTACCCACAAGGATCCGTTTTTGGACCATTATCATTTACAGCACAGCATCTTTGGGAGACGTCATTGATTTACATGGCCTTGGCATCTAGCGCCACCTGTATAAAAAGTAAACATACTTATGAGACCATTTTTGCACCATAATGTTTTTAAGGACCAGTGATTACACGGACAAAATTTCATCGATATAGCTCCTTCACTTCTGGGTGATGTCAAGAACTTTTTGATACCCCCCTCTATGTTTATGATATTTGAAGCATTTTTTGTATCCATTTTTTTTTCTTTTCTTTTTTCGCCGCTGTAGTTCAACATTTGTCATGGGGCATAAAACCTTGCAGATCAAATAGTTGAAAGTGACCAATTGGCTGTGTCAGGGACACTCCTAAACAGTGATTTTCCACTACACTTGCCAGAGAAACAAAAAAACCCATCTAAAGTCAGTACATTTTGTTAATCATTTGTGGCAATAGATGTGTTGCCTGTAAATTGATATTGTATCACTTAGTCACACTCCATGACACTGCCACTGTTTTGAAATGTTTGGAATATTATTTTAAATTTGTGAAAAATGTTTAACATTCTTTTCATTTTTTCAAAATTTGTGAACATTGTTTGATTTTTTTAAACATATTCTAAAATCAATATTTTAAAATATTTTAAAAATTGTTGAAAATTCACCAAAATGTTGATGTTTAAATAAAAAAAAACTACCGGCACGCCACTGCCACACGACCAACTGACCCTGACTGGGAGGTCTGTTCGCCCATATAACAGGGTTCTTTCATCGCCTATCAGCAAGGATCTCTACATTTTCCAACGAAGGTACCCGAAAATAGAAACTAATTTTTATTTATTTTTTTTTAGATTTTTTTTTTTTAGATTTTTTTTATTTTAGATTTTTGTTGTTATTAAGTACAAATTTGTCACCCAAAATGACACATGGTAGGGTCAATAGAGGTCATTTGTACTAAAAAAAATATTTTTTTATTTTTTATTTTAATATATATTTTTTACATTTCGTGTATTCGGGTACCCAATTTGGTACCCGAGTACCCGGAATAGCGGGCGGGTTCCCGGGTATAAGTCACAGCCTTAATTTCCCAAAGTGCAATAATAATTCCATCTATTGTGTCTTTTTTATTTTTGCTTAAATTTCTACCATGGATGATACAGGAGTTCAATTCTTGGGAGGATCAATCTTTTGATGAAATGGATAGTACGCTGGCTGTACAACAGGTAAGTAGTCACTCAGATACATAGGTGCCAGGGGGGGGGGGGGGCAGGTGTCAGGGGGGGAAGGTGTCAGGGGGAAGGTGTCAGGGGGGCAGGTGTCAGGGGGCAGGTGTCAGGGGGCAGGTGTCAGGGGGGCAGGTGTCAGGGGGGGCAGGTGTCAGGGGGAAGGTGTCAGGGGGGCAGGTGTCAGGGGGCAGGTGTCAGGGGGGCAGGTGTCAGGGGGAGGCAGGTGTCAGGGGGCAGGTGTCAGGGGGACAGACCTACAAATTCCCTGTATCGCATCTGTGACACAGAGGCTACATATTTCCTTTAGGAAATGGGTCCTTATATTTTTAATATTTTATAATCAGGGACTGAGTTTTAAGGCGCATGAGAGCTATCGCGCGCTTCTGCGCGCCTTAAACTGTCTGTGACCGCGCTGTTTATCACACGCCTTGTGATTGTTCAAAGCTTATTAATCTGATCCCTCCACACGATCGACATATCATGCAAGAGTGCTCTCTTTGACAGCTTTTCTATAAAAATGAAACAGGAAAAAAGTCGCCCAAAATTCTCGCAAAAATGTTAAGCCCTGCATTGTAAGATAGATTGCTAGAAAAGCATTTTAGTTCTGTGCGCATACTATCGACAGCCTGTTTGTCATCATCTTATGATGCAGAATAATACCCAGAATGCACTGTAATTCTTTTTATCGGTATTATATGTCATGCGCATCGATTGACCGGTCGATTTGACAAAGAACCAATAAACCATGCGGTTGTAAAATGTTTTTGTTGATGTTGGAAACCAAGCGAAGCGAATCGCCGATGATGCCGGGCGATGATGGCGGGGAATAATAAAGTGAAATTCGCCACTCCTAGGAGTTGGCATTTTAAAGACATTGGTTTTGCAAAAAACATCAATAATCATGATGGGATCACGTACATTAATGAAGTTTGTCTGTCGTCGACAAGCAGAGACAATCCGGAGAGATTCAAGTCAAGATACCCTCCAAATGTCAAATTTTCCCAGAAACTGTTTCCCAAATTTACTTGTTTTCCGGTGAGTGTAATTGTATGGATCAGAACAAAAATGCTCTCCTTTATTACCTGGGAAGAGCTTTTTGTTTGCTCTCCTACTGCTCCACTTAAAAGCTCCAGGGAAGTTCTTTACTGCTCTGCTGCTAATTTAACAAGGTATTTACAAAAAACTGGTCAACGTCTTAAAATGAAATTAACAGACGACAAAGGAAAAAATATGAAAAAGAGGATTTAGACAGTGTATGATGTATTTTAACAAAAACTCTTTGTTTTAATGCTGGGCCCACTTTTCTCTCTTCGGAAAATATAGATAGCAGCTTTCAAGAAATATCCAACCATCCCATAGTAATTGCAACTTTCCACCACGTTATAACATGTTTTGATGTTGATTAATTGAGAAGTCCATGGTTTTTATTTTATCATTTAATTAATTAGCAGAAAAAAAATGATTTGTACACTTTTAACCACCATTAATGTGAAACTAAATGAATAATATAATTGATGACAAATTTTATAGAAAAACAAGAAAATTACACGCTCCAGACCGGGCTTGAACTCCTGTAAATGTTTCCAAAAAGAACGTGAGTCCAGTGCCTTAACCACTCGGCCACCACTACATACAGAAATGGAGAGTAGAAAATTATTTATATACCAAACAGAATATAGTAAACACGACGAATGTCGCAGATTTTGCAAAACTCTATCATTTAAACCATTTCTCCACAATTGTAACAACATATGTGTTCATATTTTCATATCCAGATCTAATATACATTTTAAAGACATCTGGGTACAAATACTGATTCAAGATACATGAAAGCAATTCATAGACTCTACCACAAGGCCTGAATCTGAATTAAAATGTCAACGTCCCAGGACGTTGACAAAAAATTAGTCCCTGTATAATGTGTATAGTTCAGGGGTTAAAATACATTTTTGGCTATGAGGGCTATTTTGAACAAATTGTGCCAACCCCTTTAGTACATTTTACCATAGGCCAACAGTTTCTCAAGGGACTATTTTATGAAAACTGGGGGCTAATCGCCCTTTTCGCCCCCATGTATTTTGAGCCCTGGTATAGTTAATTCTATTTTTTACTTATTGCGTTGTTGTTGTTGTAGTTTTTGCTTGTTGGTTTTTAATTTGTACAGCGCTTTGGTCTGTTTTGGAAAAGCGCTTTATAAATCTGTATAATAATAATCTGTATAATAATACACCTGTATAATAATAATCTGTATAATAATAATCTGTATAATAATAATAATTCTCACACTTTTTACGTCATCCTGATCCTCTTAACAAAGAAGCTTTTAACTTTGATCTTTTTAAAGAAACCTTTTAACTTTGATCTTTCTAAAGAAGCTTTTAACTTTGATCTTTCTAAAGAAGCTTTTAACTTTGAAGTTCCATTGGTGGTGGGCTTTGACAATACAAAGCCCATTGTAATGTCAATATTGTTTGTATCTATGGAAATTAAGTTAAGAGGCCTGGGCCCGGCCTTGGATGATTTGTTAATCCCAGAAAATCCCCTGAATAATAATATTCCTCACATTTTTTGTAAGGAAGCTATCATGCTCACTTAAAGTTTTAACCCAGAAAACCAAAAACAATACAACTCATTGTAAGGAGAGAGATATGACCATACTCTTTTAATGTAAACAACACATTTATTTTGTTTTCTATTGCGATACTAACAATTTGACTATCATGCGTAAAATTGGTGATAATTTTATAATATACATGATTTCAGCATTCATGTTGAAAATGTGAAGACTAGAAGCTTGATAAGTTGTATGCGCGATGTTATTAGTTCTTGAACTTGGTTTAACAATGACAATGTTCATATTTACTAACATTACTATAATTTTGTTTCCAATTGTTATAAAAAGATTGAACTTATCGTACAAATTTTAAATTTTACTGTTCTTGAGTATAAAATGTGATGAAAATAATCTAGACAACTTTTATTTTATATTTTGTGTTAAACTTTGGTCTCATCTTGCTTATTATTTGGTGTAAAATAAAATCTAGAACCATAAAAACATGTTAATCCATGTCATTTTGTAGAGAAGTATTGATTTCATGTATATGTGCTGTCTGAATCACTCAATATGAGCAAACTTGGATGGAAGTGTTCCCAGACCAATGTTACGTAATTGCTCATTTCTCTGGAATTACTGAACCGAATCACATCTGGTTTTCTTTAAAGCATAGCAAACTATTTTGCCTTTATTTTGTCGTTTGAGTTGTTCTATTCTGACTCTTATTCAGAAAGTTACAATCCTCTAAAGGTGCATTGTAATTTTTTTGAGACACCCTGTATGTTGGTGATGTAATTTATTATTACTACTGTGATTGGCTGGAAGTTATTACATCTGAGTCACTGACATGACACCAAGTCCATTTTGTGTTAGTTGGAGTGTTCTTTCTCCATTCAGTTATTGTAATATTACTCATCATGAATACATCAAGTTAGTGAGTCCAACTTCAGGGCTCTCTAAGACAAGAGAAAGTTTTGAAATAAAAAGTCATTGAAATGATAAGAGTGAATAAAGATCTAAACTAAGGCCAAACAAAGAAGAAAGTCCGTCTCAGAAACATTGTGCTGTGCGATTTTTTTTTTAATTTTAGAAAATAGGCTATGAGGTTTGCATTTGTTGTTGTTGCTTATCCAAGCTTACACTTACAGAGAACTTTTTTAAACACTTTTTTTTAAAAGATAAAAAAAAACGAAAAAAAGAAGAAGTTTTTTTTTTAACCCCAAGCGCATAGACCTACGCGCCGTAGCTCATTTCACATACCTATGCGGGCGGACTTCTGAGACAGACTCTCTTCTTTGTTTGGCCTAACTACAACCAGTGTGTGAATTTATATACTTCATCTAGGTGTTACATACTTCATCTAGGTGTTACATGTATTTAACCGCTCGGAACGTTAACCCTTCTTCACAGCATTGCAATTTGCACCTTAAAAATCATCAACTACTACTACTATACAACTATCAAAGGCTGGTGCAAAATTGCGATACAAGTTTGTGCAGCCCTAAATCAAGTTGCTATCACGATTCGCTTAAATTGCAACTTGACTTGAAGGAATTGCACCTTGACCTCAAAGTAAGGTGACATTTTGCACCTCAAGAATTGTCTTGGACATTTCAGCACTTGGGGGGGGGGGGAGGGTGGGGGGGGGGGGGGTCATGCCCCGCTAAATGTCACAACCCCCTCTGCACCCCTTCCCCCTTAAATTTGCCATGTCTCCCATATAACATGTGTATTAAATATGCCCATGTCCCCCCTAAATCCTTCCTGCCCCTCTCCATATAAGTTCTAATGATGTCGCTGCTCGTATATCATTTATTTTATATCTATAGAATGATTGCGGCGGCGACAGGTTTACACACAAATTAGGTTCCCGACCCGACCCATTTGTTAGAATTTTATTTTTTAGGAATAATTTTTGACAATTCTTTTAATATTTTGAAATAATTTGGAAATTGTTAAATTTTATTTAAACTGTTTTGATTTTTTGTTGCAAATTTGGCAAATTGTTGCAAATTGACCCCCCCCCCCCTAATCGCCCCCCTTAATCGCCCGACCGACTACCCTACCTGAGATGTATGTTTGACCGTTGAACAAGTTTTTCTGTTGTCTTATAGACATATTCTTCTTTAGGTGAGAAAAAAACCACACCTGTTTTGATTTATTTGGAATTTTTTAATACATTTTTTAATATTTGAAAAAAGAAAGAAAATGCAATCAAAAATTCCGAAATTAAAAAAAAGTAACAACGTTTCACATGATTTTCAATCTTAAAAAACTATGGGTTGGTTGGCCCTGTAAACAGATGTTTTTTTCCATGTGGCCTTAAATTAGACATTTGTGTGGTGGTTACATGATCAGATGCTGGGTGATATGCGGGATCATGATATTACACGTTTTAAAATTTTAAAAATTCACAAGTTGTCTGCTATGGAAAGGATACTCTTCTTCATACAAATATAATAGCTATAGTTGAATCAGTTCTAAATTGGTGAGAAATATCCGGTTTTTATCTATCCGTGCGCAAAAGTAATCCAAGTGTACGCGCGGGATTTTGGCATACACGCAAGCGTCATGCATACGATTAGTCGATGATGATACTGCCACCATGTGAGCGTTTTGCACGCGCATGCAGTCAAGGCTGTAAAAATTCAACGTTTCCAGGGAATGACAATTTCAATTCTAAAATATTTCCTGTTTAAAAAATGTAACAATGGCTGCGCAACAGCCATCGCGCCGCGTAAAGCGTGGGGGGAGTCTGAGGGAGGGGGGGGGGGGGGGGAGCTGGAGTTTTTTTTGAAAATGACAATGTAAATTTGGTGCAACATTTTGAGTAAAAAAAAGGGGGAAAAAAGAGGAACCCCCCCCCCTTTCAAAAAAAAAAGTAATTTAATTTTTTAGGCCAAGTTGCTCTGTTTCCCGCGAGCAACATAAGTTTCCCGGGAATAAGATTACCAAATTACCCACTTTTTACAGCCCTGCGCATGCTCTTCTGCAATTCATTCGTTGACTGTAAACAGGTTCGCCAATTTCACTTAACTATATATTATATATTATAACTTACTGAACTATAAATACAGGGTGAGTCAAAATATTCAAATCCCGATTTCATTCATTTTTAAAATCAATTCAAAAACAGAAATGAATAGATTTGATGAGATACATAAAAAAGATATATTGTACGCTACATGTTAACCTAATTTTTATTTTTTTAAATCGACCATTCCTAGTAGAACTTGTTCCACGCCTCCACGGGAGCACTGTGAAATTGTTATTCAACCACGCGTCTTTTAAATCAGGGCTGGAACTTCATCTTTTTTCTTTCAATCAGCTAGTCGGGCAGGTAACTCACAAACAAATTCCTGCCAGACAAAAATTCCAACAGCCAGTGTAACTCATTTACACTGTGAGTTTAAAAATGTTTACCCGCCAATCGGTTGGGTACTTTTGCATCTTCACCCGCCGGACACAAAAGTACCCGCTATGGGCAAGATGGTGACTGCTACATCCAGGCCTGTATTGTCATGGAACATTTACCAAGAATAAAACATGGTTTACACGTTTATATTCAATTTAAAAAAATTTCAATCAAAAAGTATTTTTACCGATTATTCCAAAACGGGACCTGACTATTTTAACTCGCCCTGTATAACACTAACAGGTCAGAAATAGTTAGCATACATGTAGCTTTTGAATACCTATAATTTGATAAGTTCCAAATTGGCGAAGCCGAATTACAGCAGCGAGTAAATACTGAAGGATCCGGGCGCACATGAAGGCAACTAGCGCACTGTGCATCGTGTGCGTGTGGTCAAAACCGTGTGCGTGTGGCTATAACCGTGTGCGTACGCTTGGATTACTTTTGCGTGTTGAGAGACAATAAACAAATATTTCTCGCCAATTTGGAACTGATTGAACTACAGTTCATCATCATCAGTATGGATATGTGCGTGACAGTGGCTAAAATAAGATGAGTGTATAAAGAGTGGGCGAACCAATAACATGAGTATGTGTGAGAAGTGTGATAAATTATTTTCACACATACTTTTATTATTGCTTCTAAAACGGGACCTGACTATTTTGACTTGCCCTGTACAACAGGTCAGAAATAGTTGAATACCTATAATTTGATCAGTTCCAAATTGGCGAAGCCGTATTACACTACAGCAGCTTATGAATACAGAAGGATGCAGGCGCACATGAAGCCAACTAGTGCACTGTGTATTTATGCGTGACGTGGGCGTTTGGTCAAAACTGTGAGAGTGTGGCCATAATCGCGGGTGTAGACTTGGATTACTTTTGCGAATAAACACAAATATTTCTCGCCAATTTGGAACTGATTGAACTATAGTTGATCATCATCAGTAACAATATGGATATGTGCGTGACTGTGGTTAGAATAAGACGAGAGTGTAAAAAGTGGGCGAAATGATAATATACTGTAAGTATGTGTGAGAAATACTATAAATCATTCTCACACATACTTTTATTATTGCTTACCAATCGCACATCCGCATGCACGGATGATGATGAACTACGGGTATTCAAAAGCCATGCTAACTTTTTTGACGTAGTTAGATGTACAGGGTGACCCCCAAAAATGTTAACACTCCGGGCACATAAGATATCTTAAAAGGACAGGAACACACGGGTCTAATCTTGATGTATTATGAAAGCTGAGTAAATAAGCTTTCATTTGCATTTGATTGCGTTCCAATTGGTTATTTAGAACGGGAGATATGCTTGAGCAAGCAAACATGAGGAAGCAAAATCGGCTTGGTCCAATCCTCTCAGTATGAAAGTGAAGCTTTTAAAATGCACGAAGTAAGAAGCAACATGATTAAGTCACACACACACATCAGTTAATCTCTTCTTTGTTCTTTTCAACGCATTCTTTCGGTGGTGGATGTCTTAAAAGTTAACACTACTGTAACATTAGTTATTCTCACAACACAACACACTGTATAGCTGTTGCAATTTAAACCAAATTAACATGTTTTTTGTTGTTGAATCTCTGATAAATCAAACGATTGTAATAACTCAGTATCGCACAAACATTCATAAAAATGGACTATGCACTTGGCCTGGTAAGTTGTCAAAACACAATCTGTTCAAAGGTATAAAATCTGTTTTTCTCTCAGACTTCTCTCAATATCAGTTCGATTAAAATAACAAGTTTCAAAATACTTTGGTCAACATTTAATAATGTTTGTTATACGATATCGCTGATTGTACGAAAACTATTCAAAAAAAAACATAACCGCAAAGACAATAGAATCTCTTTTCCTATTGTTAAAGTGCTGTGAATACAAACCGCCTTTGATTGACTTATTCAAAAGGCGCGCGTTAAACTTTTACATCCATAGGGGTCCCATAGATAAGTTGGAACAGATTTTATTTCACAGAATTTGGAAAAATGCACATATCTCCTGTTTCCAATAACCAATTTAAATGAAATAAAATTTATATTATAGCTAGTAATGCCACCTTGGTAGGCAAGTCATATATATTAATTTTTTGCATTTTCACTGGTTTAAAAACTCGGTGAAATAGGGACCTGACTATTTTGACTCACCCTGTATTGTGGAACGTATTTTGGGTTTGAGTGTATTATAGCCAGCTGATTTAACAGGGAGGGGATAATGGGTAGTCCAAGATAAGCGCCATTTTCACATACGTAACTTTGTACGTATATAGTAAATGGCAAAAAATATGGACGGCCATAACATGTTGCTGGGTTAGGCTTAAAAAATAGTTGTGTTGCCCTCAGCTTTGAAACTATTATTACACTAGACTCATTTAGTGATAGTCAAAATTGATATTTGCTAATTTTTCTTGTCACGAACCACGGTCTGTCAGTAGTATTTATCACCAAAAAAAAGAAGAAAAAAAAGAAGAGGAAAATCGACCAACCGACCCGACTTCAAGATTTTTGGCACTTATAAGGGCAACACAATTTTTTTTTTGTGCCTTACTGCTCACTACAGATCGTACGTGTGTGGGTGTTATGAGTGTTGAAATGCAGTAACAAGGGTGTTTACCTATCTATGAGTAAGATATTCATGAACATATTAAATCCCCCTTTCAACTTATCATAACACCTATTGAGTTATATTAGCTTTTTTTTCAATAGGGAATTAACCCCCTGAGAACTACCGGCCGATTGGTCAGAAAGATAGATACATCATTTATTGCGCCAATCAGAGACAGTGTTAGAATAATTGTATCCCTGATAAAGATTGGAGTGAAACATTTTACAAGCTGCATTTTAATTGGCTATTCAAATGAGTATATCTTGCAATACACCAATCAGAACCACTGTAATATAGGCCGGTAGTGCCCAGGGGGTTAATATTGGTGATTTCATGAATATCTTAGAACTGAAGCGCGGCAGTGTATACATTATACACATCTTTTTAATAACCTAAATGTGTAAATGTTCTCGAGTGCGGTATTTTACAGGTTTATTCTTCACAATTTACTGTTTGATGAGCGTGTAACGGCACATGTAATAAACAGCAATCGCTGGTGTAACAGGAAGGGGTTTGGTTGTTGCTATGCAAGATAATAAGCCATGCTGAGCTAAGCTCGCACACTAGCACATGTAATAAACAGCAATTGCTGGTGTAACAGGAAGGGATTGGGTTGTTGCTATGCAAGATAATAAGCCATGCTGAGCTAAGCTCGCACACTAGCACATAAATAAACAGCAATCGCTGGTGTAACAGGAAGGGGTTTGGTTGTTGCTATGCAAGATAATAAGCCATGCTGAGCTAAGCTCGCACACTAGCACATGTAATAAACAGCAATCGCTGGTGTAACAGGAAGGGGTTTGGTTGTTGCTATGCAAGATAATAAGCCATGCTGAGCTAAGCTCGCACACTAGCACATGTAATAAACAGCAATCGCTGGTGTAACAGGAAGGGGTTGGTTGTTGCTATGCAAGATAATAAGCCATGCTGAGCTAAGCTCGCGCACGGAGTGCCAATCTCTCTTTCCTTGGCTTGTGGGCCAGACTCCTCCATTCAATTTTTGCTGTGGCTTCTCCACTCCTCCCGCTCAATGAGTCTGTTTTATCTTTCCAACATTAATTAATGTGATTGCCTCCCCTCCCCAATATTCAAGTTATGATTGATATTAGCACTGTCGATTAAGGAGCTCAAATCCAGAATTTTGCAGATTTTGGTGACATTTTAGGTAAAACAAACAAAACAAATAAAAAAACCTGTACAAACGACTGACCCTACTTGACAGTGCCCGTAAAACAGGTTTTTTTTCTTCTCACAAACTTTAGGCCCGAGTCCCAGAGATGTTTTCCTTATAGAGCTACAAGTATTAATGACCGCTGAAATGGTGTACTGCCCTAGATGTTTTCAGGGATGCAAGACTTACATTGGCCATAAAAAAAAAGAATTCCTGATTTTTGGAAAAGGATTTTTTTTCTTCTTTTTCTTTTTTCCCTTCTTTCTTTTTGCATTTCAGGAATCAGATGATGATATTTCAGCATGAAAAGAGTCAAACATGTTTTTTTTAGGGGGTGATACCCTATAGCTTATTCTCCAGACAAGCCCCTATAAAAGTTTGACACCGCGTGCAAATGCTCGGGCCATCTGGCCAAGCTTGTAAAAAGGTTCAGGAAACTGATAAATCACCCACTTGCATCCCTGTGTTTTCCATGGTAATCCATGGGATGGTTTTGAAGTGTATTTTTGCTTATAAAACCAATGCAACAATGTAACTCACATTTTGGAATATGACTGTGTATTTATGATCAGGGCTGGAAAAATCCGGCAAAACGGCAAGCTCCTTGCCGGGAAATGTTGCCATCTCGCGGGAAATTTCCCCCCCCCCAAAAAAAAAAAAAAAATTTTTAAAAAAAAATGTAAGATTTTTTTAAAAAGATTTTTGTTCACAGTATAGAGCAATATACAGCCGATATTAAATAAAATGATGCACAAAATAGCATCAATTGGACCTTATCGAAAATTGTTTTAAATCGCCAAAAAAGGTGCACCAAATCGCGCCAATTGCAGTCTCATTTTTCAAAAAGCGCTACCATCTCAGGGGGCACACCCCCCCTCAGACTTCCCACTGGCGCCGCTTCGCACGGCGCGATGGTTGCTTCGCAACCATTGGGTTCGCGGGAAACAGCAACTCCCTTGCAGGGAAAAATGTTGCTCAACGGCATGAATATTAATTTCAACATAGTATAAAACAATCTTTGGGGTAGTTAGTACGGGAAAAATAGGTTTAGCAATACTTTCACGTATATATTTCTAGCAAAACTTCAACACAACATTCTTTCGCTTTGTGCAACATTCAATCACATGGCGGCGACCTACGGTCCCTGCGCATTGCAAACTCAGTAAAAAAATAATATTTGACCGAGTTTGCAGTGTTGCAACCAACGCGACATTATTGGAACTTTAGGAAAAATTTAGATACCTTTTTCGAACCATTGTGTTTGAGCTCCGTAGCTTTTGAGGTCATCACTACCCCTTCATTCAGCGTAGTGTTTACTTCCCTCCACTTGTCACATGACCACCTTTTGGGCGAGTGGAGGGAAGTAATTTAAGTAAACACTACGCTGAATGAAGGGGTCGGGATGACCTCAAAAGCTACGGAGCTCAAACACAATGGTTCGAAAAAGGTATATTATTCTTAAAGTTCCAATATTGTCGCATTGGTTGCAACACTACAAACTCGGTCAAATATTATTTTTGTACTGAGTTTGCAATGCGCAGGGACCGTAGGTCGCCGCCATGTGATTGAATGTTGCACAAAGTGAAAGAATGTTGTGTTCTAAATTATTCCTAAAATCATGATAGAACCCAATATCAGTCTACATGCTTCTATTGAAACTTTGCATTGACAATCTGCCCAAGCAGGAGAAAGAGATCGTAAAAAAATGCCCTAAAATAACTTTGGGGCAATATTTTGTTTTAACCTAATCTAATATTTTTTGAAATTTTGACTAAAAGGTGCCCAAAATAAAAAACTTCAATTTTCCCCACTTTTTTCACTTTTTGGTCAAAATTACAAAAAACATTAGATTAGGTTAAAAAGCCAAAAATTGTCCCTAAGTTAGTGTCTTTACACCATCATCAAGCGATTTGGGCATTTTGTTACTCAAAATTATTTTTGTTAGCTTTGTTAAAAAAAAAAATTGGGTCAAAATAGTGAGTTTTGTGATTGTCTCAATAAAAATCAACATTTTTGGTCACAATTGATGCAAAATTTGGATTCTCTGATCCATTTTCTTTCAAAAATGTATACTTTTATATACATTTGAGTCATAGTTCAATAATTAGGCCCCAAAAAAAGAAAGTTGTGTTGCCTTCAGCGACCGACCCTAAAATCGTAAAAACTAGGGTCGCATTTTTTTTTATTTACATTTTTAATTTGGTTATTTTGTTTTTGTTTTGAGATTTAAATTTGATTAAAAGTGTCTAAATGTTACTATTTCTTGCTTGAAATGAATAAGTTAAGTAAGCACAAATAAATGTCACACTAGAAACATTAGTTAAATTGACATATGGGCCTATACCAATTTTGTCTTGACATAAACCATAGATTTTTCAGAAGAAACAAATTGAAGAAAAAAAAGATTGAAAAAAAAAGAAAGAATTCCGACCGACCGACCCGATTTAACATTTTTGGCACTTGAGGGCAGCACAACATTTTTTTTTGGCCTTACACTATTCACAAAATTAAAAAAAAAATTCTTGAAAATCCCCCCTGAAATCATGCCATACATTTGTGTGTTTTCTTGCAGTATATACAGCAGAACATTCGTAAAGAAATCGGAAATATCGACAGTATCCTAGAGGCGCCGGAGGGACAGGACGAAGGCGTGTGGAAGTATGAGCATTTAAGGTGAGATTAATTAACGCTAACACTCCATTTTGTCCCCAAAACAATCGAAAATATTGACAGTATCCTAGAGGCGCCGGAGGGACAGGACGAAGGCGTGTGGAAGTATGAGCATTTAAGGTGAGATTAATTAACGCTAACACTCCATTTTGTCCCCAAAACAATCGAAAATATTGACAGTATCCTAGAGGCGCCGGAGGGACAGGACGAGGGCGTGTGGAAGTATGAGCATTTAAGGTGAGATTAATTAACGCTAACACTCCATTTTGTCCCCAAAACAATCGAAAATATTGACAGTATCCTAGAGGCGCCGGAGGGACAGGACGAGGGCGTGTGGAAGTATGAGCATTTAAGGTGAGATTAATTAACGCTAACACTCCATTTTGTCCACAAAACAATCGAAAATATTGACTTTAATTAATGTCAAAATACTTTTACTTATTATGTCCCCCCCTCCCCCCCCTCGATAAAAACAAGGTACTTATTTTTTAACAACTTTATAATTTTATATTTTCATGTACATGTAGGTGTAATACTCACATAACTCATAAAAGGTTAAAAAAGTAAGCCCCTCTAAAATTAGATCACGTTTGTTTTGTTTGCATAACTCTACACACAACTAGACGTTTTGAGAGATTGAAACATTTATGAAAATCAAACACACTTGGCTACCCATAAAAAGTTTCCCCATTTCAATATCATTATTAATTTTCCCGAAATAGTCACATTTCCCCAAAATGTGTTTTAGAAAAAGTTGCACTTTTCAAGATCCTAGATACGAGTTTGCTTGCATACCTCCACACAATTCGGCATTTTGAGAGATTGAAACACTTGCAAAAAGGAAAATGCTTGACTACCCACACAAAGTTTCACCTTTTCAAAACCATGTTTACTTCTCCCAAAACAGTCACATTTCCCCAAAGCTGTAAATGGTGGACACTATTGGCTAGTCATGCGTGAACAAATCGTTTTATTTATTATTTCAAATAAGGAACAGCTAATTAAAGAAAGCAAAGACTTTCAATTGAAAGGAATTTTAAAGTGCCCTGCAGACGTTTTTGTAACTTTATTGCATAATATTTTTCTGAAAACATCATTTTAAGGAAATGTAAATGTTTCAGTAAAAGTGAACATGATACTGACGAAAACCGTCTATGGGTAGCCAAGCGATTTCCCTTTTCATAAACGTTTCAATTTCTCAAAATGTACAATTGTGTGTGGAGTTATGCAAACAAGCGTGATCTAATTTTAGGGGGGAGGGACTTTATTTCCTTTTGAACCCTTTAACCCCCTGGGGTGTACCAGTCTTACAGTGGTTCTGATTGGTTTATTACAAGATATACTCATTTGAATAGCCAATTAAAATGCAGCTTGTAAAATAGTTCACTCCAATCTTTATCAGGGATACAATTATTCTGACAATGTCTCTCATTGGTGCAATAAATAATTTATTCATCTTTCTGACCAATCGGCCGGTAGTTCTCAGGGGGTTAAAACCACGTTACCTGGTAAGTTACGTTTTTTGATGACTTTAGTGTGCTGAACAGATTATCTACCAGAGTCGATTTGGATGAAATCCGGATTTCCGAAAGACTATTGACGAGAGAATATTTGCGACTGCGAGTATTAAATTCTCGTCAAATTTCCGACACTTTCAATTTTTGTTTTGAACATCTGTTTACATTATGGCCATGTGTTTTGAAATCGGATGACATAATCCCAAGGTGTGAAGAGTTCGAAATTCATGACTATAGATTAAATGCCAAAAATAGATTGTGCATCACATAAGTTGTATGTCTTCGAGGTGTAAATTAGCTGCGAAAATAGTCTGCTCCAAGTGTGTAAGCAATCAATACTGTCTGGTAATTCTAGCTGAACTCAAAAGAGGAATACCAAGATTTAACACTTTCCACGCGGCAGGCGTCTGCAGACGACATTCCAAAATTTCACAAAATGTTTCAAAAATTTCAACATTATGGAAATTCATTACCAAATTTGGAATCACCATGAGCAATGCATTTAAATAAGTATAAACATGCCTTGTATTGGTTCAGTAATTCTTGAGATAGGCTTTGAAAGTTGAGAAAGGTTTCTGAAAAAATTGTTTTGTATATGGTGAGACTAATAGCCGCGTGGAAAGTGTTAAGGCGATGTAAAAAGCATAACCCTGTTTTTCAGGCAAACGGACCTCTCAGGTAAGGTTGGTCGGTCGGGCGTTTGTTGTGTGTTTTTCCCCAAAAATGTGTGTGGAAATGTTGTTGAATTTTTAACCAATAAATTAAAATGTGAAAAATTGAAGATGAAAAAAAAAATTGGGTCTCTCAGGCTTGTAGAACAGTTTGGTTGTTGTTGTCACCTGAAGGTGTTTTTTACCCTACCAACAAATCCAATATTAAATAAATGGTTATTACATACCAGTGGCACTAACACTCTCAACTGCTTAATTGGTTTCGGGAGCCTTTATCACTATAATTATCAAAATACTATGTGGCCCCTGCTATAAATAAAAGCTAGATCAAATTCTGGCTTGTTTTGATGAAACCTGTTTACCCACCTCACAGAATGTCTGATAAACTTTCTCTAACGATTATTCCCAAGTCGTGTCCGACTCTCCTTTCTCTCGGTTAAGCAACAACAAAAATGATTGTGTTGCCCTCAGCGACCGACCCTAAAATCTCAAAAATTAGTATTTTGGGGTTTTTTTAGATTTAAATTTTACCCAATTTGTCAAAATATATTACTATTTTCTGCTTTCAATGAATAAGTTTGCTTGAATAGATTGCTTTTAAACTACATGTATTATCACACTGGAAACATTAGTCAAATTGACATTTACCAATTTTGTCTTGTCACATGAACCACGGTCTGTCAGTAATATTTATCAGGAAAAAAAAGGAGGAAAATTGACCGACTGACCCGACTTCCAAGATTTTTGGCACATGAGGGCAACGCAACAATTTTTTTTCACTGCCAAATCATTTTGAAATTAACGATTTAGCTATTGGCCGGTCATAAATTCTCTAATTCTCAGATTAGGCAGGCCAGTGGCCATTCCCCAAAAAGCACTGTTTTAACCCCATGTGGTCTACCTGTCTATCTTACAGTGGTTCTGATTGGTTTATTACAAGATGTACTCATATGAATAGCAAATTCAAATGCAGCTTGTAAAATGTTTCACTCCCATCTTTATCAGGGATACAATTATTCTAACAATGTCTCTCATTGGTGCAATAAATGATGTATCCATCTTTTTAACCAATCGGCCGGTAGTTCTCAGGGGGTTAATAAATCCCACACAAGCCTGATAAACAGACACTTCATGGCCTCAGAGTCTTTGGTCTGTAATACAATAAGGCCAACAACAAAAAAGAGTTGACTTGCCCTTTCCGGAAGTCTAGGGTCGCTATTTAAAAAATAAAAAAATAAAAAATAGAAAGAAGCACATAACAATAAAGAAAGATGAAAACGTGTTTTTGAGTAGTATCTGCTTGTTTAAAAATTAAAAAAAAACCACAAAAAAAATCCAAACAAAAAAATCCAAACAAAAATCTTTAAAACGTGTTTTTGTGCAGTAAATTTTCAAATATTTTCAACAACAACAACAAAAATCCGACCGTCCGACCCTGACTTTGACCCCGAAAGGGCAAGTCAACTTTTTTTGTTGTTGGCCTAATTGGTGTAGGATGTGGAACCTAATACATGTACAGGGTGAGTCAAACAAAGTGTACTCTACTTTGGCATTTTATTTCTTAAAATCAATGCATAAAATTCACAGATGTTTGATTGAGGCAGACGGGGTATCTCATTAGCTTTCTAAAGAATTTTTGTTGGTTGAAATTGGTTGTGGTAAACATAATTTATGCTCAAAACAAGGAAGGCACTAGCATGGAAGGCGTGTAATAAGCTCAACAAGATATGGAGATCCAACCTGCCAAGATCAACAAAAATTAAGCTATTCCAAGCTACAGTGGAAAGCATTCTTCTCTATGGTTCAGAAACATGGACAGTTACAACTAAAGTTCGAAAGCTATTGGATGGATGTTACACCAGGCTTCTTAGATCAGCCATTGATATAAGTTGGAGGTTACACATCACCAACAAAGAACTCTATGGTGATCTTCGTAGAGTAAGTGAAAGAATCAAGAAGAGGCAACTACAGTTTGCTGGACACTGTGTCAGACGTTCTGGGGATGTGATATCAGACCTAGTTCTTTGGAAACCAGTTCATGGCAAAAGAAATGATGGACTATCTTTGTCTTTGTTAGTTGGTTATTGTGAACCACACCATGAATCTATCTACTCATGGTTTCAAATGCACTAACTTTACCAAAATAGTCATATCTAGTAAACAGTACCATGAAATGTCATGATTCTTTTTGCTGATGATAGTGAATAAATGCATCTATTGCCGCATACATTGTTGCCTTCATTTTTTTGATAATAAATATTTTTAATAATTATTTTACTTTGATTACACCTTTTCTTTGACTCGCCCTGTATGTACTCAAATAACAAGGGAGTTTGCTGCAGGCGAGAAATTGCTTAAATTTCCATAATGGCTGATTACTATTTTCTCTTGTTTACTATTTTTACAGACAATTCTGTTTGGAATTGAATGGTTTAGCTGTCAAATTACAGGTAAGAATTGAATTAGTCAATTATTTTATTAATTCAAGATGATTGTACTGTCTCGATATTATGCATTTATGATTTCAGAGAGAGTGTTTTTTTTGATGCGCTGATGAACGCACACACATTGTAGGTTAATCAAACACACTACGAGTAATATTGGATCAAGAGGGAATGAATAAAAGAGGGTGTGTCGCATTTGTTTCAAAAGTTTAAGACAATTCTTCTTTTTACTTGAAGTACCTGGGATCTTTAGTTCAATCCGTTCCAAATTGACGAGAAGCCACACGGTTTTGTCTCCTCGCACGCAAAAGTAAAGCCAATCCAATTTTCCCCTCCAAAATGGTAAATATCCCACTATTTCTTGTGTATTTCTCTATATGGAAGAGCAAAATTTCCCTCCAAATGCCCAAATGTCCCTCCAAATGCCCAAATGTCCCTCCAAATGCCCAAATTTCCCTCCAAATGCCCAAATTTCCCTCCAAATGCCCAAATGTCCCTCCAAATGCCCAAATTTCCCTCCAAATGCCCAAATTTCCCTCCAAATGCCCAAATTTCCCTCCAAATGCCCAAATTTCCCTCCAAATGCCCAAATTTCCCTCCAAATGCCCAAATTTCCCTCCAAATGCCCAAATTTCCCTTCATATGCCCAAATTTCCCTCCAAATTTCCTGGCAAGGAGATTCCCTATTTGCCCATTTTTTTCCAGGCCTGCTGATCAAACTGTAAGCCCCCCCCCCCCACCCCTAAAAAAAGTTAGTCTCAGAAGAAACTGAAAAAAAGGCTATTCGAAATGTGATTGTTGTTTTTAGTAAAAATGCTTTGCAAATATTTTAAGATGAGACGGGCTTTGTGAGGCAAGAAAATGAAGCTGATATGGTACTTTATTCACAATGTGAAATTAAAATTTGAAAAAGCATAGCCCAATATATCACTGGAGTCGGTTGTTTTTCATGAGTTTAAATTCTGTTTTAATATTAGAAAAAAACATTCCATACAGTCACAACTTGGTTCACACCATCATTTTCAAAAGTTCAAGAAAAAAAAGAGAGAAAAAAGTTTTTAAGCTATGCAAGCAGTCTTCTCTCAAAGACTGTTGTTTAACAATCTTACGGTCCATTCATTGTAATGTAATTTATTTGGCTTAAACTAGGGACAGGGATTTCGCGCTTTTTAAAAGCACTAAAAGGACTGTCTGTTTTTGGAAAAAGTGCTTTTTTAGATAAGGTTTTGATAGAACAGCGATGTTAATAGGAGTAGCACTGCGAGGTTTTGACAGAACAGTGGCGTTAATAGGGAGTAGCATTGTAAGTTTTTACTTGAACAGTGACTTTCATAGGAGTAGCACTGCAAGGTTTTGACAGAACAGTGGCGTTATTAATAGGAGTAGCACTGTGAGGTTTTGACAGAACAGTGATGAAAATAGGAGTAGCACTGTGAGGTTTTGACAGAACAGTGACGTTAATAGGAGTAGCACTGTGAGGTTTTGACAGAACAGTGAAGAAAATAGGAGTAGCACTGTGAGGTTTTGATAGAATAGTGACGTTTTTAGGAGGTAGCGCTGCGAAGTTTTGATAGAACAGTTGACGTTTTTAGCACTGCGAGGTTTTGATAGAACAGTGATGGTAATAGGAGTTACACTGTGAGGTTTTGACAGAATCTCACTGCCAGAAACTATCTCCAGGCACGTGCTGCTGCATTGCCGCGATGACGTCACCTACCGCAGGCATATGTGGCCACGGAGTTTGTGGCCGCATATGACCTAGGGAGTTAGCTCAGTCGGTAGAGGGACAGACTTGGGTGCGAATGGTCCGGCGATCGAATCCCGGGGGGTGCTGGGTGATTTTTCGGGTAAAAAAAATAGCACTTTTTCCCCCTCCCCCCGATACGCACAAAAAACTAGCTTTACTGGTTAGGGTTAATAGGAGTTAAACTGCAAGGTTTTGACAGAACAGTGATGTTGATAGGAGTAGCACTGTGAGGTTTTGACGGAACAGTGATGATAATAGGAGTTACACTGCGAGGTTTTGACGGAACAGTGACGGTAATAGGAGAAGCACTGCGAGGTTTTGATAGAACAGTGACGTTAATAGGAGTAGCACTGCAAGGTTTTGACAGAACAGTGATGTTAATAGGAGTAGCACTGCAAGGTTTTGACATAACAGTGATGTTAATAGGAGTAGCACTGCAAGGTTTTGACAGAACAGTGATGTTAATAGGAGTAGCACTGCAAGGTTTTGACAGAACAGTGGCGTTAATAGGAGTAGCACTGCAAGGTTTTGACAGAACAGTGATGTTAATAGGAGTAGCACTGCAAGGTTTTGACAGAACAGTGATGTTAATAGGAGTAGCACTGCAAGGTTTTGACAGAACAGTGACGGTAATAGGAGTTGCACTGTGAGGTTTTGATAGAACAGTGATGACAATAGAAGTTACACTGTTGAAGCTATTGAGTAAAGACATGCCGCTTTAAACCTGCTGATAGTGAGATCCTTGATATGAGTTGTGCGCAGCAAGATTTTGTTTTTGCAGTTTTAATATACAGCCTATGATTAATTTCTAGACAGACGGCAGGAGTTTTTGGCTCTTCAGTATGTATAAAGTAAAACTGCCCAACCGTTGGGCATAGGAAGTGCTGCTTTATACATGTTCAGGGGCAAGAGCACTTAAAAGGTTTTGGTTGATGGCCTTTGAACATGTTTAGAGCAGATTGCCCAAGGGTTACACATAGGAAGTATTACTTTATACAAGCTGAAGGGCTGGTTTTTTTTTTCTTTCAGTTTTGAAATACAGCTTTCCATGATTAATTTCCAGACAGACGGCATGACCGCATTTCTCCCCGGATTTAGACAAAAACATGATGTGCGGAGCATGAACAATCATTAACACTTTCCCCGTGGCTGTCGTCTGCAGACGGTGCCAAAATGTCACAAAATGTTTCAAGAATGTCAATATTATTGAATTTCATCACCATTTTTGGAATCACCATAAGAAATGCATTGAAATAAATCCAAACATGACTAGTATTGGATCAGTAATTCTCGAGATAAGACTTAAAAGAGTTGGGAAAAATCTGTTTTGTATATATACGGTGAAATTAATAGCCGCGTAGAAAGTATTAAGTAATTGATGCAGCAGTGGTGGTTCGGTGAAACATCTCACGTCTATTGCTATATCAGCATAGCCTGGTTTAGTTAATGGGACACCGTCTGGCTCAGGCCAGACAAAAATAGCAAGAAACCTAGGAGACAGCTGTTGAAATGATGTGGGTGGAGAAAAAACCCCAAAACCTTACAGCCCACATCCTTGAGCTGTGATAAAGAGGAAAACAAAACAAGAGATTTGGAGAAACATCTTGCGCAAATTTGTAACATTGGTTGTATGTGTGAAATAGCGCAAAAATATACATGTTCTTACTTCCTGTTCCAGAAAATTGCAGAACTACTTTTAAAAAAATTAAACGATACATTAAACAAACTAAGATTTTGAAGTCATTTTAAATCCGAATGGTATGTGCGATCTCATTTGGGGTGCCAATGAAAACTGTCAATTTAGGGGTCAAAGAAAGTCCCAAAAGGTGCCTTAGAGTTGTTTTCTCAGATTTTGTTTCCTGATTCTAATACTTATTATAGTCTGATCAGTTCCAAACTGGCGAAGCCTACTTGCAGCAGTGAATGAGTTCAGAAGGACGCAGGCACACATAATAATAATAATAATAATAATAAACAGGCATTTAAAAGACGCATTTCAAACCGCAAGGAAACTCAATGCGCCGCACAAAGATAAAATTAACAATTAAAAATTAAAAATTAAGAAAATGCACAACCTGTACAATCAAAAAATACCATAACAAAATAACAAAATATATACATGAGTAAAAGGCAAAACACAATTGAAGCGCAAAAGACAATATAGATACAGATTTGCCAAATTACGAACGAGTGAAAAGGTAGTGCTTCAACCTGCACTTAAACTGTGCCCGCACTTAAACTGTTCATGGAGGCATCAAGCGCACCGTGCATCATATGCGTGACTTGTGCGTGCAGCCAAAACAGTGTGCATCTGGATTAATCGTGTGAATATTCTTGGATTACTTTTGCGTAATATTTCTCACCGATTTGGAACTAATTAAACTATAGAGGGTAAACACTTCACCATATGTTGTGGAAACTGTGTTACATTCTAAACATTAAACAGCGATTAGGCGAAGATAAAAAGAAACCCAACCCTGTTTAAGGGGCGGACGGACCTGTCAAGTAGGGTCGGTCGGTCGGTCGGGCGTTTTTACCAAAATCTGCAAAAATCAGGAATTAAAAAATAAAAAAATAGACAGATTTTCGGCTAAAAAACGGCTGATTTTACATGATTTGAGAAAAATTGATCTAAACATTTTTTCTCTCTCCAAATATCTCAAAAAGTGGGTCGGTCGGGCCCGTAAAATAGGGTTTTATTTTTTTTGTCGCCAGTTTCCCCCCAGTCAGTTCAAGCTCGACACCATTTTGTCCCCCAAACAATCAAACATGTTGACCTTTAATATCAAAATTACTTACTACAATTAGATTATTAAATTGGTCTGAAATGTTTAATTCAGATCAAATTAAGCTAATTTCAGGCAATTTTTGCAATAAAAGGCAAAATTCTCGAGCGTTTCACACATATCCCCCCCCCCCCCAACATTTTGTCTTTCCCCCAGTTTGCCCTCCTAATTTTGTTGTTATGCTGGTGCCGCCATTGTCATTGCTGCGTAGAGCTACACGCTTAAGCCTATATCACATACCAATGCGCACGGGTTTCCAAGACAAACCTCTATGTTGTTATTGTCTTAAATGCTCTTTTTTCCAATGGATTGTATGTAATTGATGAGCCGTCTTTTATTGTTGCCATAAATGGAGTCCTCAGTAGTTCAAAACTGTAATCAGATCATGGGAGATTAAGGACGCAGAGTACATCAGTACTTGATGTGATTGGTCAAGAGCAGTGGTTGACGATTTTCACGCGGCAGTCGTCTGCAGACGACATTCAAAATGTCAAAATTAATTAATTTCCATACCATATTTGGAATCACCATGAGAAATGCATTGAATAGAGTACAAAGATGCTTAGTATTGGTTCAGTAATTCTTTAGATAAGTTGGGAAAGATATCTGTAAAATCTTTCTTTTATATGGTTAAACTATTGTGGAAAGGGTTAGAACATGTAGGAGAAACCATGACACTTTCTTTGGGCTACAAAGTGATGATATTGGCAACACCCAAATGACACCCCCTCAGTGGTTATAAACGACAATATCAAATCACAAGGGATAAAGGACGCAGAGTACATAGTACTTGAGGTAATTGGTCAAGAGCACCGCATTGAGACGAGAGACTGGCGACACGTTATTTATAGACTCCGCCGATTAAATTGAGGTTTGAAACTGAAGCCCTGTTTGCTTAAGGCCAATGGAAATGGATTGTTAGTTTCCTGTTGGAAGTTTGAAAAACGGGACGAGGTAACGTTTCATTATTCATTATTTGGATTTTTTTCATTATTCATTATTAAATTAAAATTGATGTTTTCGAATGGAATTTAAGGCACCCCCACTATACAAACCAGTGTTAAGTACTTGATACGCATTGATTAGTATTATATTACACATGAATAACTTTGTTTAAACAATTTAGGAAGTACTTGAATATTTTTGTTGAAAATTTCAAAAAAGTGTCTGAAATATTGCAACATAAATTACATTTGAAATTTGAGGAGGTAATGCTAAAATTTTCATTATTAACCCTACACCATAACACCACTGCCAATAAAATCCCTTAAAGTCAGCAGGAAGGGATGCCTGGTATTTAGAGCCAATAAAAAAATAAAATTTGTATTCAAGTTTGTCAGAAAATGTAATTTTTGCACAAATAATGAAAGTTTTGGTAAAACTGAAAATGTGGGGCGGGAGGGCAACAGGAAACTAACAATCCATTTCCATTGGCCTAACCTATATCTGTATAGCCCAAAGAAGATTTCCTGAGCAACACCAGCATGCTTCACTTTCATCACATGACAAGGGGTTTCTGTCACCAGTGTTTACTGGTTCCCATTGACATTACAGTACAATGATTGTACCGTAAGATTGTTAATCGAGGGTCTTTAAGGTTGTTCCTATGGTTAATTTTGTATTTGATATTTTAATAGAGCTTGCTGAGTTCCACAATAATCTGAAATTTGAGCTTGATCGGAGGTACAGTTTTCTAGATGTGACAATATATTTGTCAAAAATGAAGCAAAATTGAAGCGTTCAATTCTTTTGTTTCTTATTGTTTTTTTGACCCCTAGCAAAATAATTAATCTATGCAAAAATGTTTAATTAATTTTTATAAGAAAAGTATAAATGCTACAAAGCTAAAATTTTGGGAGCTTGTTAATTATAGTTTTTAGAAACTTTTCTGTGCTGCGGGAGGCTGTAAGACATCTGCAGAAATGTGCGGTTGTTATCTCTCCGCGCCTAAAAGTAATCCAATCGAACTCGCTTGATTTATTTTTAGCAAAACGCACACATCGCACATCTGAAGCATGTTGCGTTCATGCGCGCCTGCATCGTTCTGTATTCATTCGCTGCTGTAAGGAGGCTAGCCAATTTGGAACTGATCAAACTATAGTATGGTATAGGCTGTGTGATTTACTCAGCTGATATCGGCTGATCAATATCTGGGTTCTCATTTCTCGTTACCCTTTTCAATTTACAGTTCATTTCAGGGTAGTTTTCGGCAATTTCAATGTGTCTTGTCTGTTTTTCGCCAATATCTCATGCTTACCAATGAGCATGGCAGAGGCAACGTGATATTTTGATTGAGAAGAGTATCAAGTGAGTTTGTAAACAGGCAAACAGCCCTTGAATAATGTACCTAAACACTTTTCACAGGCCTATTAGTTTCACCATTTCAAACCAGATTTTTTAGAAACCTGCGAGGTTTTGTGAACGAATCGAAAAATGAGTCTAACAATTTTAATTTTTAGAAGTGAATGTTTTCTGGCTTTGTGTTTGTGTTTTGAAGTACACAGCCTTTGCTTGCAATATCTGATGGTCATGTGAGGGTGCAGAAGTCAACTATCATGTATAGTTTAACGTCATGAAATAGGCTTGAAATCGAAACAATGAAACCATGAAAATATTGAATAATGAAATAGATTTGTATACAGGAGTGCGCCCTTAATTTTTCTGGAAATCAGTTTCTTTGCACCTACGTAATACTTAGACACATACTAGGGAGCTTTTGATTTGGACGATGGACGCTTCTACAACGATAAGATGACACCTCGAGTGATGTGCGCATCGGTAGTCCAATTTCTGGGACCTGTCGTCAGCTTTCGATTTGCACGACAGACGCTTTTACGAGGTTAGTCCCTTTACGTGTTGTAGCATTTAGAGGACCAACGGATGACAAAGTTGACGCATGAGCACATGACTCAAAGTGTCATTCAACCGTCCTAGATTTATCCGTCATGCAAATCGAAAGCTCCCTAATAATCAGCCGAAGACAGGTCCCAGAAATTGGACGACCGACGGATTGCTATGTCGACGCATGCGCACATGACTCGAGGTGTCATCTTAAGCGTCCGTCGCCCCAGGCTACATAGTCGGGCCAATATACTGGCCCGAGTATGGTTGGCCCCCGTGGCGCAATGGTAGAGCGTTCGTCTCGCAACCGAGAGGTTGTGGGTTCGAGCCCAGGTGGTGGCGCCACTCTTTTTGTCCGCGTTTTTGTCGTTGAAAAAAAAATCTTCAAAATGTGACTTAGGAGGTTAGGGTTAATGCCCCTTTAACTTTTAATTTTCGTCCCACTAATATGAAAAAAACTAGCTACGCCACTAAGGCATGTTGGTTAGAAGGAAAGACTGGGTTGGAAAGACAAACCGCGCGGGGGAGTTTTGAAGCCTAGCCCAATGGTTTACAAATGTTTGACTTGACATTACCAAAATAAACTGTGTGCGTTTCTTCTAGACCTGTTAGTGTGCGGAAAGCTTTAAAAAGTACACGTGATATGATGAAGTAAGAGGAGTCGGAATTCGCAAATATTGATACACCCAAACAACGGATAGACTTTTTGTTGCTTTCCGTTGTTTTGAAAACCCTTTGATTGCTCTTATCGCTGGAAGGAAGTACAGGGTGGTTCAAAAAAAGTTAACCAACATCTGACAGACATTTTCTTCTATTTACTAAATAAAAGTCTTTGTGTTTTATTCATACACTCTTTGTAGTGTTGAACCAATCAGGAAGCAGGAATTACGAATACGTGGAGTGCATTGAAAGTGTCCACTGCACTCCGCGTGTGCGCCGTTCAAATTACGCAGTGCGCGTTTTGTTTTGATTCGTTGTTCAAGATTCGCGGGTTCGCCGATTTTCACTGCGGGTGTTAGCAAACTGGTTAAAGTGTTTTTAGTCGTTTTACATAGATCAAAATTATGCTTAAATTGTGAATTTTTATTTGTATAGTGTCGTGTATGAATAAGGTCAATACATGCGTATGTTTTGTTTCTCGAAAAATTAGAAAAATCAATGCACTTGCGCAAATGTTGATATGCTCACAATAGCACTCCCCCTTCGGGGTCGTGCCATTATTCACACATCAACATCAGCGCGCGTGCATTGATTTGTCTACTTTCTCTCGAAACAACACATACGCATTTATTGACCTATAATTAAAGCAGTGGTTATTTATAGGTCAATAAATGCGTATGTTTTGTTTCGAGAGAAATTGTCTGCAGACAACATTTCAAAATTCCACCAAATGATTCAAAAATGTCAAAATAAATAAAGTTCATTACCATATTTGGAATCACCATTAAAAATGCATTGAAATAAGTGCACAAACATTCCTAGTATTGGTACAGTAATTCTTGAGATTGGCTTTGAAATTTGGGAAGGGTTTCGGAACGATTTGTTTTTAAATGGTAAAACTAATAGCCCCATGGAAACACAGGTTTATGTACTCATCAGTAAAGTGCAGTACCGAGTGTGTATATTTCACCCAAATGGAAGTAGCCGCATCTGCTCGATCCACAGTCGCTTTAAAGGCATATTATGTGATCTTTTCCAGGGAGCGCCCTCTATTCATGATTTTTTTAGAAAGTAGATTTTCTTGCAGATTTACATTTCGGATCATAAATCATGAATATATTCCAAGTTACAGAGCGACACGATTCCTAATTACCTCAAAATCATGGTTTTAGAGGGAATTTAGACTAGAGTAAAATAAGTTGTCGGACAAAAATCGACATCCGACAGTTTATTTTCACTCTAAAACCATGATTTTGAAGTAATTAAGAATCGTATCGCCCTGTAACTTGGAATGTATGTACGATTTATAATCAAAAATGTAAATCTGCAAGAAAATCTGCTTTCAATTCTTTTTTCGATGTTGAGGGCGTTCCCTGGAAAGATCACATAATATACCTTTAAAGTTTAAGTGGCATGATGTACAGTATTAGGCCTAAAAAAGAGGTTTCTCTCATCTGAAACCAGCGCACTTTGGTATGTGAAATAGGCTTTAGCCGCTAGCGAGTAGCTCTACACGGCGGCGAGATGCATTTTTCATTTTCATTTTTTTCCTGTGGTAAATTCTCTGTAAGCTTTAATCAACACAGACATGATATGCATAATTTAGAGACCGGTCAAATTAAACATGAGTAAATATTAACAATTGACGATGGCCTATAAGCATGATTCTAGCCGAATCTATGACGGGCGAAACTTAATTAAATAAACGCAAGGATCAAGCAAATGATACCAGCCAAGTAAGTGAAAATGAGTAAATAATATATAGACTAGCGAGAACTGGCGAGAATTAAATAGATTAACAAAGACCTTAAGAATATACTGTCTTGAACCCGGTCCCTCTCGCATTCGCGGCTATTGGTTAATCCACTAGACCACAGGGACTGTGCCGATTAAAAATATGGCCGATTAAAAATAAATAGCATACCTCACAGTCAATTCTCTAAAAAATTAGAAAAAATAAAATCGCACAGCACTTATTTTTTTTGGCAAAATGTTTCTGAGACAAACTTGTTGTTGTTGTTGGCCT
Organism: Ophiura sarsii; assembly: GCA_035610835.1. Taxonomy (NCBI): domain Eukaryota; kingdom Metazoa; phylum Echinodermata; class Ophiuroidea; order Amphilepidida; family Ophiuridae; genus Ophiura; species Ophiura sarsii. The sequence goes on from CM069452.1 coordinate 71,608,504, forward strand.
TTAAAACAGTTCCGGTCTTGTAGCAATTACCTGTTGCCACAAGCCCGGGTGGGGGGGGGGGGACTCACGTATGTAAGGCATACGGGGACGTGCCGCTCCAGTGGGTCGTTTTTTCATGAGACATCCTTAGCCATGGGTAGGCTTTTCAACTGAAAAATCCTTAGACATGGGTCCTGTTTTTATATTTTCGCAAAAATTTGCCAAAATTAGGTATATTTTCGCGAAAATTTGGTCTAAAAATGAAGCAAAACCCCTAAAAATCACCCTTAGAAATGGGTAGGGGTTATGAATCTCCAGCGGCACCCCCTCGACCTAACCAAATCCGAGTAAACAAACCTCTCAGGTAGGGTCGGTCAGACGGGTTTAAAAAATAAATAATTAAGAACCCAATAAGGCCAAACAAAGAAGGTCTGTCTCAGAAGCCCGCCTGCATTGGTATGTGAAATGAGCTACGGCGCGTAGGAGGTCTATGAGCTGGTGGCTAAAACAATTTTATTATTTTTTGATTTTTGATTTTGATTTTTTTGATTTTGATTTATTTTGATTTTTAAAATAAAAGTTCTTTGTAGGCTTGGATAAGCAAAAAAGAAAAATTGCAACAACAAAAAAAATTGCATTCCTCATAGCCTATTTTCTAAAAAAAAAAAAATTGCACAGCATTCAGCTTTTTTGCACGATGTTTCTGAGACAGACTTTCTTCTTTGTTTGGCCTAATGTTCTTAATTTTCAACAACAAAATTAAAAAAATCCACATTTTTTCATTTAATAAAAATAAAAATAAAGAAATGGGTCGGTTAGGCCCATAGAACAGGTTTTTTTGTGGTCTTAGGAGCCCGGGGGGGTACTTGGATTTGGTTTGGTCGGGGGTGTGCCGCTGGAGATTCAAAACCCATACCCATTTTTAAGGGTGATTTTTCGCGAAAATAGACCCAATTTTGGCAAATTTTCGCGAAAATAGACCTAATTTTGGCAAATTTTCGCGAAAATCGCGAAAACAGGACCCATGTCTAAGGATTTTTCGCGAAAACAGGACCCATGTCTAAGGATTTTTCGCGAAAACAGGACCCATGTCTAAGGATTTTTCACTGAAAAGCCTACCCATGGCTAAGGATGTCTCGTGAAAAAATGACCCACTGGAGCGGCACATCCCCGTATGCCTTACATACGTGAGTACCCCCGGGCTTAGGAGGTGAGCGCAAGCAGCGTGGGCAACATGACAAACTAAGCAAATTATAACAGATCCGATTGTATTTCGTCAGCATATTTGCATGACACACTTTCCCTTTACTTGTTAGACGGAAGTGGCCTTGCTAATAGAGCGCATTATGGTCTGTTGATCGTCCTCAGTACACAGTCTTGTTAGTGCATATTTTAACGCTTTCCACGCGGCAGTAGTCTGCAGACGACAGTTCCAAACATTCTCAAAATGTGTCAAAAAATGTTAAATTTATTGAATTTCATCACCACATTTGGAATCACTTGGAAAGATAAATGCATTACAAAGTACAAACATGCCTAGCATTGGTTTGAAAGTTGGGAAAGGTTTGTGTTAAAAATCTGTTTTGTATATGGTAAAACTAATAGCCGCGTGAAAAGTGTTAAGGGATAGACGCAACATTTCGCACTATTTGAGTGTGGGGATGGGTCTTTGATAACCACTGGGAAATAATGTATATTCATTGGGAAAGTACGAAGTTTAGGCCAATACAAAATGTTGTTTGATTGTCCTCGTCCGCCGGACCCTCATTATCATTCAGACCCAAAATCTTCTTTTTTTGATCTTTTTTGTTGTTGTTTTTTAAAAAAAAAAAAAAAATCAATTTTGTTGTGGAAAATTTCATTTTTTTACAAATATTAGTCGTAAATCAAATTTTTTCATTTTTTTCATTTTTTTTTGAGTGTTGAGAAGAAAAAAATAATCATCAAAATATTAAAGATTTTGTTCCCCGTTTTGGTTACCACAACATTTAAAAAAAAGGGCAAGTGAAAAGAAAAACAAACAAACAAAAAAACCCTTTCCCGACCGACCTACCCAACTTTTAAAAGTGATCTATGGACAATCAAACAAACAAAAATTTGCCTTAGGCCTAATAAAAAAAAAAGGTTTGATTGGCGTAACATAGAAAAAAAAATAGGGTAGGTAGGTCGGATTTTTTTAATATATTTTTTTAAATCTGTAAAACGTCTATGACATTTTATATACCAGCACACATATACCATACAGACATAAACAAATGGCACAAATACACATTTTCACTGTCTTTATTTCTTTTTCTCACACACAATTTTTATTTATTTTTAAATTAAAAAAAGAAAAAAAGAAAAAAAGAAAAAAAAATGTTTAGGGTCGGGGGTTAAAATAGGGTCGGTCGGGTTACGCCAATCAAACCTTCTTTTTTTCTTCCTTACTTTGTACCTTGCCAATCTACTGTAAAAGTGGAAATGTTTGCGCTACATAATTTTTCACGCACGAATGAGCTACCCCAACAATAATAATTACAAGAATGTATTTCTTTTACGTATAGGTCTGGGAGATGAAGCTACAAATCATGAATTTAAAAACACGCAAAACAGTTTAAAATCGGCAAAGCAAAGATATACTTGTTTGAATAACCAATGAAAATACTGCTTCAGAAATATTTCACCCCAATCTTTATTAGGAATACAATTATTCTATCAATGTCTCCGATTGGTGCAACAAATGATGTATCCATCTATTTGACCAATCAGCAGGTAGTTCTCAGGGGTTGAGCAAGAAATATTTATATCAGACATGGTACAAATCCAAAGACAGTTTTTGGACAATTTTTGTTGTGGACAACAACAACAAAATTGTTGGCAAAAAGAAGCTAAAGTAATCGGACCACCCACCTTTAAATTTTTTGACTACTGGATCATTTGTGACGCAATCAAGCGGAATGAGTCGTATGTCGGGAATATTGATTTTGAGTTATAGGTAAAAAGAAGTGACAAATTCTTATGATTTACATTGTTTTCTCAGTTGGTAAACTGTTTGTAACTTAAAGACTAGAAGTTCAAGGGGTTTGCACCATACTGTAGCATTTTTCACCTGCTTTTAAATGATGGACAAATATCAAAATTGAAAACGGCCGACATGTGACTCATTTCGCTTGACCACGTCACATTTTATAAAATCCTCCTATCCTAATTCTGTTTATGTTTTATCTTCTTGTTTTCCCCACAATTCAGATTGAGTGTAATCCTGATTCTTGTACACAAATGACAGCTACAGAACAGTGGATATTCCTATGCGCCGCCCACAAGACACCAAAAGAGGTCGGTAAAAAGAGTAGGGTTTTTGGGGCGCCCACTACGGCGGGGCCTCTATATGGTTAGGTTTTGACATTTGGGAAACTAGTATCATCCACTGTTCACGTCTCAAGTACATCACACAGTACACACACAAAAATTGAGTGTAATTCTGATTCTTGTACACAAATGATGTCGGTAAAAAGAGAAGGGTTTTCCCCCTGTAGTTTGATCAGTTCCAAATTGGCGAAGCCTCCTTACAGCAGCGAATAAATGGAGAAGGACAGAGGCAGTGGCATAGCCAGAGGGGGAGGGGCGAGGGGCCCACCAATATTTGGAGTCTGTCCGTTGAACTTGAGATTGGCAATGTCGGTTCATTTGACAAGGGGAATCAAGGAATTGTGTAATTATGACGGTCAAATTAGTACAAAGATAGCAATTTTTCGCATGCTATCGCGCATAAGCTCGTTTAGAGCCACGAAGCACCTCAATCATGGCAACATAAGTGTAAAAGCGCAGCAAATTTTTGCACGCTACGCAGAAATTTGTTTCGTCGTTAAAGTCTTGTTGGTGGGTGACCTTTATTTTTTGCCCCTCCAATATCAAAAGCCTAGCTACGCCACTGGACACGGATCATATGCATCATATACAGGGTGTCTCAAAAAAAACCGTGCACGTGTTTACCCAACTTATTGACCATGAACTTCTAGAATTTGGTGTAACAATTGTATACATATTAATAGACCAAACACTTAGCTTTCATATGCCGTTTATTTCATCTAATTTGGTTTTGTCAATCCTGAGATATGATCAATTAACTAAAGCTACCTAAAATCGAATTTGTGCCACTTTTACGGAAAGAATGCTTAAGATAAGCATTAAAACCCTCGTCCTCTTAAGGGAGGGTGGTCGCCGATTGCGCTAGAACGCAAAAAACAGTGACCTAGGGCGTCTAGGTGATCGCTTTTACATTCCCTGCGCTCATTTTGACGAAAAACAAATTGAGGCTGCCACCTTACCTGGGGGTAGGGTAAGCCGTCAAAGTCCGATTGTAGGGGGGTGGTTGCCACCTGACAATGTTTTTTAAATCGCCATTTTGAAAAATATTTTTATTGTATGTTCCTGAAATATTTTAGCATAGGCCTATATTAGAAACACCATTTCCATCACTTATAAGCAAAAAATCGGGTGAAATTCCGATATTTAGAACTTTTTTGGCGAAGATTTCTATGATATTTCACTGTCCAGCGAATACGGCGGGATTTTGAGGTCGGCCATGTTTGGTGACCTCATTGTGACGTCATGCGTGGGATGTTTGTACTTGTTTTAGTATGTATGGATAGAGGGAACCTCTAGCTATAACATGGTACCCAAATAAGCATACTCTGTTTTTCGGATTGGATTTTTTTAGGGGGTGGTAACCCCGGTGGTAACAACCCCTCTCTCCGGAGTAACCCTTTCTATTCATTGCAAACTGTAAAGTGGCACAATGTCGACTTTAGGTAGCTTTAGTTAATTGGTCATATCTCAAGATTAACAAATCCAAATCAGATGAAATAAACGGAATATGAAAGCTAACCGTTATGGCTATCACTATGTATACAATTGTTACACCAAATTATATAAGTTCACGGTCAATAAGCTGGGTAAACACGGGCACGGTTTTTTTTGAGACACCCTGTATGTGACGTGTTTGTGAGACTAAAACTGTGTGCATGTGGCCATAATTTGTGCATGTGCTTGGATTACATAGAGCGTGGAGAAATAAAAACAAATATTTCTCGCCAAATTGGAACTGATCAAAAAATGGTCCAAGAACAAACCTCTAACCCTAACACTTTTGGGATGGAAATATTGAAGAAAACAAAACATATCCAGGGTGGAAATGGCAGAAATTTAGTGGGGAAAACAGGACTTGCAGGCGACAGGAGTCGAACCTGGGTCCACCAGCTATGGAATGCAGTGTCTTAGTCCACTCGGCCAGGGGGGTCACGCTCCCTTAATTAACAATTCCGTCTAATTAACAATTCCGCCAGGGAGATGAGACTGAGACGGCTGCCAGCATAGTTTTCAAAAGGGATTTCATGGGGTTCAGGCGTGTAAAGGTTTAATAAGTTGTTAAACAAGGGGATTCCAAGTGCTTGGGGTTAAGCCACGCATGTGACGATCCTGGACAACAGACACTTTAATGAAATGAACGAAGCATGAACAAGTTTGCCTGCTTGATTCATATATCGTGAAATAGGCTTTTATGACAGATATACATAATATAGGTTATAAGTTTAATGGGGTAATCAAGGAAGTTTTTGATTTTTTGAATTTGTGAGTGCTGTAATTATTGAACTATTAATCAAATGCATATAAAATTATACATTTTTGGAAAGGAAATGGATCAGAGGATCCAAATTTGGCGTCAATTTTGACCAAAAATGTTGATTTCTTTTTACCTAATTTTTTGGAACAAAGCTAACAAAAAAGATTTTGAGTTAAAAATGATCAAATCGCTTGATTATGATGTTAAGACACTAACTAAGGGACGAATTTCTAATTTTTAAACCTAAATAAATAAAAAAAATTAAAAAGTGCCAAAAAAGTGGTTTTTTCCCCCAATTTTTGTCACTTTCAAGCTTTTATCAGGATCAGCTCTGACTTCATCCTAAATCATATTCTGTGCATCTTTTCTTACAGTGTCCTGCCATAGATTACACAAGACACACACTGGATGGGGCAGCCTGCTTGCTTAACAGCAACAAATATTTCCCAAGCAGGTAAACATACTGTATATGGCCCCACACCACCAAATCAGTTCTCTATTGCTTTGTGTGGTTAAGAGGTTAAGTTTGTGTTAATTTTTTTCACCTTTAGAGCAAACTGGTTCACTCAAATCATTGTTTTTATTGAAGATCTAAATGTCTTCTGCTTCAAAACAATCACTTTTGGGGGGGGGGGGGTAACCAGCATTTTTTCCCGCTACGTGCCAATGATATCTATCTTAGGTACAATAGACTGCCGTCATCTTAAGATCAGAGATTCTAGCTCTAAATTAGTGGAAACAGTGAAATCGTGTAAAATGATACCATTCAAGAAAAATCTAGAGATTTTGGGCCTGATGTGGAGGAAATAACCTACAAATGCAAAATTATGAAACATTTAGGTACATTACCAGCATTTATTACCTTTTCTGGGATGTTAAATTTAGACTTATGGTGGGGTCAATCTTAATTTCAAACACTGCCATGTAATATCAGAATGCTTATTTAGCAAAGTGTCCAAATATGATTTGGTGGTGTGTACTCATATAGACGTTGTTCTTAATTGGCGCATTTACGTCAAAAGAGGGAGTGTAATCCGCGTTTTCATTCACGCGGATGATTACAAAATTGCTTACATCAATAAATAAATTAGTTCTCAGTGTTCCTTTTTCTTATTTCTAAAACCTAAGAGCTCGACTAGTAAACAACCTACAGTTACTGGAAAACCAAAAAGACAGGGGAACCATCAATTAATCGATACATTTCATGAGTGACAGAGAGCCATGATATTGATATCTCGGGGTACAAAATTCGCTGATAGATTGTATTGAAATCCAAATGCATCGTGGGGAAAGATCTTGAGTTGGCGCAATGTATTGTGGTTGTGACATTAAAATATAGATCTATAAGGCCAAACAAAGAAGAAGGTCTGTCTCAGAAGCCCGCCCGCATTGGTATGTGAAATGAGCTACGGCGCGTAGGTCTATGCGCTGGGGGCTAAATTTTGATTTATTTTTTTAATTTTTTTATTTTTATTTTTTTATTTTTTATTTTTTTTATTTATTTTTTTTATTTAAAAAAAAAAGTTAAAAAAAGTTCTCCGTAAGCTTGAATAAGCAAAAAAAAAAAATTGCATACCTCATAACCTATTTTCTAAAAAAGAAAGAAAAAAAAGAAGAAAAAGCACAGCACTTAGCTTATTTGCACAATGTTTCTGAGACAGACCTTCTTCTTTGTTTGGCTTAAATGTGTATAGACATATCAAAAGGATGCATTTGTCTGAACCTACATGTTACTGATTTTAACAAAACAATATAGATGGCCATGTGTTTTGAGCTTGCCACCCTTCGTGTTGCATTTTCAGATTTGTACATTTTACACCATCTGAGATACATACAAACATACATACATAAGAGGATTTATAGGGCGCCTAATCATGAATATCTAGGCGCCATTACAAGAATGAGACGCCACAAACAGGCAAAAGAAACAAAAACAAATACAAGCTAAATTACTGATAAGGGTACAGGTGGGATTTCAACGATTTTTTTGAAACTCTGAATGGTTGGTGCCTCACGGATGGATATGGGTAGTGTGCTCCAGGTGCGTGGACTGGCGACAGAAAAGGTATGATCACCAACTGTTTTGGATGTTCTGGGAATGTGAAGTTTGGTAGCGTCCATAGCAGATCTAAGAATACGAGTGCTGGTGACAGTAGATGAGTGAAAAGAAGTAATCATACCGTGGTAACGCAAACTAAAGCCTACCTTGTTTGTTTTTCGCGGCGCCGGTTAATTCTACGGTGGGAAATACCTTCTAAAGAATGGTTAAAAAAATATTAAAAAACAACAAAAAAACGCTTTTTAGGTTCACTTCTCAGAATTTAGCTTTGCTTGTATAAAATTGATGGCACAATCATATTCCCTGTTGAATTTCCTTTCTAGAAATGTATACTTTTATATACTTTTATTCAATATTTTGGAAGCCAAAATTGATCATCAAAATAAAAGGGTTGACAATGTTCTGTATTTGCCTCCAGACCCACAACGTTGTTTGTATGGTATTACCACGAGACTTGACATGGGAAATTCATTGTTGTATGGGGGTAACAGATTCTCAACTTCAGCGTCTTCAACATATTCAAAATATCGCCGCTAGAATTATAACTTTCACCAAAATATCTGATCACATAACCCCTGTGCTTATGGACTTGCATTGGCTACCTGTTGAGCATAGAATCAGATATAAACTTGCTTTACTCGCATTCAAAGTTATACAACACAAGACACCACAATATCTCACCGAGCTTATGCAACCCTATATATCTGGACACAGTGGACTTAGTCTGCTTCGTATACTGTCTATTTCACTGTCACACAATCAAACAACCATCTGATACTTCGCCTTGTGAAAACCGCTCACATCCGAGAACCCACCAATACACGGTCTACTTGCATTGGATTTGACCTTTCGACCTCCGTATACTGTTACACTGTGCTCCATCCAAAAATTGGATGCATACGTAATGAGCAATTTGTTCGCGTGGGGTTCAAAATTGACCAATGGCAGACACGATAAATTCAAAATGTTGATTTTCTGACACTGTATAGCCGCCGTTTCGGTCTAAAATCACACTTTAGCAGTGATCTTTGACATTGGTCCTCGCCCAAAATATTTTCCTCAGAGATGTAATAGCTACATTTCCGCATATGTGACTATTTCCATGCTATTTCCTATCTTTCAATATCGTGTAATAAAAAACCTTTTTACAATCAGAGACAAATAATTTGATCATTTTTTACGATAACTAGAAACTCTTACACAGCCACAGAAATATCACCATTTACACAGGGTTCGTACGGGTCCTTGAAAAGCTTGAAAGTCCTGAAATTTTACTTTTTCATTTTTAAGGCCTTGAAAGTCCTTAAATTCCGAAAAAGTCCTTGAAAGTCCTTGAATTTCAAAATGTGCTCCCCCCAAAAAAGTATCTCTGATTTATTAATATTATATTTTTAACCAAAATGAATAAAACGGACCTTTTCCAATTCGTTTTTTATTCTTTTGATGACATTTTCATACTATCATTTATCAATACAAAGGTCAATAAATTATTCATTTCACCATTTTGGCGCCCGTTGCTTTCCTAGCCTGTTTAGTGGTGCATCTAACTCTTGTACCGTTTCATATAGATTTCGGCTCCTTGTTGACATCTATATTCTGTCCTCCATTTCTATTACAAAAGGATGAGTGGATGACCTCTCTGGTATCTTCAAAGAATAAAACGGACCTTTTCCAATTCGTTTTTTATTTTTTTGATGACATTTTCATACTATCATTTATCAAAACAAAGGTCAATAAATTATTCATTTCACCATTTTGGCGCCCGTTGTTTTCCTAGCCTGTTTAGCAGTTGCATGTTACTCTTGTACCGTTTCATAGAGATTTCGGCTCCTTGTTGACATCTATATTCTGTCCTCCATTTCTATTACAAAAGGATGAGTGGATGACCTCTCTGGTATCTTCAAAGAATAAAACGGACCTTTTCCAATTCGTTTTTTATTTTTTTGATGACATTTTCATACTATCATTTATCAAAACAAAGGTCAATAAATTATTCATTTCACCATTTTGGCGCCCGTTGTTTTCCTAGCCTGTTTAGCAGTTGCATGTTACTCTTGTACCGTTTCATAGAGATTTCGGCTCCTTGTTGACCTCTATATTCTGTCCATTTCTATTACAAAAGGCTGACCTCTCTGGTATCTACAAAGAATAAAACGGACCTTTTCCAATTCGTTTTTTATTCTTTTGATGACATTTTCATACTATCATTTATCAATACAAAGGTCAATAAATTATTCATTTCACCATTTTGGCGCCCGTTGCTTTCCTAGCCTGTTTAGTGGTGCATGTAACTCTTGTACCGTTTCATATAGATTTCGGCTCCTTGTTGACATCTATATTCTGTCCTCCATTTCTATTACATAAGGATGAGTGGATGACCTCTCTGGTATCTTCAAAGAATAAAACGGACCTTTTCCAATTCGTTTTTTATTTTTTTGATGACATTTTCATACTATCATTTATCAAAACAAAGGTCAATAAATTATTCATTTCACCATTTTGGCGCCCGTTGTTTTCCTAGCCTGTTTAGCAGTGCATGTTACTCTTGTACTGTTTCATATAGATTTCGGCTCCTTGTTGACATCTATATTCTGTCCATTTCTATTACAAAAGGCTGACCTCTCTGGTATCTACAAAGAATAAAACGGACCTTTTCCAATTCGTTTTTTATTCTTTTGATGACATTTTCATACTATCATTTATCAATACAAAGGTCAATAAATTATTAATTGTGGGTGTAAATGAGTTGAAATGGTATTTTATAAAAACGGCCCCTGGTTCCACCGAAACGGCCCCTGGTTCATGACAAAACCCAGTGAACCAGGGGCCGGTTTTTTTCTAAAAGTGGCCCCTGGTCCTGTGGTCCTTATTTACTAGCCTGATGCAGAGGCGTTAAATGCCCCAATACGGTTTTGAAGTAGGAAAATAGTATGATTGTTTAAAAATTGGTTGGTACATTATACTAGAGAAGGTCCTTGAATTCTTCAATTATAGTCCTGGAAAGTCCTGGAAAAGTCCTTGAATTTTTTTGCTCAGAAAGTGTACGAACCCTGTATACATGTTTCTAGATGTACAGACAGCAAATTCAATATTAGCGCGTTATGAAGGGGTGTGATACTATCGTGACGCATAAAAAGCATCGTCCCTAGTATAGTAATCCCTAGTGTGCTTAAAGCACAGTTCTTTGGTAAATTCAATGCCAGTAGACCTTGTATTTGGTCGGTTCTCGGATGGGAAGTATCAGGGTGTTGTTCGATTGTGTGACAGTGAAATTATACAAGGTATAGATAGTGTGACCGGTGACGTCATGTATTTACAAATGGGACACCCTCTGTTGATTCCCTCCAGGCAGAATATACAGTAAAGTTAATGAAGACAACATGAAATTTCTTTCTAATGAATTGTAAAACTCATTTATTTTTAATTTTTTTTGTGAAATGCGATAGCTTATAGCATTCCTAAGCAAGTTTAAAGACAGTTTTGATAACAATTTGCTGTAACACCACAATCTAGTTAGAAAACCTGATCTGGCCTATGTAAACTATAGGAAAGGAACTCTTGCCCGGTGTGTTTTGTCTCAAATCAACAGAGGGCGTCCTAAATGTAAACAACGGTCACCTCATCTATACATAGTCGACTACAGTGGACTCCGCTCATCAAAACAAATGCTTCTTACTGAGTACCCAGTAAGAAACCAACAGGGAGAACGTTCATTTCTCGTTGCTGTTGCAAGAATTTGGAACAGTCTACCACGCGAGCTAAACGTACAGATTCTATTCATAGTTTTAAGAAAACTTGAGACTCATTTGTTCAATGAAGCATACAAAACTTTATACATGTATGTATAAACCCATGCTATTTATCTAATTTGTGCTATATTACATTTTTACAAAAAAGCCATGAGCATCATTTCTGACAGATACCGGCGCTATAGAAATTACCATTGTTATTATTATCATTGTCTCACCACAACCATTGACTTAACCAGTCATGACAAATGTAATGAATTTTAATCAATTACAATGAAAAGTTTCTAGTCAAGAAATAAATCTCAAAAACGATGGCAATCAAATTTCAAAATGTCAAGCATCGCTGAGATAATAATTAGATGTTCAATTATATACATTGAGCAGTCATCGGATGTATTTATGAGGTTGAACTTGGTACAATTAGAAGGAAAAAACCTTTTGTATTGTATCATCGTTTAAACGGCAATTATCGTCACAGACATATTCATTGATTCGCTGCAACAATGCTCGAGGGCACTCAATTGGTAACCACATATGCAAACGAAAGCCACACAAGTATTTGACTTAATCTTGGCAGGCTTTTAGTAAAAATCAATACATTATATAAAAATATCAAATGATGAAAAAAAATTCTAAAGAAGAAAGTGTTGCGCCCTTTTTATGACCTGTTCATTATAACAGCATTGGAAAATGATGGCATTGTATAAGGCGATCAAAACACCAACCACACTGTTCTACGGGCAAACCACAGCATGGCCTCGATGATCTTCCCGCATCGCATAGTATTTCGGCCTGTAACCATATTTAAACATGGAACCACCGTACAACTTGCAATGTTTCATCTTCAATTCTCAAAGCCCTAGCGCACGTTATACTGAAACGATTAGCGATTGAGCAGCACCCACAATGTCCTAATGAACAATTCCCATTGCTTAAAATGCTAATCGCTTCATTATTTTAATTTTGAAAAAAGTACGGGGATCAGCAACGTGTAAGAAATGTGATGCTTGAATAACTCCATACTAAAATTAACTTTATCAACGACTTTGCCAAAATAGTTAATCCAGTGTAGTATAGTGGCCAAGTTCTAGTGCTCCCACGCAGGAATCCCGGGTTCGATTCCTCAATCAACCTACATGTATATAATTACATATACGGTATTGCTGTTTGTTTTTTCTACACACAAAATAAAAATGTAAAAAATGTTAAAAAAATAAATTAAAAAAAATATTATACAGGGTGTCTCAAAAAAATTAGGACTCTGTTTCATGACGGTGTAATTCTAATTATAATCATTGGACCATGACCAATTTAGTCTCAATGTAAAGCCAAATTAATTATTATGATATCCTGAAAATATGAGATCAATCCGATGAAAAATAAGAAAACTAGCGTACTTTGTGTAAACCATGTCATTTACTGGTTTGTACAATGGGAATTCACACAGTAACAGTCGAGTAACATGAAAGTGCTCGACTTGTAACTCAATGAACCATCCACAGTGGGTTCGAGAACTGTTTAACAAAACTTTTTTAATTTGCACAGAATATGCATGCATCTGTTTTGCGGATTTTTTTAGCAAGTATTGATTTGTGCCAGAATTAAATGGATTACCAAACTAAACTTTGCTATTGACTGATAGATTATTTACTATGTTGACAATTATTATAACGTATTGAAACGTAAACCATGTTATTTATGGTCTGTACATGTAGATCCCATTGTACAAACCAGTAAATGACATGGTTTACGCAAAGTACGCTAGTTTTCTTATTTTGCATCGGATTGATCTTATATTTTCAGGATATCATAATAATTAATTGGGCTTTACATTGAGACTAAATTGGTCATGGTCCAATGATTATAATAAGAATTACACCGTCATAAAACAGAGTCCTAATTTTTTTGAGACACCCTGTAGGGTCGGCCGGGTTACCCCAATCAAAAAGAAAAAATTAGGCCTTATTGACCTATAATTATGTTATCGTTTTTGCAGGGTGAGCATAAAGGAATCGTCCGTCGCCAAGCTAGGATCCGTTTGTAGGAGAATTTACCGCATATTTTCACACGCTTATTTCCATCACCGGCAGTTATTTGATGACTACGAGGTAGGTGAACTGCAGGGGTAGAATTTCAGCGCGAATCCGCGAATCGATTCGCGTAAAATCACTACCGCGTGAATCCAGATGGATTCGTGCCGAATTGGAAGTTCCGCGAAAATCTAAATGGACTCTCACACTGCAGTGCGAATTTCTAGGCCTGGTGAACTGAAGAAATGTGATGTGATCAAGTGAAATGAGTCGCATGACGGCAGTTTTTGAATTTTGTCCATCATTCAAAAGCAGGTGGAAAATGCTACAGTATGGTCCAAAAGCCCCACTAAAATCCAATGGTTAGTGTTTAAGTTACAATAAAGGGGTTACCAACTGAGAAAACATAGCAAAACCTAATAATTAGTCACTTTTTACCAGTAAGTCAAATTTAATATTCCTGACATATGACTCATTCCCCTCGATCGCGTCACAAATTTCAGGGTCGGCCATTTTGTTTTTTAAAGGTGTATGTTCCGATCACTTTTTTTTACATCAAACTATTTTGATATCATAAGAAAACACATGTTTTTCTCATTATTTCTGTAAAATCTTAGGCGCAAGATATGTTCCATTTAGACGTTATAGGCCAAAACGCAGTGAATTACTGCCAAAGGTGGTTAACCACCCAACTAGTTTGTGTACTATACTACTCAATGGGCAAATTTCATTTCACCTTGTGTTGGGGGGGGGGGGGGGAGTATTTAGTTGTATCCAAAATGTGTAGAAAAAGTACTAAGAATGAAGTTATATAATCAAATTAAGAAAGAAATTCACTTTAATAATATTCGGAATAGAGTGCTATTGTGTATGCATCTGCCATAGTCAATAAATCCATAATTCCAATCGACGGGGATCATTATATCTTTAGAAATATAATCGCTGTTAAGAAGTGTTATGTAATTAAGATGTGGTGGACCAGCTCCTAGGTCTAGTGCTCTCATGCTTACACTTACATGCTTACATGCTTACACTTTTGAGTTCAAAACGTGTGGCCTTAAATTCTACGTCTCTATGCATTATCCAGACCTTAAAACCATGATTCCCACCTTAAAGTGAAGAGAACCAATGATACCAATATATTTAGCAAAGCCATCATGTCCAGGATAGCGAATGCTCGAGGGATGATGCATTGATTGGAGCAATTGAAAGTATATACAAAAACATGAATTACGCACTGTCTGGGTCTCGCAAGTGTCTATCTCGCTCACTGTACAGTGTGTTCAAAACAAAAGGGCATATTTTTTTTCAGATGTTTAGATGTAGATTTTACGAATTTTTAGCTACATTGAAAGATTTTCTTTACATGTTACTAATATAAGCAGCAATATCATGGGCACATATTGTTGCTGTTCTGTCAAAACCATGTATGTTTCTCGGCCCTTCAGCATGTATAAAGTAAACTCCCCAACGGTTATGCATAGGAAGTGTTGCTTTATACATGTTCAGGGGCAAGAGCACTTTACAAGTTTTTGATAGATGTGTATTTGGCCCTTGAACATGTTTAGAGCAGAGTAGCAGACTGCCCAAAGGTTATACCGTAAAACCACTTTATTTCGTGAGGGATTTAATGTCACAAATTTTGCAAAGGAATGTGGATTTGCAAAATTAAATACCTGCGAAACTGACAATGTTTAAAAATTAAAAAAAATGTCAACAAAACTTAAAATTTGAAAAAAGGGGTTCTTAAAATTTGTCTAAAAAAAAAATATGGAAAATTCTAACAACAAAAATGGGTCGTAGAACAGAGTATATTTCCCATCATTATCACCATGCTTCCTCTGTTGAAGTTCGTCCTTGCGGGATTAGTCAGCCGGCCGTGTGGCACCGATAAACATACCGAGCAAGAACATTGCTTCACCCGTCGTCGACTTGAAATCGATCGGGAACTTGTTGTTTTTGCTGAGTGCCATCACCGTGTTCTGGGTTGTATTACTTGCATACTAAGTCGCGCTGCCAGGCATCATGGTTGTGGGGCAAACAAATTATTAAAGTTTATTGCCAGAATTGAAGTCATTTTGAAGTCTGATTAGGTTATTTTCCTCAGTGTTTATCAATTACTGCAAAAGTGGAAATGTTGGTGTTTTTTGCCAGAAAATCAGCAATCGCGAAAACAAAAATGCACAAATCTATTCATTTTGTACATAGGTCTATGTAAGGAAGCTCAAAATCACGAAAAATAGAAACAAGCAAAATGTTAAAAATGTACCAAGCGCGAAAATCTACACACATGAAAATGTACACTTTAACAGTACTGTAAAGGCTGAAATTTTCACGGTGGTTTTATTTTCGCACCCTTTTTGCGCAAAATATTTTTCCGCAAAAATTATAACACACAAAAAATATTGTTTTCAACATTCATGCAATGCATCCAGAAGGTTGCCCGCGAAAAAAAACCAATTCGCGAAATGACTATGATATCAAAATGCGCGGAAATATTGGCTTTTACAGTAATTGCTGATTCTGTGAAAGGAAGGGTTGCAAAACAGGTGAACACTTTCCACATGGCTATTAGTTTTACCACTATACAAGACAGATTTTTCAGAAACCTTTCCCAACTTTCAGATCTCAAGAATTACTTACCCAATACTAGGCATGTTTGTACTTATTTTAATGCATTTCTCATGTTGATTCCAAATATGGTGATGAAATTCAATAATTTGGACATTTTTGAAACATCAATTTTGGAACTGTTGTAGTCTCTGGAGACGACTGCCGCATGGAAGATGTTAAACAGGTGATGTAATGTAATGAATGATTTTTTTAATGATTATTCTGTGCAAAATATGAGGTCGGATCAACAAGTTTTGTCACTTGGCGCATATTTCAGAATAGGGTCATACAATATCAAAAACTACAGTCACATTCCTTCGAAGTTATAGCTTCCCTTGAATATCTATACACGGTTGCATCCTCGTCCTGCTCTCCTCAAAGCAGTGGTGGTACTCCTAAGTTGGGATATTGTCTCAATTCTTAATGTACAGCTTTGGTTAGGTCTTAGATCCTTGACAAGGCCTCACAGTAATCTCTGATTTGATTGTTGGGAAAGAGCCAGAAGTCGCAGGGAGCCAAGTTGGATGATTATAGGGTGGGTGTTCCATCAAAGGGATTCCATTTTCATCAAAGTAGCATGGGTAAGGCTAGCTTTGTGAGGACTTGCATTGTATCGATGCACCATGATTCGATTCCGTTTTTGTAGGCTCCATTTCGCTGGTAGATAAAGTAGCTGCAGAAATGGGTTTGGCAAATTCTATACAGGCTATACGAGGGGGTATCAACAAGTTTTTGAAATCACCCAGAAGTGAAAGAGCTACATCGATGACCTTTTGTCGGTGTAATCACTGGTTCTTAAAAACATTATGGTGCAAAATGGTCTCATAAGTATGCTTACTTTCTTTATAGGTGGCGCTATATGCCAAGGCCATGTAAATCAATAACGTCTTCCAAAGGTGCTGTATAAATGGTAAATGATAATGATCCAATAACTGATCCTTGTGGGATGCCTTCCAGAGGAGTATGAGGCTTAGATTTTTTTTCATTTGTTACTTGTAGGTCTCAATTTATCTCTGTAAATGACAACATTTCTAAGCCTTCCAAGCGTCATACTCCTCACAAGGATCAGTTATTGGATGGACCATTATCATTTACCATATAAACAGCACCGTTGGAAGACGTCATTAATTTACATGGCCTTGGCAATTTGGCATCTATATTGGCCTTAGCGCCACTTGTAAAAAATAAGCATACTTATAAGACCATTTTTGCACCTTTTAATGTTTTTAAGGACCAGTGACTACACTGACAACATTTCATTGATATAGCTCCTTCACTTCTGGGTGATTTCAAAAACTTGTTGATACCCCCTTGTATATCCCCACTAAATTTACGTAAGGCCAAACAAAGAAGAAGGTCCGTCTCAGAAGCCCGCCCGCATTGGTATGTGAAATGAGCTACGGCGCGTAGGTCTATGCGCTGGGGGCTAAAAAACTTCTTCTTTTTTTGTTTTGGATTTTTGAAATTGTTTTTGATTTTTTTGTTTTTGAATTTTTGAATTTAAAAAAAAAGTTTTAAAAAGTTCTCCGTAAGCTTGGATAAGCAAAAAAAAAAATAGCAAAAAAAAAAAAAAAAAATCACATACCTCATAGCCTATTTTCTAAAAAAATAAAAATAAAATAAAAATCGCACAGCACTTAGCTTTTTTGCACAATGTTTCTGAGACAGACTATCTTCTTTGTTTGGCCTAATGTGTGCACAGGATGACATAACACAATAAAGACAGCATTGTTTTGTATAGCTGGAGCAGCCTTTGGTGACAGAACTTACTGATCCGCCCTGGCATTTGTAATAGTGACAAAGTCGGAATGAAGCCCCTGTTCATTCATGGTATTGTAATGATTTTGAAATCAAGTAGTTTTCTAGGAAGAAAAGTTCGTATTTTTTGAGACTTTTTATAATGATAAACCTCTACAGATGAGTACACACAAAGTTGAGTGTGAACTTAAAATCAACTCAAAAAGCATTTAGGCGCCACATTTCTAACCTAGTGTTTGCCTAAAGTAATCTTACTTGCTAAAGAAGATTTTAACGTTCACCCACAATGCATTGCACCAACTCAAGATTTTTTCCCACGATGCATTTGGATTTTCCCTTATTGATACTCGTATCATTATCAATACGATTGATATATCAGTGACCTAGGTGTCCTGCAATATCGATATCGTTGCTTTTTGTCACGTATCGGAAAATCAATAGTTCCCTGTCTTTCTGGTTTTCCAATAACTGTGAGTAATTGTTGTTTACTAGTCGAGCTCTTAGGTTTTAGAAATAAGAAAAAGGAACACTGAGAACTAATTTATTTATTGATGTAAACAAGAATCTAAAAGCTCGTACGATGATGGCGCTATGAAGCCGTGATTTTGTGCATATGTCTATGGGAACCGAGATGTATCGGGGGACCAGATTTACGGGGTTTTGCAAAAATGCAATGCATTGTGGTGCTGTCTTTAATATCTTCTTTGCTTAATACTTGCCAACATCCCTAAAATTACAGGGTGTCCCAAAGAAAGGTTTCGATAAATATCCAAAGCTTTATTATCTCCGGTCAAATATTTTGCCGAATAAAATTGAAAACAAATTTGGATAGAGAAAACCTGGGAATTATTTGAAATTTAATGCGCGAAAGCCTTTTTGCAAATGCCACATGAATGGAACTTTAGGAACATGTGTAGCGCATGTGTGATGTCAGCTACACACACCTGACACAAATTCATAGTCTTGTGTTGGGAATGTGGCCAAAACTCTTAGGGCCGTATTCTCGTACTAAACACAGTATTAGCATTAAACCGTGTCTGACTAAAGTTGTGTCTAAATAAATTACATGCAAGTTTATCTTTTAAACGACATGTTTACCTCCGCCAATCTTGTCCCCAGAGTGGTCGTGAGTTCACTGTATACAGGTATTAAATTTATTGTGGTCGAAATTCCTCAAATGCATGTGTATTTTAAACACTTTCCACGCGGCAGGCGGCTGCAGACGACATTCCAAAATTTCACAAAATGTTTAAAAAATGTCAAAATTATTGAATTTCATTAACATATTCAGAATCACCATGAGAAATGCATTGACATAAGTACAAACATGCCTAGTATTGGGTCTGTAATCCTTGAGATAAACTTTGAAAATTGTGAAAGGTTTCTGAAAAATCTGTTTTGTGTATGGTAAAAATAATAGCCGCGTGGAAAGTGTCAAGACTACACGATCTGCATGTCAGCTTGCACCGGGCACGTTATAAGAAATCATTCGAGGCGTACAAATGGTGCATAAGTTTAGTTAAACCTGCGTTAAGGGAAGTGTCAACCCTAATATTTTGATGATCAACTTTTGCTTCTAAGTTTGAGAATATTGAATAAAAGTACATAAAAGTATACATTTTTAGAAAGGAAATTTGATAAGGAATCCGATGGTGATATCAATGTGATACCAAATAAACTAAATTTTGAGAAATGAACCAAAAAGAGATTTTTTTACCCCAAATTTTTCAGACAGCATAACTAAAAAATAAAAAATGGTAATTTGTTCTAATATACATTTTTGTAAACAAGACAATTTTGTCTAGGAGGCAATTTTTTCTTTTACCAAAATAAGGCTTGGTTTTGGAAATATTGCTAAATACATCGGAAAAGTGTAAAAGTCGTGTTTTTTTGCATACATTTCGCTACAAATGGATGCATATCTCGAGTTTAAATCCATAATCGAAAAAATAAAAATTTGCCTCCTAGCGCTGAAAGTCCTCTACACAATGGTAGTAAAAGCTTACCTGATAGTTTGATATTTTTTTGGTTATGTTGTCTGAAAATTCGTAAAATTCCTTCAAATTTGAACTTCCAGAAAACATCGATTTAGTAAAAATATTGACATTTTCCACCATTTAAAGCTAAATGTTCACGGAATACACGGGCGTGTGACCTAACAAGCGAGTATACTATTATGATCAATCAAAATAAACTATCAGATTCAATTTATATTGTCACAATGTGAAGAAATTGGAAGAAAACTGAAATTTAAATGATCGTAAGATTGGCCTTTGTTTACATTTTTAGACATTGTTTTGCGCTCTTTTGTTTTTCGCGTCTACGTCGCGGATATTAAGCGGCGCGTCTAGTATTACGCACGGGAAGTTTCAGCGCGCGACGCAGTGATCGAACAGCTGTCGCAGCATTTGAAAAGCGCGGAACTCCGCTTAAATTCCCGCCAAATAACCATGCGCCTTTTCCTGACTCAAACTTACCAAAACAACAATTTAAAATCACAAAGAACGGGAAATAATCGCCTCCGATTAGTAACTTATGATGGTAATGATAGAATACATATAAAAGTATAAAATAATAGAGAAATATGAAATTCAATTTTTGAAACAAGTGCCGGGTTGACACTGCCCTTAAACAAACTACCCCCATACCTATGTTTAAAATGAAACACTTTTCAGTGAGTTAGACATGTGTTTAAGTTAAACACATTTGTGAGAATTGTGTTTGGTAAAACGATGCATTTAAATATGTACGAGAATACGGTCCTTAGTATGTGTTATTTTAAAAGGCTTCAGAAAAGGAGACATTTTATATCAAAATAATTCTAAACGTTTTCTCTATCCAACTTTGTTTTCAATTTATTCTGTGATTTATTTCATCATAGATAAATAGCTTTTAAACTGTATCGCAATGTTTGGGACACCCTGTACCTAATAGCCGTATGCAATTCAAGTACTTGTTCAATTCAACAGCCGACAAAGAAGATCTCATTAAGAATCAAAAAGATCTGTAGTATTAATGGGATATTATATAGCTACATAAATCAAGACATTTTTTATTGTCGCTGCATAAATGAAGTGTTGTATTTTGGTGCACTATTAACACTTTCCACGCGGCAGGCGGCTGCAGACGACATTCCAAAATTTCACAAAATGTTTAAAAAATATCCAAATTATAGAACTCTATTACCATATTTGGAACCACCATGAGAAATGCATTGACATAAGTACAAACATGCCTAGTATTGGTTCAGTAATACTTCAGATAGACCTTGCCATTTAGGAAAGTTTTCTGAAAAAAATCTGTTTTGTATATGGTAAAACTAATAGCCGTGTGGAAAGTGTTAACACTTCCCGCGCGGCTATTCTTTTTACCATTACAAAACAGATTTTTCAGAAACCTTTCCCAACTTTCAAAATCCTTCTCAAGAATTATTGAACCACTACTACTAGGCATGTTTGTACTTATTTGAAGGCATTTCTCATGGTGATTCCAAATATGGTGTTGAAACTCAATAATTTTGACATTTTTGAAACATTTTGGAATGTCGTCTGCAGCGCATGCCGCGTGGAAAGTGTTAACTATAGTGATTTGTATTAGCTTACAAGTGTGTTGTTGCAGATGGTGGAGGTATACATGTATATGCTAATTGTCTGGTCTGGAGTTGGAAAAGTTGTATGTATTCACAAAATGTGACGAGGGTTTATTAAAAAAAACCTCTCCAGTCTATCAGTAATTGCAAAGTCAGAATGTTTTGTTACAATTTATGGATGATCATACGATGATATAAGATGGCTAGAAAGTAATGTTCTCTTTTTGTATTCATTGTGAATGTTCCGTGGCTTAATGAATTAATTAAGAAGTAAACTTGCCTTTAGCAAGAAGTCACAAGACGTGGAGGTCTTCGAAGGTGCTACCGGGGATCATGGTCGTGACATCGGCGGCAGTGCATAGACATAGGCATGACAGTAAACAATAAGGATTTGTGTTCGCTGATAGATTTATCTTCCCTGTTCTCTGGACGCCAGTTTTTAAGCAATTGCCTGGTTTCCTACATTTTGCTGATCCAAATGTCCACAATTTTATATTTTATTTTCAGTCCATTTGGGACTTTTTATAGCTCAAATTCACACGTTTTTTTCAGGCTTTTCCTTCTTTCTCCTTCAGGTCTCCTGGCATCCATGTGTCCGTGTCAAAACATTGTGTGTTTTTACCGGCCCTTCAGCATGTATAAAGTTAACTACCCAAACCCAACGGTTATGCATAAGAAGTGTTGCTTTATACATAATACAAGTGCAAGAGCACTTTATACAAGGTTTTGATAGATGTGTTTTTGGCCATTGAGCAAAGGTTATATACACAGGAAGTAAACTGCTCACAAAAAGTATCGAAACACTTAGAAATGATCCAATATATAACGGCTCGAAAAGGTATGCATTAATCGCGGCAAATAACCAAGTGTATAATTTTGTTCTGCGTATTTTGACACCTCGATCGTTGAGATTCGATGTTGCGGAGCGGAGTTATTGTCATTTCAATGATCGTGGGTCCAGTTTCAAAAGTGATACTCATCCCTATTGAAAATCACGAATCTGATCATTCTAAACAGTAATGCAAACCTCTTTCTATAGGATGATTGTCACTTTTGAAACTGGACCCACGACCATTGAAATGACAATAACTCCGCTCCGCAACATCGTATCTCATCGATCGAGGTGTCAAAATACGCAGAACAAAATTATGCACTTGGTTCTTTGCTTCGATTAATGCATACTCTTTCGAGCCGTTATATATTGGATCATTTCTAAGTGTTTCGATACTTTTTGTGAGCAGTTTATTACTTCATACATGCTGAAGGGGCAAGGATGCAAGGTTTTGACGAACTGCAATGTTATGTTTATCAATTTTTTGGAATTGATCATTGCCGGCTCTTTATCATTAGCATGACTTAACTTAAATAAAATATAGTTTGTACATGTAGCTGTATTGCTATATGTTGGTCTCATAATGTTGTACCGTATGAGTTTTGTACAGTTGCCGATTCTTATTTAGTTTATTGGTTATTTTTATCTTTATCTTAGAACATAGTGCTTTTTGTTAGATTTATTTAATAATCAAACCACACCAAATGTCCCTAAAGTTATAAAATCGGTGAATCCAGCTTGTTGTTTACCAACTTCCTGCATCTAATAATCACACACGGCAGTGCTGCGTGATTCGCGCATGGCATACTTCGCCAACTTTGGGCAGGGTGCGCTTGAACATCTAAACACGATGACCATGCGCAGTTTAAAGTATGATTTAAGCCCTGCCCCAAACTATATATTATTGGTCTCATTAATACATAGTGTGAATTGGCTGAAAATTAGCCAAAAACCAATCAAATTGCCTGTTGACATCCAAAACCACACCCGTAGATCCAAAACATAATAATGATAAAATTGGATACTTTACACCCGACATGTATTGGTCTCGCTATGAGTTTTAAAATAATGGGCTTGATTGCGTCTCAACAATTTGTAGAACTCGTAGCTCTACCAATAGATGGTGTGACCAGTGATGTAGTGCCCGGCAGTATGCATGCGCACCTACAGGGAATGAGCTTTAATTAACACTTGATTGATCATTACTTACCATGCGTATGGTGTAATAGTGCAGTAGTCATGGTCTGTATCCCTAAGCACAATGAGAGACCAGGTACTAAATCTGGTTGCCCGGCAGTATGCATACGCACCATAAGGGCATGTGCTTTTAAAATTGGCGCTCAGTGATGTGTTTTGCTTTCAAATAGTATGATGTATGCAGTAGTCATGGACTAGTACCTCTAGCATGTCTTTAGACCAGGCGCTAATCAATTTGTAAACACTACTGATGTAAACAATGGTCAACTCATCTACATGTATATGAATCCAATGTCCAAATGATTTGACAGGGCTACTACAACATTCCAAAATAAAATTTAAAAAAATAGAAAAAATCTGATGGGCCTAATTGGGGAAAGCTAGGGTATTGGATTGGATTTCACATTTTGCAACAAGTTGCTTTTTTGTCAGTGCAATTTAGATCATGTAAGATGGTTATGCAATTCCTTTAAGGATGTTCCCCTGCAGTGGCGTACCCAGCTTTTGGAAACTGGGGGGGGGGGGGGGGGGTGACCATAGGTGTACCGACGAAAGGCATGATGTACCAACAATTTTTTTTACAGACTCCCCCCCCCCCCCAAAAAAGGCGTAAAACTTGCACAATTATTTTCCTGTGACCAGCTGAAATCTTGATAAGGGGGGGGGGGGGGGGGAGGGTAGGGATCGCAAAAATCAAAATCGCAAATCTACCGACGGAGGGTCGTTTTTACCGACGGGGTTATTTCGGGGGGGGGGGGGGGGGTATGCAACATCTTTTGATATTTTATAGAGTTTGCTCAGCTCCACAATAATCTGAAATTTGAGCTTGATCGGATGAGCGGTTCAAACGTTATGACAATTTAAGTGTCAAAAACAAAGCAGAATTTAAGCGTTAATTTCTTTTGTTTTTCATTAGGTTTATTTACCCCTTAGCAAAATAAATTATTTATGCTAAAATGTTTAATTCAGATTTTTTTATTTTGGGAGCTTGTCAAATACAGTCTTTAGAACATTTCCTGTGCTGCGGGAGTCTATAAGACATCTGCATAATTAATTATGCTTAATTATCGAAAGAATCTTTAGGTTATCAAAAAATGAGGATAATCAATACACTTAATTAACTTTTTCAAGTTCACACACTTTACAAAATGCATTACCACTTGGTATATGTTGGCTATACCAGTGGCGGATCCAGGATTAAATTTTACGGGGGGCTGACACCAAAAATAAAATCGTAAAAGGTCCCCAATTTTTTTGGCCGTCAGCTCGTGAAATTCTGCTAAGTGGGGGGGGGGGGGGGGGGGGGGGGTAGGGGGTAGCGATGTGGTTGACCCAAAACCAGGCACAAAAAAAATCGCAGGGTACTACAAGTGGCAAATGTACCGACGAACCTACCTATGTCTCTGAAAAAGGTTAAAGTGGTACAAAAAAAGGTATATTGTCAAATTTTACGGGCGCGTACACAAAAAATGTATATTGTAACATTTTACAGGGGTGCCTGCCCCCTCCGCCCCCTGTATCCGTCACTGTATACAACTCTTCTTATTTCCTGTGCTGCAGGAATCAAATGGAGTTTCCA
This sequence comes from Ophiura sarsii, assembly GCA_035610835.1. Taxonomy (NCBI): domain Eukaryota; kingdom Metazoa; phylum Echinodermata; class Ophiuroidea; order Amphilepidida; family Ophiuridae; genus Ophiura; species Ophiura sarsii. The sequence goes on from CM069452.1 coordinate 71,633,494, forward strand.
ATAAAAAAAATACCTAGGGAGTAAAAAAAAAACATGAAAAAATATAGACTGCCCTCTTGGCTGAAAAATAATACAAAAACAAAAGAATTCAAAATTACTTAAAATGGTTATATCTGTTGAACCGGACACCCGATTCACCTCCAGTAAAATACTTTTTTGTTGTACTCAAACAGCTCGACCTTATACTTCAATATCAAGAATTGTTTCTAGCGATAGGAGCATTCTTCTTTCAACCACACTTACACTTACCTTCCACGCGGCAGGCGTCTGCAGACGACATTCCACAAGTCCACAAAATGTTTTAAAAATGTCACAATTATTGAATTTCAATACCATGTTTGGAATCACCATGAGAAATGCATTGCAGTAAATACAAACATGCCTAGTGTTTGTTCAGTAATCCTTGAGATAGACTTTGAAAATTGGGAAAGGCTTCTGAAAAATCTGTTTTCTATAGTGGTAAAACTAATACCCGCGTGGAAAGTGTTATCTCTCTCGGATCTCTCAGTGCCCCCTTTAAATGAATGCCCTGTCATGCGAGATTTTAGACTTGCTGCAAGTCCTTGGGCAGCAAAGATACTCTTTACATACAGATAATCTCCCAATATTAGACCTCTACTCTCCCTAAAAAAAAGGACTGATTTTTAGATTGCTTTATTATCCCTACCATACCACCACCACTCACAGATCCCACCACTACATGTCCACTTGTCGCGTGCATGCTACAAAACACACCATTGACACTACAATCACTGCGTAACTGAACTCCCACATATGGGCTGTCATATTATGAAAATTGCCACATCCGAAAACCGAACTTACCCCGAGAACCGACCGGCCCGAAGTTACTGCAACTAAGGGAAATGAAAATCCTGTTTACATATTTCAACAGGTGTGGATATGTGGCTGGTAGTGGTACTGGTAAGGCCTACTATGGATAATGGGCATGCAACGTACAGTATGTGATACATAGGCTAAAAGTGACATCCAGCAGTACGCCTTGAATCAAGGCTAGCGAGATTTTGAAAAAGAGGCCAGCAGTCAACAGTTCGCCTACCAATTAGAACGTCGGGATGGCACAACCTAAAAGTAACAATATGCAAATTACGTTTACTGTCTGCACATTTCAAATGTGTACATTGTGTCTGGGTTTAATTTGCAAACCTCCACATATTAGGCAATTTATTTTTGTTGCCCTCAGCGACCATTAACCATAAAATCTTAAAAATCAGGGTCGCAATTTTTTTTTTTAAGATTGAAATTTTACTCAATTTGTCCAAATATTACTATTTTCTGCTTGAATAGATAGCTTTAAAACTATTATCACACTAGAAACATTCGTCAAATTGACATTTACCAATTTTGTCTTGGCATTATCCACGGTCTGTCAGTAATATTTGTCAGCAAAAAAAGAAGAAAAAAAGATAAACCGACTAACCGATTGACTTCAAGATTTTTTGCACTTGAGGGCAACACAACAATTTATGTTTTTGGCCTTAGTGAAAATTGCAGATTCATAGTTAAGGAAAATTAATCTATTTAGTTAAATCAAACATTAATAACATTAATGTTCTGGAACATGGGCTGATGCTTTGAACGGATGAGATGGTTCACTGATCAATATTTGCTGTCTAGAAAATATTACGTTACGCTTTCTTCCCCCGAGTGTATTTTGTTTAACACTTTGCACACGGCTATTGGTTTTACAATACAAAACAGATTTTTCAGAAACCTTTCCCAACTTTCAAGGCTTACCTTAAGGCTTATTGAACCAATACTAGGCATGTTTGTACTTATTTCAATGCATTTTACACAACGATTCCAAATATAGTAATGAAATCAAATAATTTTTACATTTTTGAAACATTTTGTGAAATTTTGGAATGTCGTCTGCAGACGTCTGCCGCGTGTAAAGTGTTAACGTACCCTGAAAAAATATATTTCCGTTGTCCCAGACAATTGTGTCAATAAAGGATGTAATAATATTGAAATTATTAATGAAGACGTACATGTATGATCTCAATTCAGAATGGATTGAGGGTTTTAAAGTGTCAAATATCACCTTTTTGAAGTTTTTGATTTGATTTTTTGAATTTTGTGAGTGCTTTTATTATCATCAAGCGATTTGGGTATTTTTTACTCAAAATTATTTCTGTTAGCTTTGTTCAAAAAAATTGGGTCAAAAAAGTGGATTCTCTGATCCATTTCCTTTCCAAAAATGTATACTTTTATATACATTTGAGTCATAGTTCAATAATTACAGCACTCACAAAATTCAAAGAGTGACTTCCTTGAGTCCCCGTCCCCCCCCCCCCCCCCTTAAAGGTAGGTGTTCCGATTGTTAGCCCGATTTGAAACTTGATGTTTTCTATTCTATCCTTAAAATAGTTGTATTCCAAAGTTTGAGTTGCATATAACTCCAATGGTTCTTATTTAAAAAGCACAAAGTGACATGAAATTTGCCCATTGAAGTAGTACACAAACTGGCCGGGTGGTTAACCACTTTTGGCAGCCTTCACTGTATTTTAACCTATAATATGTCTAAATGGAACATATCTTGTCCCAAACATTTTACAGACATAATGAGAAAATATGAGGCTTCTTCCGATGGGCAAAAAAAAACCCATCAAAAATCCTTTGCGGCATTTTCCTCATATCTACAGACTGTAACAAAAAAAGTTATACAATCGCAATTTTATTTTTAGTTCAATGTTAAAATCTTGCAATGTCAAAATCTCTTACACTCTATGTTAAGTTCCGTTTTGGCTACCAGAATCATTTTATTTGGTCTTTTTAACTACTTGCGTTTACAATTTATGACCAATCTACTAAGTCGTCTAGAAATCGGGTTGGGCCACTTTCACAATAATATCATACAATCTTGCTTGTATGAATTCAATGGTTAGGGTATCATGCAAGAAGCATTAAAGAGAACAATATAATTCTTTTTCAAATAGTTTTTATTTCATTTGAATAAATAAATTCATAAAATAAATAAATTATATTTTTAAAGACCTAACCTTCTTTGTAATACTTTTAACCACTTGAAACGAACCATTGTTGTCTAACAAGAGCGCTCTACTGCTATGTTCCTGGTTCGATTCCATGCATATTCATCCCAGTGGTTTTGCCATTGATTAAACCAAAGTGGCCCAGGTGATTTCATGACTACTTTAGACAATTTATCATATCTCTGCTTACCGAACATCGCTTGTCATGAAACAAAGCTTATTCGAAAGCTAAGAAAATTCCCCTTGCATACCATTAAAATTCGAAACAGAATTTCTACGGGAGATATTTTTAATATTTTTTTCAAAACTGTATAACTTTTTTTTGTTACAGCCTGTATACCAGCTGGAGTGGTGAACAATTTTAGTTTGCATGCACAAGTCAATAATATACCCGAAACTTGGTATGGGGTATGCATAACTTTGGACACACACATCTTGATTAATTCTATTGTTAGGCAAACAATGTTGAGCCAAAATATTACGAAAATTTGTCAAAACAATTTTGGTAAAAAAGGGTCGGTTGAACCGATATTTGGTTTTTTGGACGCGCGCCTAAGCTTCACTTTTACAGGAGTGTTATTTGGTACTTTTAAGAGAAAAAAATGATTTGAGATTGGATGACCAAGGGCGGTTTCAGTCAACATTGACTTTGGGTACGTATGATCAATCCAAAAAACACAGAAAAGTTTTTTTTCGTACTGTGCTTGTGATTTCCCCAAATTAGGGGTGTTTTTGGAAGCTTTTTCCGCAATTTCCAAAAATTAGGGGTCATTTTGGAAGCTTTGTCCGCGACTTCAAAAATTAGGGGTGTTTTTGGAGGCTATGTCCGCAAAAACGAAAATCAAATAAGAATGAGAGTTGGGTGATATATCACAAATCGAAAAAAAGTTATTGATTATCCTTTTCTGTTGCATTGTGGGATCGCAAAAGGGCAAAATCTGCCCCGTTCTGGATCCCACAATGCATCAGAAAAGGATAATGAATGGATTTTTTCCGATTGGCGATAAGGCTTATTGTCCTGGGGAATCGGAAAAGGGATATTTTGGAGCTTATTTTCCGACAAAATGTCCGCAAAACACCGTCAAATGGGGGGGGGGGGGGGTGTATTACAAGATCCTGACACAGTCATGTGTTACCCCTCTGAATACGAAACGAGAACACCGGGGTCCAAGGTTTCCCAAATAAAGCAACATTGTGTCTTCATCCTTCTCTGTTACTCTTTCTTTTTAGAATAAAACATGAATAAATAACCATTTTGTCGTCTTCTCTCTTTCTTGTACTTTCTAGAATGAAACATACTTGTGCAGACGATTCACCACTTTTGTGACCAAATATAATCTGATGTCGAAGGATAATCTCATCGTACCAATTCTTGGCGAGGAAGGACAGGCGAATGAGAGCGAGGCGTAGGAGGATGTTGATGGATTTGTAACCATGACAATAATGCAACATTTGTAACTCTTTATCTTATTTGACAAGGAGAGTCAAGATAGATGAGAAAAGACGTCGGAAAGGAATGAATTGATGTGTAACTGACAAACAGTTTTAAAGGCATATTAATAATAATAAGGCTATATATTAAAAAAAATATTTTGTCTCAAAGCTCTCAAAGCGTGTTAGTTAATTGGTGCGCGTTATATTTTTAATTTTTTTTTTAAATTTCAACAAACAAAAAAATCCCAAAGTTTCACCAATTTTTTTTAAAGATTTTCATTGATCACATCATTTTAAATACAAAAGGTCACTTTAACAAGGATTTCAATATTTTATATTCAAAAAAACAAAAAACCTTAACAAAACCCGTATTCCGCATTAGGTTTTGAAAAACTGAAGAGCTTTGAGACAAAAGATTTTTTAATATAGCCATATGCATGGGACTTATTGAAAGCCTTACGATGTAAACAGCCTCGAAGCGCTTTAAATCGTTAAAACTACAACAGGACCATATGCTAAAAATATACAATCAATATAACTATTACACATATTAAAATAAACCAAAACCAGATAGTCAATATATTATACAATATTTTCATCGAACGCCCTCAAAATGCAATTTTTTGGCCAAATTACATTTATAACTATGAAACTAAAAGTCTTGTAAGTTACGAAGCAGTTCGTTTCATATTTACTTCAAAATCAGATTTTGAAAGAACCCGACAGTTTATTTTCTGAGTGTTTTTTGTGTGTTCGTAAATAGAATTCCATGGTTTGACACTGTGTTAATGCCATTTACAGTGTTTCTGGTTGCGACCGTAACTGTACACAAGTGAACACACCCATGCGCGTAAGCGCCTCCGAACGAGTACCTTGTTTACACACCCTCAACCGTGGACCTAAAATAGTCCACGGCTGAAGGTGTGTAAGCACATTAATGTCCTCGTTTGGCGGTGTTTACACACGTTCGTGTGTATGTTAAGGAAAAAAAGGTTTCAACGTCAACTGCGGACGTATTGTAAATACCCCAGATTTCGATGAGCGCCATCTATCGACCATCTTGAGCTCAGATAAAGCCTATAACAACTGCAAACGTCCACGGTTGAAGGTGTTTTAACACATAAAGGTCCACGTTTGGAGGCGCTTACGTACACGCCCTCTACGGAATGCTTTATGATGAAAATCAATACAAATATGTTGAAAAATTCCTTAAATTGTAAGCAGATTTCCATTATGATTTAGGAAAGTTTTGCGATGTGTTGGTTTTTTAACGGAAAATACAGTATAAAATAGATTGATTTGAGTCCAGGATATTTTTTCTGGATAGAGTCAGCGTCATGCTATGGACATAATTCTAACGATGCGTGTGTATAATGTGGGTAAACCTGGAAGTGCATTCATCAATGTGTTTTTTAGAATACATCTAATATTTAAATATTCCGTGGTTTGTCATGGGTAGGTAATATGGATGAAAATATGTTTGTCTACTCGAATTGAATCAATATTTAATGTAGGTAGATTTCTTTTTGATGTTATTGATTATTTTCAAATACACACTGAATGACGGTCAAAAAAGAACTTAGTTGACTTGCCCTTTAAGTGCCAACATCTGTGTAGGTTGGTCGGTTGAATTCTTTTTGGTTTTTAGATAACCAAATACATACTACACAAGAACACAGATTTTACCATTTAATATTTAACAAATAAGTGAATATTAGACAATTTCATACGTTAGGTTAAACATAACTAGAGCACATATTGGTATCAATTCGTCGCTGTTCTGACATACCGGCACATGTGCCATTTTGGGCAAAATGAGTTAAGTTGCATTTTATGATCTACAAGTGAAACTCTTTATTCTCCAAAAAAATTGAGACAAAAAGGTAATTAATTAATGAGATACCGCACTAATTAGTGTCGTATGCCAGGGTTTTAACATAATACCGGCATGAAAACCTCATTTTGTATTCTGACATACCGGCACATCACGATATTCTGCCATAGACCACTGTGTAACTACATACCGGCATATCACTGGCATGTCGCTGTAGGACTGTCTGACATACCGGCACATGACTTTATGACATAATTTCTCCTAATTAATAATTGCAATTTGTTGTTGTAACATGCTCATAACAAACATAAGTATATATCTAGTGTTCTTTGGCAATGATAGTGACATTTGATGTAAATGCTCTTTAACAAGTCTTTAAAAATTGGAAAATTTTCAAACGCTGTTTTTCGTGATGTGCCGGTATGTCAGAACATCGACGAATTATAACCAATATATGATATTTGAAAATAGTTTAGAAATATCAAAAATCGACCATTAATTTTCAGATTTTAGGGTTGGTCGCAAAGGGCAACATTTTGTTAAGGCCTACGACCATGTGTTTTGAACTCGCCACCCTTCGTGTTGCGTCTCCAGATCTTATTTTGGTAGGGTTTTTTCCTCAGAATTTTGCTTTCTGGAAATACACTTGAAATATTTTGTTTCTTTGCTCTTCTAAAACAGTTTTAAGAGATGAAAGAATTGATTTAATAGTAACATATTCCCATTAAATGCCCATAAATGTTTGACACTGCGCGGAAGCACTCGGCTGTTGTCGCTGAGTAACATTCGCATATGGTCGATTGATTTTCAGGACATTTTTCTTTACCTCTCTGCTGTAAAATGGTCTACTTGCTTACTATTTAACACTTTCCACGCGGCAGGCCTCTGCAGACGACATAAACATTTCACAATTATTGAGTTTCATCTGAGACTAATATATTAGTCTCAGGTTTCATTACCATATTTGGAATCACCATGAGAAATGCATTGTATTAAGGGGGACTCAAGGAAGACACTTCATGAATTTTGTGAGTGCTGTAATTACTCAAATGTATATAAAAGTATACATTTTTGGAAGAAGAAAACAATCCATTTTTCCTACTTTTTTGTCAAAATTTCAAAAAATATTAGATTAGGTTAAAAAAATGAGAAATTCATCCCGAAGTTAGTGTCTTAACATCATAATCATGCAATTTGGGCATTTTTTACTCAAACATTATTTTTGTTACCTTTGTTCAACAAATATTGGGTCAAAAAAGTGAATTTTGTAATTTTCTCAAAAAATCAACATTTTTAGGCAAAATTGATGCCAATTTTGGATTTTCTTTCCAAAAATGTATACTTTTTATATGCCTTTTGATATAAACAAGACAAAAACTTCCTTGAGTCCCAGTAATTCATAAGATAAGAATTTGATGAAAGTTGGAAAAGGTCTCTGAAAATCTGTTTTGTATAATGGTAAAACTAATAGCTGCATGGAAAGTGATTGTAACTAAATTATTGACTAATACACTGCTGTATATAAAGTGTCATGTACTTTTTTATTTATTTGTTTATTAGTTTATTAAAATTAGCCGTATGAAAATGTTATGTTTCACCAAATTTGATTGATTTTTGTCTCGCCTGATGTAATCGGAAAGAGACTATGTTATCACTATTTCTGTCCGGCGTATGGCGTATGCCGTCCGCCGTCCGCCGTCAGCCGTGTGCTAAGAAATACCTTTGTGACGCGATATCTGGAGATCTGTAAGGCCTATTGTGATGGGACTTGGTGGAGGGAAGGGGGGTGGTGCGTTCTGTTGCTGATTGATTTTTCAAGGTCATCGGGGGTCATTCATGGTCATCGGGGTCAAATATGCTTAAAACTTTTGAGACGCGTTGTGACGCGATATCTAGAGATCCGTAAGGCCTATCTTGATGGGACTTGATGTCAGGGAAGGGGGTGGGGTGTTCTTTTGCTGATTAGATTTTCAAGGTCATTGGAGGTCATTCAAGGTCATCGGGGTCAAATATGGGGTCAAATAAGATCCGTAAGGCCGATCTTGATGGGATTTGGTGGAGGGAAGGGGGTGGTGTGTTCTTTTTGCTGATTAAATTTTCAAGGTCACCAGAGGTCATCGGGGTCAAATATGGGGTCAAATAGATCAGTAAGGCCTATATTGATGAGATTTGGTGGAGGGAAGGGGAGTGGTGTGTTCTTTTTGCTGAATAAATTTTCAAGGTCATCAGAGGTCATTCAAGGTCATCGGGGGTCAAATAAGATCCATAAGGCCTATCTTGATTGGATTTGGTGGAGGGAAGGGGGATGGTGTGTTCTTTTTGTTCTTAATTTTTCGGGGTCATCAGGGGTCAAATATGGGGTCAAATATATCAGTAAGGCCTATCTTGATGGGATTTGGTGGACGGAAGAGGGATGGTGTGTTCTTTTTGTTGATTAATTTTTTGGGGTCATTGGGGGTCAAATATGGGGTCAAATAGATCAGTAAGGCCTATCTTGATGGGATTTGGTGGACGGAAGGGGGATGGGGTGTTCTTTTTGTTGATTATTTTTTCGGGGTCATCGGGGGTCAAATATGGGGTCCAATAGATCAGTAAGGCCTATCTTGATGGGATTTGGTGGACGGAAGAGGGATGGTGTGTTCTTTTTGTTGATTAATTTTTCGGGGTCATCGGGGGTCAAATATGGGGTCAAATAGATCAGTAAGGCCTATCTTGATGGGATTTGGTGGACGGAAGAGGGATGGTGTGTTCTTTTTGTTGATTCATTTTTCGGGGTCATCGGGGTCAAATATGGGGTCAAATAGATCAGTAAGGCCTATCTTGATGGGATTTGGTGGACGGAAGAGGGATGGGGTGTTCTTTTTGTTGATTATTTTTTCGGGGTCATCGGGGGTCAAATATGGGGTCAAATAGAAAAGTAAGGCCTATCTTGATGGGATTTGGTGGACGGAAGAGGGATGGTGTGATCTTTTTGTTGATTAATTTTTCGGGGTCATCGGGGGTCAAATATGGGGTCAAATATGGGGTCAAATAGATCAGTAAGGCCTATCTTGATGGGATTTGGTGGAGGGAAGGGGGGTGGTGTGTTCTTTTTGTTGATTAATTTTTCGGGGTCATCGGGGGTCAAATATGGGGTCAAATAGATCAGTAAGGCCTATCTTGATGGGATTTGGTGGACGGAAGAGGGATGGTGTGTTCTTTTTGTTGATTAATTTTTCGGGGTCATCTGGGGTCAAATAGATCAGTAAGGCCTATCTTGATGGGATTTGGTGGAGGGAAGGGGGTGGTGTGTTCTTTTGGTTGATTAATTTTTTGGGGTCATCGGGGGTCAAATATGGGGTCAAATAGATGAGTAAGGCCTATCTTGATGGGATTTGGTGGAGGGAAGGGGGGTGGTGTGTTCTTTTTGTTGATTAATTTTTCGGGGTCATCGGGGGTCAAATATGGGGTCAAATAGATTAGTAAGGCCTATCTTGATTGGATTTGGTGGAGGGAAGGGGGGTGGTGTATTCTTTTTGCTGATTAAATTTTCACGCTCATCGGAGGTCATTCAAGGTCATCTGGGGTCAAATAAGATCCGTAAGGCCTATCTTGATGGGATTTGGTGGACGGAAGAGGGATGGTGTGTTCTTTTTGTTGATTAATTCTTCGAGGTCATCAGAGGTCATCTGGGGTCAAATAAGATCCGTAAGGCCTATCTTGATGTGATTTGGTGGAGGGAAGGGGGTTGGTGTGTTCTTTTTGCTGATTACATTTTCAAGGTCATCAGAGGTCATCTGGGGTCAAATAAGATCTGTAAGGCCTATCTTGATGTGATTTGGTGTAGGGAAGGGGGTGGTGTGTTCTTTTTGTTGATTACATTTTTCAAGGTATTACATCCCTTGCATTAACTACAATGCATACCTCTGTGACAGTGCTACATTGTATCATGTGTTTCATCATCATTTCTTTCAAGTCACTTTTGATGAACAGGCGAGACGCGCCGTTCGAGAACCGCCTTGTTTTTATGTGTTGTCTAGACCAACCTGAAGTTAAAATGTTTGTGGTTTTTTTGTTCTCCACCGCCCACCCCTATTTTTCAAAATTGGAAAAAGAATGTGTTTACGCAGTACCAACCTACCTACTCAATATTTTTAAATTCCAGCAAAAGTTTGAAATTCTTAATTGTAAAACTATTGTTTTGTTTAGATCTTTCATCTATTTTGGTCATTATTAAAACATCCAAGTGAAAAAATAGTAAAACATGATTAGGTCCTTATTTATAGGTTTTTGGGAAAAGTGTACTTCAGGTCCCAGATTCTGGACTGTACTAGTATTATAAACTGCTCACAAAAAGTATCGAAACACTTAGAAATGATCCAATATATAACGGCTCGAAAGGGTATGCATTAATCGAAGCAAATAACCAAGTGCATAATTTTCTGCGTATTTTGACACCTCGATCGATAAGATACGATATTGCGGAGCAGAGTTATTGTCATTTCAATGACCGTGGGTCCAGTTTCCAAGGTGACACTCATCCCTATTGAAAATCACGAATCTGATCATTCTAAACAGTAATGCAAACCTCTTTCTATAGGGTGATTGTCACTTTTGAAACTGGACCCACGACCATTGAAATGACAATAACTCCGCTCCGCAACATCGTATCTCAACGATCGAGGTGTCAAAATACGCAGAACAAAATTATGCACTTGGTTATGTGCTTCGATTAATGCATACCTTTTCGAGCCGTTATATATTGGATCATTTCTAAGTGTTTCGATACTTTTTGTGAGCAGTTTAGTCAGATACTGACTGACACGCCCTGTATCGTTTTATACTGGTACAAAGTCGAGTGTTCCAGTATCGGAAGATACTGCTACATATCAGTGGCTTTATACCAGTACATATCATTGGCATTTTTAACCTCTGCCAATTTATGTTTCTTGTTTTATGCATATTTTCTGAGTTGCAGTGAACCAATTGATTGGCCTTTCAGAGCTCTCTTTCGAGAGTTACCAGTTTGATTTTTAATCACTCTGGTCATTAACCTTGTTAATGTCTGTTGGGCTATATTGTTCACATTTGCGCTTCATATACAAAAAAAAAAATATATATATATGGTCGAATCCAACGAAAAGTGTACACGGCTAGATTTTTAGGGTCCAGTTTCAAAATGCTTCGATCTCTTTTTCCTTTTTCCCACTCAAAGTCAACATATCAAGCTTGTATGGAAAAAAAGTGCCATCACTAATCTCTCCAATTGACCACGTGGCGGAATGATGAAGTTGAAGGTACACTTCTCAATGTTACCTTCAAATACAAGTACCATATTTTGATTAAGTTTTTATAATTCCACCTATTTACATATTGCATTCAAATTTGTGATTGTATTGTATTCAGAAGATGCTAATGCTGATAGAAAGTGGACCACTTTAAGTGGACATATTTGTACAGGTACTCATCTTTTTTTACATTTTAGATTCACACAGTTAGGTAGCATTTTCAGGCTCTCAATACTTTGAAACATGAGGTTGAGTCACTTTGTATACTTTCACCAAGATGATTTTAATGAACATTTGTTTTTATGTACCTCAAAGAGGGGGAATGACCCTTTCTGGAAAATTTAGAATTTTGAGCATGCGCCAGAAACTTAAGTACATAGAGAAATGTGGACATTTTGTATTCGTAGGTAACAGTTCATGTATACGTAGGTATAAGAGAAGTAAAACTGTAATAAATTAATGTTGTACTTAATTTATGCTGCATTTTGGGGGTGAAATGAACATGCAGGGTTGTTAACAATATTTGTTTTTAAATTAACATGTTAAAACATGTTTAAATCCTAATATTATGGACATATTCCCCAATAGTTTACTTTAAATAGATACTAGAATATTAATTTAATGTTGAAAAAATATACAATATCTAACTCTCAGCTGTGATTTTGAATAGGTTTATTAAGAACAAAATATCAGGCAACAATTTTAAGCATTCCTATAAGAGAAAAACATGTTAAGACCTAAAGCACGGTAGCTAATATTGCAATAATCAAAGTATTCGTAGGTAACACATTTGTTCTCAACTTTAACTTCGTTGACTAAGAACGGTTGGATTCTTTGATTTTACATATGTTTAAGAGGCAAAATTGTACTCGACGTAGTTTTTATGCCCTGGATCGCGTGTGAGAGGGTGAATGTCGTACAGCAAAATAAAAAGGTGTCTTGTTTGACGTTAAATGTTGATAATATATAAGAATGTGCGCTCAGCACTGCTTTTACAAAACAGTCAGAATTGCGTAATATTCAACATTTGAATAAAAAGCAAGATTAACCAAATAAACATTAAAATTATATAAAACTATGTTCCTATTTCTAAGATATAAAAGAAAACATCCTAAACATCAATAAACTCACTAGGCCTATACTGTTAGTATTATTGATCATCTAATTTGGTTAAGGAATGTTGATTAAAATTAATTAACACATGATAATTACGGCAGATTTTTTTTTATTATGCTAACGTATCGGATCATCCAATTTTGTAAGTGTCTTTCTTGCTTGACTTTCAATTATTAAGAATGTGCGTTTAACTTCTACAAAACAGTCAGAAGTGTGTAATATTTAACAAGATGATGACAACATACATATCGTACTGGGTCAAAATTTCGTAAAGGTATAGTTAAACAATCAATTAACTCGCTAGTATAATATTCTTACTCATCTCATTTGGCAAAAAGCATGTTCATCATTAAAACTAAACATAATGAAATATTAAGCATATAGAAACTTTTTAAGTAAGATACCTCTGATCATACAGCCTTGTAATCTCTACTTAACAAGTTTAGTGGATCTTGTTGTATTCTTTGTGTAGTTAGTTCCTTATCTCTCTCTTGTCACGAGAATGAATATCTAGTAGAACATAATTACTCTTTGTTTATTATAGGACATTTTAGAATGTTAAGAATGAACGTTTCAGTTTCCGTGTGAATCCAAAGTATTGGATCGAATCAACTATTGAACATTTCCTCGAGCCATCATTAATTAGAAAGCAAGCGGTTTTCATTTAGCAAACAGTTTGATTTGCCTGTAATTCATAATCTTGAATGTCAGGTTATTTGTTTTAAGCAATAAAACAACCGGTTGTCTTCCTCAATTTGTTCTAAATGAAGGAGGCAAGTGAGTCTTCTAGCAGTTATCATTTTGAATAGCTGTTTTAAACACGAAAGCCAGATCGCTTTTTAATTCATTTATTATATACTTTGAAATAATTTCATATCAGACCTTATATTATATATATAAGTTTAATATGAGCCGAACATGTTCAAAGTCTAGAATATTCAAATGTCGTGCATTTCAGTCCACAGCGCGCGGAATAAAGCACATACAACTTACAGCAAGACATCCAGTTGTCAGATTAGAATTAAGATATAATTTGGAATTTGTATCATTCTAAAAGTCGTACATAGTAAGTTTTTTATCGAGTTTCAACCGGAGGCAGATTCCGTTTGACATAGAATCACCAATATGAAATATCAATGTTGTTTGATTTAAAAACACTAATCTAATAGGTTTTGCCACGACAGAGATATTGTCGGGCATGTGCCTTTCAGTGGGATTTTCTTTTAAATCAACCACTGCTTAGTTCAATTACACTAATTAATGAATGTCGGAAGCATTATTCATGAACAATTCTTGATTTGAGACTGAAATCAGCTAGGCCTACCCTTGATTCCCTCCCACCTTTAAAAAAAAGGGAAAATGTTTTACTAAATTTCTTGTTCACTTAAAATACGTTTTGGTGACATTACACAACCTGCCCGAGCAAAAATGAAGCAAGTTATTTTATATTTGTGACACATGAATTCCATTTTCAAATACAACTACAATAATGGCCAATATTATGTACCTCAGTAGTCACTTCTCTGCAATTCCAGAGGAAGTTGGTTAACTACGTATACATCATATCGACAAGCTGGTTTAAAACAATATTACGCACCAAACGATATTATTCCCGTCTTATACATTCCTGCTAAATATTTACATAATATAAGGTGCGAATGAAAGCGAAAAACAATACAGGAATTGCACCATGCTCATTAACTAATATATAGGTTACCTACGAATACAAAATGGAATATGAGAAAATTGATTATAAAGCCGAAATTTCATGGATATTATGACTAAATGTACCCATTTTAAGACGATCAACGGGTAATCTATGGATATAAATAACATTCATTCACTCTTACTCCAACAAAAAATATGTTCTCGGCAAAACCAGTGTGATTACACCATGCATTTTATTTAAATTAACACCTCCTATTTTCATTTAATAAGGGGATATTATTTTTTTCCCTCCAAATATAAATATAATAATATATCCAGTCAGATTGTATGATTGCGCACTGCTTGTATGTAAAATAAAATCATTTAGGGCCAATATGCACCGTGTATATTATTGAATGTTGCCTACATATACATGTTACCTCCGAATACAACATGAAGTCAATGCACGAGAAGCTGTTACTGATTATTTATATAAACATTAATCACCCCCATTGCGATTTAAATCAACTGTCAGAGGATGTCTTTGCGTGAATAACATAAACAACTACACTAATAAGAGTAACAAGATTGAGACAGAGGGAGGCTATATTCAATCAAATTTTAAGACAACAACAAATTGTTGATGCATTTGTACGCAAACTACAGAATTTTGTGAAAAGTTACTTACAAAAAGCTGAAAGATTGATGCAAAACTTCTCTGTGGCTTGCCGAACGCAGCGCACATTTCTACTTTATTCCAGTCGATACAAGTATGTAACAACAGAGGGAATAACCACGGCATCGTTATTTGTATTTGAAGGTAAAAGTTCATATTTCAAATTTGCCTACGAATACAGCCTTTTATTGCTGATAATTCAAAAAATGTTGCCTTCAAAATGATAAAACTTGGCACACATGTACATTGTATCACACTTCGCTTATTCTATAGATATCATTCACTAATCTGTGTTTATATTAAAATGGCAGTGTTTTAAATAGGTATTCGGAGGTAATGCATTTTTTTTACCAAACCGATCGTTTCCGCTTTTAAAATTTCTAACAGCTTTATCAAAAAATCGACTTGAATGTGGACAATGCATTTAAGTATTTAACATATTTAGGTATCCTTACAGCACAAATTACACTACCTCGGGCGAATTCTTCCCCGAAAGTGAGATTTAACAAACATGTATTGGTAGGTAACGTCAAAACTTACCACAGCCAAAAAAATCACAACAATTCAGGGGATTGATCAAAAGTAACAAAAATTACAAGAGGCATTCTTGAGATATCCACCAATCAAACAGATAAAATTATTTCCGCTTAAGCTCGTTTTCATCTAAACGGTTATATGTCTAAAATAAAACCTTAACAACTATTTTGTAAAAAGGGTGAAAAATAGCAGGTTTATTGCTCGCATACGCCCAATTGTGCATAGAAGTTAGTCATATTATATATGGCGCGAAGCGTCTCATCGAGGCGGATACGTATAACACAAAAATAAAATAGTCAAGATAATAAATATTTTATTATAGGCCTGAACATCACGTGTACACTTTTCGTTGGATTCGACCATATATATAAAATGTTCTAGCATCGGGTGATACTGGAACATAATTATATCGGGTGATACTGGAACATAATTATGTACCAGTATCACCCGATAAAGGGAAATATTCATTGGGAGATTAACCATCACAATTCAGCATTTATGTCTACTAAATGGTAATGGGACAAATCACTACTTGTAGCATGTCAAGGGTTAAGCGCCAGTAGGCTGTAACTGAACTTTTGGGCAAAATGAGATTTTGGTACCAAAATAATCCATATAACCCACAGATTTAAGTAGAGCCGAAGTACATAGAACAAAAATTTGGTTTGTGTTTGGTTTTCCCCTGATTTAATGTATTTTATTAATAATTTCCTCTCATTGCTTCTCACTGGCATAATATTTTGGTGTTTGGTGTCATTTCTACACTATTATATAAGGTTATTTGCGGCTTTGACTACATTGATGAATGCGGATAGTTATAGTCAAGTTATAATTCAAGGAAATCGCCTAGGCGTCTATCGATTGGCGTGAGTTCATTGATACCATGACATCACAAAATAGTTTCGTTAAAGTTGAGTTGATATATTTTTAAATTACTATTAAACTAAGGCATTGCACAAACACTATTTCGCAGTACCGAGAACCACCTATCCGAACAATACAGAGAAGTGCTGCCTTTAACGCCTTGTGGCCTACTGATTGGATTTGGATGATTTCATTGATGTTAAATTTCATTTATTTGTATTTAATAATAATAAACCTTTGATGCTGGCTGTGATGTCTTCTATCCACTTTGGACATGCATTCACAAAGAGCAAGAGCATTCCCAGATGTGCATTGTTTGGGAATTTAAAAAAAATGGACGATGGCTAAATGTCCTGAAATGTACCAAGAGTTTCCTATTTGATACAATAATTTAAGGTCGGTGTAACGAACCTGTTAAACTGCTACACATTTGACGGAACAAATGACATGTGCATTGAAATCCCAAGGAATTTATTTTTTTGCTGCTGATTTAAGCTGAAAAAGGATGGATGTCCTAAAATGTGCCCGATTTCATTTTTTTGTATATTAGTTCACATTTTGAGCTACGTATAAGATCGGTGTTAAGAACCGGTCAAACTGCAATACATTTGACGGAATAAATGTAGTTCGCATTGAAATCACAAGGAGAAAAAAATTGCTGCTGATTTAGGTTCAAAAATGACGGATACCCTAAAACGTGTCCCGATTTGATTTTTTGGATATGATTTCACATTTTGAGCTACATATAAAGTTGGTGTAACTAACCGGTCAAATCGCAACATTTTTCACAGAACAAATAAAGTTCGCATTGATATCACAAGGAGAAAAAAATTGCTGCTGATTTAGGCTAAAAAATGATGGCTAACCTAAAACGTGTCCCGATTTGATATTTTGGATACAATTTCACATTTTGAGGTTGGTGTAGGGAAACGGTCAAACCGCACAACACATTTGATGTAACAAATGATGTTCGCATTGAAATCTCAAAGAAAGAAGAAAAAATTGCTGCTGAATAAGGCTACAAAATGACGGATATCCCAAAATGTCCCGATTTGATATTTTGGATACGATTTCACATTTTGAGCTACGTATAAGGTCAGTGTAACGAACCCAAATTGCATTGAAATTACAAGGATTTTTTATCGCTGCTGATTTAGGCTCGAAAAGTATGGATACGCTAAATTAAAATGTTCCTCGGTTTGCTTTTTTGGACATGTTTTCACATTTTGAGCTACGTATAAGGTTGGTGTAACCCGTCGAACTATTAAATTATTTTGTTGAAAATATATGAAGTAAATTAGTTATATATACAGCACTACAGCAGCATCCCACGGTACTCCCACTAGGGATAATAATAATAATAACAATAATAATAAAAGGGCATTTATAATGCGCCTCACATTGTTAACACAACCCCGAAGCGCATAAATATAAAAACATAATGAAGAGAAGATACGTCAGGTTACTCATCAGAAATACTAGTAACTTAAAATACAAATACAACAACTTATCATACAAATATAATTAAGTAATCATTGAAAAACCACAGTACACTAACATAATGAAAAATCACTTTCTTAAGCTTGACCTGCAAACTTGACCAGCAAGGATATTAAATATAATGTACATTACATGAGAGTATTATAATAGTACAAACACAGTCTACCATGCACAATTAAAAAATTAAAAAAAGATATGTCTTCAATGACGTTTTGAAAGATTGCACTGATGTAGCACGTCGGACATGTTCGGGAAGAGCATTCCATTCCTGGGTGCAGCGATGAAAAGGGCTCTACTACCGTAAGTCAGTTTAGCAGATCTGGCCGCACGTGGTACTTGAAGGAGCCCTTTGGAACTTGATCTTCAAGTCCGAGAAGGATGGTAAGGTGTGATGAGTTGTTTGATATAGGTAGGTGCGAGATTGTGCAGAGACTTATATACTACGAGAAGTTTAAAAAGAATTCGCTTTCTGATTGGCAACCAATGTAGATCCTTTAAAATCGCTGTCACATGGTCGCAACTTCTGGCACCGGCAACCAGACGTGCAGCCAAGTTTTGTACACGTTGGAGCTTTAAAATGTCTGTATCCGGGAGACCACAAAGAAGACAATTGCAACTGTCCAGTCGCGATGAATTGAAAGCGTGAACCAAATGCTCTGCTGTAGAACGATCGAGGTATTTGCGCAATTGACCGAGAGTCCGCAATGAAATAAAGGCCATGCGACACACATTTTTAATGTGATTTGACATCGTCAGCTGGCCATCAATGAATATACCAAGATCTCTTACACCATCCACAGGTCTGATATCCGAATTCCCGATCTTGACACTTGGAAAAACTCCGTCATAATGAAAACGTGATCTGATGTACACAATCTCAGTCTTTGCATTCTTATTTTGAGTTTGTTTGACGTTGTCCTAGATCTGATGTCAGAAACACAAGATTCGATATGCTATGCCTGAGCCTGGGATGGAGGATCAAACACCTTATACAACTGTGTGTCATCTGCGTACACCATTCCTTCAATTCTATGAGCCTTCAAAATATCTTGGATGGGACCAGAGTATAAGATAAATTTGATTGAACCAATAACTGATCCCTGGGGTACTCCATAGATAAGCGATGGTTCTGAGATAAAATCTGTCCAATGACAACCGACTCGGATCGCGATCACAAAGATATGACTGGAACCTTTTGTGGGGAATTCCTATGACACCGTACCTATCCTTGAGCCGCGCTAACATCAATGATAAGCAGTGTTCAGAAAGAGGAAACCGTCAATAATAATAACTCCTTGGTTAGACGGCTTGTTTAAAAGAAACAAATAATAGCCTCTTTAGTTCTGGTCTACTAATATGATCTTTTGTTCCTTTCTATTTTAAACTGTTATAGTTGCTCAAATCATTTAAATAATTCTTCATTTTAATTCAATTTGAAGTTTAAATGAAGTTCGTCACACTTTGCGTGACCCCCATGCATTGCCTTATTTGACAAGTGTTTAGGGACTTTTAAATCGCTAATGAAATAGTATTGGGTGAACATGGTGAATATGGCAGTGGTCCGGGGGGGGGGGGGGGGGGTACTTGGATTTATTTTACGGGGGTGTGCAGCTCCAGCCTCAAAACCCATACCCACTTCCAAGGGTAATTTTGCCGGAAAGGGTACCCATGTCTAAGGATTTTTCTTCAAATGTAGACCCATGTCTAAGGGTTTCTAACCCTAGATTTTATACACAACATTTCACTTGAAAGAATCAAAATACACATTTGAAGTACCATGCTTGCCGTTTGCAAGATTAACATTCATTGTACATGATACAGTAACATAAATTCTGACCCATTGCTAAGGGCTAGTGTCAATAACAGGACCCATGTCTAAGGATTTTTCAGTTGAAAAGCCTACCTATGGCTAAGGATGTCTCATGAAAAAACGACCCACTGGAGCGGCACGTCCCCGTATGCCTTACATACGTGAGTACCCCCCCCCCCCCCGGGGCAGTGGCGTATATTTAATTTTCAAATTGTACGATGAAGTTTTGGTGAGGTTTAAAAATAAAAGGCAGTTTAAAAGTTTACCTACTTTGTAAGAGACTCCACCACAATATGGCAACAGTTGTAAGGCTAATCTTATTTACCCATTACCACTTCTTTACCTATAAAATGTCCCTCAAGTTTAGCCTTAAAACTCTAGCCCGTATAGAAACAAAGCCAGTAATTACTCATGTGTGACGATCGATTTTAACTCTTCAAATTTACTCAAAATGAAGTATCAATGAAACAAACAACAGTTTAAGATAGAAAGGAACGACATCGCAGACAAGAGATTGAGAGAATATTTTTTGTTTCAAACCCCCTTTGTACATTATCAATAATGCATTATTTCAAATGGATACCAATTCCATTAATAATCATTTCTATAAAAATGATTGCAAACAGACAATAAGTAATATACAGGATATGTTGCATCATTACAACAACAATATGCAAGTTGTGGGATCTATCTCCAGTGATCACTTTACTGGGAGAGCAAGTTAAATTTTGGTATGTCTGACGGGCACGTGTGGTCCAACGGATATATTCTCGCTCCACAATACAAAGGTTATAGGTTCGAGTCCCGTTGCCGCCAGCGCGTTGTGTCCTTGAGTAAGGTACTTTACCGCAATTACTCCTCTCTACCCAGGTGACTAAATGGGTACCAGCATTAATTCATGTTGGGAAGGTAACACAGACTCGTTGTGCGGGAGGAGTGGCGAACCCCCCACAGCAAAAAAAAAATTACAAAAAGAGGAGTCTGGCCTAAACGCCAAAGAAAGAGAGATAGGCACTCCGCGCGCGAGCTTCGCTCGGCACGTCATTTTACCTTTACCTTTTTTACTGACGCAAACGCATGGCAGCAAAATGTTTGTGCATTGTAACTGTGATATTATTTGCATACACCAGTTGAAGAAGTTAAATGGCTGTGAATGACAAACCACGCTAACTTATTAAAATGACCCCACTAAACAATGGGCATTTGCTTTCAGCAGTCACAGACTTACAAGATAATTGACAAAATAACCTAGAAGGGACCTTACATTCGTGCCCATGAAATAGCTCCTGGATTACCCCTTCCAAAGTGACACTTCTGATTATTGCCCTCCTTAGGGACGCACCATTAGTTTTTAACGGGGGCCGGGGGGGGGGGGTAGAAAGTTTTCGGGAAAAAAATGCCCCCTCTATGCAGGCCCCCCCTTGATGAGTAAAAAAACCCAACTCTACCCCCACCCAACTCAATATGAATGAATACATAATTAATCCCCCCTTACGACGGCAAAAAAAAAAAAAATCAACTTCCTACCCCACCCTGAAAATCTAATGGTGCGTCCCTGGCCTTACCTATAACCAAAACCAACTGTTCCTATAACCATAGATACAGAAAAAAAACATCCAACCGAAACCATATTCGCTGCCTGCTACACTGTTATATAATTTGTCACCACAACGATGTAACAACTCTTTGTAGTAAACATGTGTAGAAACACCAAAGACATCAAATTTGAATAAATATTACCATCGTACTATCCATGATAAAAGACACAGTCATATCGCTAACACTGAGGTACATAATTTACAATAGAAATAAGCAAATACACGAAACACGTCACCAATATGATATTGCGGCAGTCATCGAATCTGGTCCCGCTGGGATCCTAATGTACCAACCATACCAAAACCAGTGGCAGATATTATAATATACATGCCATGCAAAACCGCACGAAAACCGCACGAAAACCATGAAACCCAATAACTGCCAAATCCGATAAACGCGAACCGCTCTAGTTTCGTTTTTAATTTTGTATGTGGTAAGACTCATCATTTTACAATCCATAGGGGTGTGTGCGTGGAGGACAATCTAACAAGTTCCTAAATAATTCGACATTATCATGTATCAAGGTTGCAACTCTATGGGCCGTATTCTCTTACTAAATGCAGTTTTAGCCTATAACTTTCTTTTTTTCGCCCTATAAGGTGCAGACTTCATGAAAACGAAGAATGACGCACTGCGTGGTGTGTGCTGCATGCGTTGTCACATCGACGACCAGATGCAAAAGGTGCAGAATGTGTACAATGTGCAAGAAAAACTGGTAGAAGCTGGAGCTACCTAAAGTGTTTTCCTCAATACAGACTTAAAGGCATCGAGGGATGGGTACGCAGCTGGATCTATAGGGAGGATATTCCAATCCCTGATGGTGCGAGGGAAGAACGAGGTGGTGTAGACTGAAGAGAGGGTGTGAGAAACGAATAATCGTGAGTTGTGGAAGATGTGTGGGGGTGTGAGATGCTGTTTCCAATCAATGGTTTTTGTTGTTGTATTTATTTTGTATTTATTTATTTGGGCCTTTGGATAACCCAAGAAAGCCTCGTTGAAGCTTATTTCCATTGGGGTCCATTAGAGGTGTGAACAGCTACAGACCGGGATGATCCCCTACTCTTTGCGAAAGAGTCTGTAACCTTTTAACGTGCTCGGGTATTGCTCTTCCGATGCACGGGACCACCATTTTTATGTGACTTCCGAACCACTGATTTTTGCTGCCATTAGGAAATCGTCACATCCATCTCGCTTCATTTACCAGGCTATCCGATACGGCGCACACAATGTATCAGCACTTAGATTGTAATATCCCCTAACAGCTCCCCAATCTCGCTTGGGTCGACGAAGCAATTGAGACTAAGTACCTTGCCCAAGGATACAAACAAGTTGGCTGTAGCGGGGCTAGAACTCACGACCTTTGCATCGTGAGACCGGCATGCTATCCACTACACCACACGTGCTCTCATGTTGACCTAGTCGTAACGAATCTTGCACATCACAAGTCGGCTATGGAGTCGTCTGTCTTTGAGAGTAACACTGTCGTCAGCAAATAGTCTGGTAGTGGATGATTTGACACATTGGGGCAAGTCGTTTATGAAGATCAGGAAAATTAAAGGTTCCTAAGACACTGCCTTGCGGAACTCCAGATGTCACTGTGGATTGGGAACTTTTTTCCATCAACGAGCACGACTTGTGATCCGAAGGGAAGGAAGTCACTGATCCATTTGTAGATGCTACCATGTATGCCATAGTGCTTGACTTTCAGCAAGAGGTGGCGGTGAGAAGCTTTGTTGAACGCTTTCTCGTAGTCCAGAAGGATAGCATCAGTTTGTGATTCGTTGTCAATTCCTTTGGCCAGGTCATCTAAAATGACAATCAGTTGTGTATCACAAGAACGGCGTTTCCTATAGCCATGCTGGGCGTCTGAGAGGATGTGATGATCCTTTAGGTGACGAATGATGGCGCAATAAATAATGTGTTCACATAATTTGCACAGCACTGATGTTAACACTAAGATAGGGCGGTAACTCGCAGGCGTAGTCCGACTTCCTTTCTTAAATAGAGGGACGATGTTAGCTTTCTTCCACTGAGAAGGAACTCTACCTTGATCGATTGATGCTTGGAAAAGTAGGGTGATTGCCGGAGATACCTCATCAGCTGAGTCTTTCAAGAGTTTGGTCGAGCTGTCGTCTGGACCTGTAGCAGTGAAAAAGGCCTCAAATTCTTCAAAAGCTTGATGACCCCATTCAGAGAAACTGTTATGTTGTCCGAGGGTATGCTGGACAACTGGTTAATCAGGGAGTGGAGACCCATCATCTGTTGAGAAGGAATCTTCCATCTTTCAATGGCGCTACATCAACATTGTCACACCTCTTTGACTTAATCAAGGCACCAAGGTTTTTTTGTTTGTTTCTGTTGCTGCTAGGGTCACTATGGATGATGTCATAGGTGAACTCGTTGTAGGCTGTACGGCATGTAAACTTCGACACTTTCTTGAGGTGCTTGAACCGAGACCAGTTCCTTTCTCTGTTTGAGCGACGAGCTTTCTTGAAGGCACGGGCTTTTCTTCTTATGGCACGGTTAGAGGCGGAGTTAAACCAAGGTTTGCTATATCTAGATGATCTGATCTTGGAGGGAACGCAATCTTTAATTATGATCTCGAGCTCTTAGCTTTCTACTGGGTTTGAAGAACGACATCCATGTCTGCTTTTTCCATAGCGAGAGTTTACGGCGAACAGGGTTTTTTCTGATGGTACGTATGTATGTATATGCATCAGCAAATACAATGTCGTGGTCACTTAGAGCTGGAAGACCATTGCAGGTGTTGATCAAGGAAGAACGATTAGTCAACAGTATATCTAACGTGTTGTCTCCACGGGTTGAGAAGTCTTCTAATTGATCCAAGCAAACTAGTCGGGTATCTACGGAGAGTTAGTGTGCACCCCCCCCCCCCCCCCAGGACTCCCCCAAACCAACTTTTTTACTTCCTATTATGATCCTAAGACATAATCAGGATGTTACCAACAATATTTTCATATTGCTAAGGGGTTATGCAAGATGGCGTCCAAAATGGCCTGGTCAAATCTCATAAAATGACATATAGCAATCAAATTGTATGGTGAAAGTATTAGACCACTAGACACTCATATCCAGAACTTTTGCTCTGTTAACACACCTAAATCCAAGATGGCCGCCAAAATGGCCGCCAAAATTGGTAAAATTCCATATATTGGCATATATAAACCAACATGTATGATCAGAGTATAGTTTTAACAATGGGATGTATGTGTTAGACCACTAGAAACTCAAATCTAGTATTTTTGCTTTGAAAACATACCTTAAAACCAAAATGGCCGCCAAATGAATGGTCAAAAGTGGTCAAAATTCAATAAAATAGCATAATATCAACCGAAATGTATGATAAAAATATCATTTTAATGATGGGATGTATGTGTTAGACCACAAGTAACTCATATCCAGTATCTGTGCTCTGTTATCATAGTTCAAAATCCAAAATGGCTGCCAAAATGGCCCCCAAAGTGGCTCCTAAAGTGGTTGCAAAATTGTCAAATTCCATGAAATGGGATAATATCAACCTAAATGTATGATGAAAATATAGTTTTAATGATGGGATGTATGTATTAGACCACTAGTAACTCATATCTAGTATTTTTGCTTTGTTAACATACTTAGAAATCCAAAATGGCCCCCAAAATGGATCCCGAAATGACTGAACAAATTGTCGAAATTCCATAAAATGGTATAATATCAACCAAAATGTATGATGAAAGTATAATTTTAACATTAGGATGTATGTATTAGACCACTAGTAACTCATATCCAGTATATTTGCATTGTTATAACATACTTTAAATCCAAGATGGCCACCAAAATGGTCGCTGTAAATATACAAATAGTCTACATGAGTGTATGATAATCCACAATAGATATTGTAAGAGTGTATATTACATCACATTCACCAAATAGTAGTATGTTCGAAACTGCTAAGCTATTGCTTTTAGATATAAGGCCCACCTCTGTGACAATTTTGAATCTGTATCACTTTCCAAAATGGCTTCCAGAGTGGTTAAGTTGATGTTAAATGACCTAAAACAATTGTTTTGTATTGTAAATGACCATACTATGTAATACCAATACCCCCAAATCTAATAAGACAGCATTCAATATATGTCTATGATAAAGCCTAGGGGCTGTAGTTCTATTTTGAAATATCCAAGATGGCTGCAAAAGGTTAAAATAACTGAAAAACAGTATTAGATTTATTGTTAGTGTTACATTAGATATGAACAATGTTGGGGTATTGCCCAGCACTTATATTATATAGTAATAAAGTATCGCCCAAGACGAGGGGTCGAAATGGCGGGTACACAAGAAGATCTACGTGTCTTGACTGCTCATTAATGTCTATAAAGACACACTTTATACTACTGTAACAAACAAAAGATTATATCTGTAGATTTTAATCCACCCAGTAAACGTATCTGTATGTGACAAGGTATGATCGAATGGTATAGACTCCATATTTTGATCAATTGGTGGCTACCTGTGGTAATTATTTAGACCATTTGGAGGTTATCATACACTCATGTAGACTATTTTTACATTTACAGCGGCCATTTTGGTGGCCATTTTGGTGGCCATCTTGGTTTTAAAGTATGTTATTACAATGCAAATATACTGGATATGAGTTACTAGTGGTCTAATACATACACCCAAATGTTAAAACTATACTTTCAACATACATTTTGTTTGATATTATCCCATGTTATGGAATTCCAACAATTTGTTCAGTCATTTTGGGACCCATTTTGGGGGCCATTTTGGATTTCTAAGTATGTTAACAAAGCATAAATACTAGATGAGAGTTACTAGTGGTCTAATACATACATCCCATCATTTAAACTATATTTTCATCATACATTTAGGTTGATATTATCCCATTTTATGGAATTTGACAATTTTTGCAGCCACTTCGGGAACCATTTTGGGGGCCATTTTGGCAACAATTTTGGATTTTGAACTATGTTAACAGAGCAAAAATACTGGATATGAGTTACTAATGGTCTAACACATACATTTCATCGTTACAACTATATTTTTATCATACATTTCGGTTGATATTATGCTATTTTATGGAATTTTGACCATTTTTGGTCATTAATTTGGCGGCCATTTTGGTTTTAAAGTATGTTAACAAAGCAAAAGTACTAGATATGAGTTTCTAGTGGTCTAACACATACATCCCATCGTTAAAACTATACTCTGATCATACATGTTGGTTTATATATGCCAATATATAGATGTTTACCAATTTTGGCGGCCATTTTGGCGGCCATCTTGGATTTAGGTGTGTTAACAAAGCAAAAGTTCAGGATATGAGTGTCTAGTGGTCTAATACATACATCCCACTATTAAAACTATACTTTTACTATACAATTTGATTGCTATATGTCATTTTATGAGATTTGACCAGTTATGGCGGCCATTTTGGACGCCATCTTGCATAACCCCTTAGCAATATGAAAATATTTTTGGTAACATCCTGATTATGTCTTAGGATCATAATAGGGAGTAAAAAAAGTTGGTTTGGGGAAGTCCTGGGGGGGGGGGGGGGGGGGGTGCACACTAACCCTCCGCAGATGCCCGACTAAACTTAGCGTTTATTAGCGGTAACTTGCCCATCAGCAGAAACACGCTCAAGCATGTCAAGGAAGGTTGCACGAAAATGGAGAGACAGGTGTTGGCTAACAAACATCATGGATGATACTGGTCATTGTAAAGGATGAGTCTCACACCAGTGAGGTGTTGGAAACAATTGACAATGTGAGATGTTCGGGTTATAATTGTCTTTTCCTCTTCAGAGAGAAAGAAGAGGTACATTTTACACACTAAAAATGTCTATTCAAAATGTGAATAGATTTCCTTTTCAAATATTTGTGAATAGAAAACTATTTAAAATGAAAAGAATCGTTTCATATATACACTAACATTTATCTATTCATTTTACACACTAAAAATGTTTATTCAAAATGTGAATAATTTCCTTTTCAAATATTTTGGAGTATAAAACTATTCAAAATGATAAAAATTGTTTCATTTTCAATGACAAAATGCCGAGGGACGCTGTAATCGCTAATTTGCATCTTTTACTTGGCTTATATGAGCCGAGCAAATTGTACAAATAGCTCATTAGCAAAATTGCAATGGTACAAAAATTAGCAGGCAGGCCCGTAAGAAGGGGGGGGGGCGATGGTGGCGATCGCCCCCCCCCCCCCCCTTTGAAAATCTTCCCCGGAAAATATGTACACAGATGAAAAAATTTCGCGCGCTACGCGCGCATTTGTCTTCCCAAAATGCGATATTCTTTGCTACAAGCTTGTTTAGAGCCAAAATGTACCTCGATCGTGCAAAAAATAGGTGCAAATTCGAAAATTTTCGCGCGCTACGCGCGCATATTACACTTAACAAAACAAAATCTTCCGGTGATTTTTTTTTTAAAACGCCCCCCCTTTGAAAAAAGTGTCTTACGGCCCTGGCAGGGGTGCTCGTTTGTACCATTTCAAATTTTTTCTTCTCATTTATAGTTTTGTATTATCATTTCTTTCGCTGAAAAGATCACATGCATCATAACGCAATTCAAATACACATGTGGTGATACAAATTATATTTACCAAGTGGTACATTCATGTATGAACAAATGTTATTTTGATTGAATGTATTTTGTATATAAACAGGTAAATTTATACAGAGATAGTGTATTTTTTCCTCTTTCTTATAAACATACATGCAATAACTTTGACAATTTAATTATCTTATTTCTCAAAAAGTGATGTCCATTTATGCCACCGGATATTGAAAGCTTTATTTTTCAGGTCTGCATTATAAATAGTTTTTTCGTTGACATACAAATTTATCTCTTTCTTTCCATAGATAAAACAAGGTTTTTCTTTATTTATCATGCTTTTTGTAAATATTGAATTTCAGAATTAATAAGATATTGTTAAAAACATAATCTTTGTACTGGTAATTTCCAAACAGGATCATTTCTTTTTTCAACCGAATATTTGTGTCCAGATTACTATAATTAATCCAGTTTTGAACGTCTTTCCAGTACTTTATAGTAAATTCCCATTCCCAAAAGAGATGAACAAAGTTTTCGTCAACTTCGTTACAAAAGGTACATTTTGGATTGACCGATTTACTAATTTTAACTTCAACAATTAACCATTTCAATTATGCTAATGAGCTAATTTGCACCTTTTATTCATTTAAACCTATTACTTTATTTTAATTGAGTCGATGCATTAATTTAACACATGGAATGTATATTGATATGTATGCATATCTTCTCACTTGTTTTAAGAAAGTGAAAGCGGCCCGGGCTCGGCCCCCACCCCCATTTGACCCGTTTTCCTCGGAGTAACCCCCCCCCCCCTACCTCCCGAAAACACGCTGGTGAGTTAATGCACCATTTTCACTATACCAGATATAGCACTTTACGCGTACAATAGTCAGTGAAGCTTTGTTGCTTCACCATCAAGTTCCCCCTCCCCTCGCCCCCATATGAAAAACCTATAGATACGCCACTCTGCGGTGAGAAGCGTCTACACCTATCCTGGTGGGTGTAATTGATTATCTCGTAGGATCATCTACAATTAGGTTAATCCCCTTGAAGAGGTGTAATTGATAGGATAATCTTCTTAATCCCGCGAAAATACAAGATAATTGACAGACCGGAATCTCTTAAACCCTAACTTAAGGTGTATAAGCAAAAGAAACGCTACACAGACTTCAAAGTTGAAATACACAGCAGTCAAAGCGTTTATCCCATAATACTACAAAATATATAATATAGTCAACAAAATAAGTAGCTGACCAGGTAATAAATGGGCTGAACTCTTAAAGAATGACTCCTTCATAAACATATTTAATTTTAGAGTTGTTTAGAGATTTCTCCTCTTTCTTTAATTTGAGATATTGCACCCAAATGTAAGGTCAGGTTACGATTTTAAATGTTGGCATTTTACTTTTCTACACAGGCAAATTATTGATTACCATAACTGTCCTTTCTTAGCGTGAAATATCTCAAATTAAAAAGGAGAAATTTCTAAACAACTTTATAATTATGTTTGTAGAGTTATATCAGCACATTTATTACATGGTCAGTTACTTATTTTGTTGACTGTAGAAATGGCTTTTGTTTTCTTCAGCTCCGGCGAGGTAAATATGAACGCTGCAGGAACGTGTATGGTTTTTTACAAAAACAGCCATATGATATAAATTATACTTGATAGGTTGTTTAAGGAATTGAACCCAGGATTTAAGCGTGGTTGACCTAGAGAGAGCATGGCCACTATGCTACACAAGATTAACTGTTTTGGCAAAGTCGACTCGTTGATAAAGAATTATAATTAGTATGGAGTTATTCAAGCATCACATTTCTTACCCGTTGCTGATCCCCATACTTCTTTCAAAATAATTGAGCGATTAGCATTTTAAACAATGGGAATTGTTCATTGGACACCAGCATCGGATTCTCTGATCCATTTCCTTTCCAAAAATGTATATTTTTATATACATTTGAGTCATAGCTCAATAATTTCAGCACTCACAAAATTCCAAAAAACCCTCTTAAGGGGGCTGTGCACCTTCAGGTACAGCCTCCGTAAAACTGCCGTAACTTCTTTATTATTCTTTAAATCTATGTAAAAGTATACATTTTCTTGCAGAAAAGGGTTCAATGAATCCAACCATGATCATGAAATTGACCATTTTGGGAGAAAATTATAAAAAACACGTTTTTTGACCCATTTTAGGTTTGGAAAAGATAACTCAAAATATATTTGGTTACATTTTATCATACTAGTTTAATTATATTCCTCATGCAATTCCCTAGGAATCGTTTTTTTTTTTTAATTTTTACTTTATTATTTTTTGAATTATCGAACAAAAAGTGCCAAAAAATATGATTTTTTACCAAAAAACGTGATTTTCACGATTTTGGAGGTTAAAAAACAGTTTTTTTGGCACTTTTTTGTCTGTAATTCAAAAAATAATAAAGTAAAAAAACACAAAAAAAAACGATTCCTAGGGAATTGCATGAGGAATATAATAAAACTAGTATGACAAAATTTAACAAAATATATTTTGAGTTATCTTTTCCAAACCTAAAATGGGTCAAAAAACATGTTTTTTATAATTTTCTCCAAAATGGTCAATTTCATGATCATAGTTGGATTCATTGAACCCTTTCCTGCAAAAAAATGTATACTTTTATTAAGATTAAATGAATAATGAAGAAGTTACGGCAGTTTTACGGAGGCTATACGAAGGTGCACATCCCCCTTAAGTCCCCCATTTACGCGGTTCTTTTAAAAACTTTAACCTACGGATGTGGACTGCAATAATAATGCGAAATATATGACCGCTAAAGTTCCATGGCTAGGATTTCCTTGTGTAAGTGACACGAGGCTTAAGTGACTTTGTCAATTCAACTTTACTCTATCATTCGTCTATTTTTAACGCTTTCCATGCGGCTATTAGTTTTTTACCATATACAAAACAGATTTTTCAGAAACATTTCCCAACTTTCAAAGCCAATAACTCAAGAATTACTGAACCAATACAAGGCATATTTGTACTTATTTGAATGCTTATGTCATGGTGATTCCAAATATGGTGATGAAATTCAATAATGTTCACATTTTTGAAATAAATGTTAAATGTTAAATTTTGTGCGACTGCCGCGTGGAATGTGTTAAAAAGGAAGTGTGTACAGAGATTGTATCAATCTGGATCTTTCAATAACAAATGAAATAAGGTTGTGTAAATTTGAAGAGCAATTTAAGTAAATGGTCCATAAACGACGAGTTGACATTTTAACCGATGTATTTGGTATGGGTAATATTAAATAATTATGAACAGCAATTTTCAAATCATTCTATTCCCTTTGTGCCACAGTGGCGGCACTACAGGGGGTGGGGGTTGGGTTGCATTTACCCCACAAAATTGTCATGCCTCATAAACAAAATCTTGCCCTCTTTTTCCCCAACCCCCACCCCCACCCCACAAAAAAAAATGAGGCTGGTGCCGGCACTGGCCACGGTTTCCACGGGGACCATTTTAGTGGAACTGACTATGTCTAGCTCAGTGGTGACCCAGAGACCGTCTCTGGCATCTTTTGTCTATCATGTCTATTGAGACTCTGAGCGTGTTTCTGCTGGGCAAGTTACAGAAACAGGCAGAACCGGGCAATAATCGGTATTTTTGGTAATCCCAAAAACCTTCACAAAGCAGGTTTGGAACCAGCAATAGTCGGCAATAATCGGCAATAAACCCAGCAGAAACAGAAAGGTGATTCTTAGCGGTTTGCGCCGTGAACCGTGTCACGCTGGGTTATACCAGTCAATAGTTAGGTCACCCAAGCCCTATCATGTATATGAAAGCTATGAAGATTGTTAAACGGGGTCAGTCGTCACAAACATGAACAAACACAATAGTTAAACGACCTTGCTATTGTTAACACTCCTATACTACACAGAGGACTGCAGTGCAAATCTGTACGATGTTTCCCATGTAATGTATATGGCGGATTTCATTCCGTGGTATGAAGCTATGAAGTTTCCGTGGTCTTCGCTATCTCCAAGCAGATAGAGCAATACGTACATGGACTTTTTTGTAGACGAGGGTTCATTTCATGATTTGATGAGGTTTATAATGAAAACGTGAATTTTACGACATTTTACGACATAAATTTGGTCGCCAAACATGTTTAATACGATACATTTTACCGTTCTGCAAATGTTATTGACCCTCCTCTAAAATTCTACATGATTTTTAACACGTTTCTCAGTTTTTGAAATGCCCAAATAGACCATTTCCCGAAGCTATTTCTAGCAAATATTGCAGTCACTGAGACTCCATTGTTTTCTTGTGTTCAACAAAATCTGACATGCAGCGTGACCTCTCTGCTGACTGATACACATTATTGTGAAGCAATCTTTTTCAGGTGTGGTGGCATTGTTTGGTTTGACAAAAAGTCAAATGCCGTGGCCCATCGACTAGGATCGATAAACTTAGCGGTAACTTTTCGCGAGTAGAAACAGGGCGGATTAAAAACTGACCGATTGAAACTTAGCGTTTGTTTGTTTGTTTGTTTGTTTGTTTGTTTACACGGTCGGTCCGTACAGACACACGCTTGGGTCCTGAAGGGAACAGACTCAAGCAAATTGCTCGGGTCAGGCTTAAAAAGCCTAGCATGCTGGTTGAATTATTATTAAAAACAGCCACTCCCAACAAATAAAGTTAACAATTTGCTGTCAGCCTTCAGATATGAAAAAGAATAGTCTTGATCTTATTAGCGCTAACTTTTTGCAGTGTCCCAGCAGAAACACGTTCTCTGCAGAAAACGTGTGCTATGTCTGTCTCGCTCGCACCTGTACGACCCGCAGGTTTGAAAAGCCCGGTATTCAATACGGGTACAATAGTAGTTTAGTCTGTTGCGACATCAAATTGATTGGCGCTCACTAGCGGGCACCCGCGCTTCGCGCGGGACCTGCTAGATGAGTTAACCTGGGCGGTTAATATTTTGGGTTCGATGAGTAAACCTGGGCGGTTTTTTTTGATAAGTACTGTATTTTTTGGAGGGTGGAGATTGGCATTCCCCCTTGCCAGAAGGTTTTCCCCCTGATGACAAACTCTGTGTATATACAGGGTGTATCCAAAAAAAATAGGACACTTTTTTCATGACGGTGTAATAATCGATATAATCATTGGACCATGACCAATTTAGTCTCAATGTAAAGCCCAATTAATTATTATGATATCCTGCAAATATGAGATCAATCCGATGAAAAATAAGAAAACTAGCATAATTTGCGTAAACCATGTCATTTACTGGTTTGTACAATGGGATTTACATGTATAGACCAGTAAATAACATGGTTTACGTTTCAATACGTTACAATAATTATGAACATAGAAAGTAGTCTATCAGTCAATAACAAAGATTAGTTTGGTAATCCATTTAATTGTGCACAAATCAAAACTGGCTAACTAATCCACAAATCAGATGCATGCATATTCTGTGCAAATTAAAAAAGTTCTCGAACCCACTGTAGATGGATGGTTCATTAGCATGATAAGAAGTAGAATTGGCATAAATAGTGTGCACGTTCATGTTACTCTACTGTTACTGTGTAAATGGCCATTGTACATACTACAAAATAGACTGCCTTACCTAGGTCACAATTTCCTTAATTAATGATGGATTTTTCTCATCTTTTCAGGATTTTATCTTTATCGGTTGTACTTTACATTGAAATAAAAATTGGTCATGCTTCAGTGATTTAACAAGGATTTAAACCATCATCAAAAAGTGTCCTATTTTTTTGATACACCCTGTATACAAGAAATAGTCGGTTATGCCCCCCCCCCCCCTGATCACAGGCCTGTTCCCCTCATGCCCCCTCTCCCAGTTGAAGACCCTAGTTACGCTTTCGTTTTTGGAAATTTTTACAGAAACAAATTAACATTGATATCATCATTAATTATCACTTCAATAATGTTTAAATTTAATAAAATAAAGAATATTTTGAGTTTTTGAATATTTTTCTATTTGATTGTGTTTCGGCTCTCAAATTATTTAAATCTGGTACAACTGATCACTCGCACAGAGTGGAAAGTCACTCGACGCAGAGTGAAAAGTCACTCGACACAGAGTGAAAATCACTCTTTTCGAGTGACAATAATTTCACTCTGAACTCATCAACCGCACAGAGTGAAAAGTCACACGACACCGAGTGAAAAATCACTCTTTACGAGTGACAATGACTTCACTCTGAACAGTGACATTTTCACTCTTTTACATTAAGAGAGTTGATTTACCAATCGTTAACTAGAAAACGGGACTGTGAATCGTCAATCAACTTCGCACGAAAACTAATGCATCATTTCCTTAATTAATCAGCGATACGTTATAACATCTCTCTGGCTGAATTAATTGAGCGCATATTTTGCGAATTCAGCGGGAAAACCTATTGAAGGCTGTAGGTACATGTACACTTATCATGTTTGCGCAACCCTATTGCAAACCATCCGTTCTGTACATTCTTAGCATGTCGATGGGGGTATTTGACTGTGGAAGATGTCTCAGACCGTCTTACAACGTAGTCTTCCAATCCAGGGATGCGTGTCTTTTAAGTGTGTACACTTGACCGAATTCAAACACAGTCGATCGCGCATGAAAGATACATCATAACCATGATAACAACATGCTGTACTACATGACTAGACGTCTATAAGGGAATCATAGAGATTTCATGGGGATAAACCCAAAGGGTGGTTAACATGTCCACACTTTCCACGCGCGGCAGGCGTCTGTATGCAGACGATAGTTCCAAAATATCACAAAATAGTTCAAAAATGTCAACATTTATTGATTTTCATCATCCAATATAGAATCACCATGAGAAATGCATTACAATAAGTACAAAAATGCCTAGTATCGGTTATGTAGTTCTTCAGATAGACTTAGAAAGTTTGGAAACATCTGTTTTGCATATGGTAAAACTATTAATAGCCGTGCCGTGGTAAGTGTTAAGGACACATCACTCAGTCATGTATAACCACATGGCTTACTGTCCATCGAGTTCATTTTGACGAGTAATTGACTGATTAAGACGTCTCACTTCGCCTTATAATGTAGACTTTCCATCCAGGGATGTGGGACGTTCAAGTATGCGCACTTGACCGAATTCAAACATAGCCGACCACGCATCAAAGATACATGATAACAAAGAAGATGAGTCTTAAGGGAATTATAGAAATTTCTTGGGGATATCCCAACGCAAGTGTAGATTTAAAGGCACATTACTTAATATGCTCGAATCATACTAAGGTCGCTTTGCGATTAAATCGCTCCTATGACGAGTTTTACGTCATATAAAAACCCCCGATACATCGATCAAGAGATCGCTTGATTGGAAACCACCAGTCGCGGCCAGTTGACTTCATTTCAACTCGAAAGATCGGTCGCTCATGACGTAATGAACATCCTACTTTTTCAACCAATTGGGGGAGGTTATTTTGCCTCTAAATTAGCATAACCAATCAGCAGCCATAATCCAGGTTGTCGTCTGCGTGACCAAAAAAGACCTGAAAAGGCATGCGACTACCGGCGATTTAGTAGCTCGAGGCGACCTTTGGTCGCACCGAAATACTTCGAGCTAGCGATTATTGGTGAAGCGACCGGCTAGTATGATTCGAGCATTGGTTACTTGATATGTGGAGAAGTACCCACCCTATTTATTAGGAGGTAGGTCGCGAAGCGAGCTGACTCCTCCTACTTCCATGGGTTTGCCAACATGATGAAATTATGGTATTTCTAGATATAGATCATGGAGGCAGCCATGTTTATTTGTAGAACCAGCGCAGATTTCTCTCACCTTCCGTGGTAGTACAGTATAAAATACATATGCTGTTTATTTCAACAGTAGTTAAAGCTGTGTTTTTGTTAAGGGGGGACTTAAGGAAGTTTTTTGTTGAATTTTGTTAGTGCTGTAATTATTGAACCATGACTCAAATGTATATAAAAGTATACTTTTTTGGAAAGGAAATGGATCAGAGAATCCACTTTTTTGACCCAATTTTTTTGAACAAAGCTAACAAACATAATTTTGAGTTAAAAATTCCCAAATCTCTTGATGATGATGTTAAGACACTAATGAAGGGACGATTTTTTTTTTTAAACCTCATCCAATATTTTTTGAAATTTTGACAAAAAAGTGTAAAAAAAAAAAATCCATTTTTTCACGTTTTTTGGCACTTTTTGGTCAAATTTTCCAAAAATATTAGATTAGGTTAAAAAAAAAAAATCGTCCCTTCATTAGTGTCTTAACATAATTATCAAGTGATTTGGCCATTTTTTAGTCAAAATTATTTTGTTAGCTTTGTTCAAAAAAATGTGGGTCAAAAAAGTGAATTTTGTGATTTTCTCAAAAAATCTACTTTTTTGGTCAAAATTGACGCCAAATTTGGATTCTCTGATCCATTTCCTTTCCAAAAATGTATACTTTTATATGCATTTGATTAATGGTTCAATAATTACAGCACTCACAAAATTCAAAAAATCAAATCAAAAACTTCCTTAAGTCCTCCCGTGTGTTGATGTTTCAATACTTATCATGCTTATACTGCCGGTGTTCTTGTGGCGAGTTATGGATTGAGTAAATTTAGCGAGAAATGGAGTGTGTATGGTGAGTTTAGTGTAGTGAGCATGTGGTGAGTGAGCGGTAGAGTTATTTTAGTTTCAACATCGCTCATAAATAAAGACATTCTGTTCCCTAAACCTTTATTGGTACTCATTGATAAAACAATGTCCCACAGGTTATAACAGATGCAATTGAACCATGCACCCTTTGAGGGATACATTTAGACCGTGGACCTGTTATGGAACCATGTATCCCCCTGATGAATACATTTAGACCATGAGCCTGTTATGGAACCATACACCCTTTGAGGGATACATTTAGACCGTGGGCCTGTTACAGAATAATGCACCCTCTGGGGAATACATTTAGACCGTGGGCCTGTTATTGAATTATTCACCCTTTGAAGGATACATTTAGACCTTGGACCTGTTATGGATTTATGCACCCTTTGAGGGATACCTACCAGACCGTGAGCCTGTTATAGAACCATGCACCCTTTTAGAGATACATTTAGACCGTGGGCCTGTTAAAATACTCTAACATATAATTTATCCTAATCAATCTTGTATAAACATAAACACAGTCAAAAAATAGTATCATAACACCACATTCCATAATTATATTTTGCCATATTACAAGACAAAAACATTTGTAATGTAAACAATCCAATATCCGACCAGCTCTACTAGGCGTGCCTAGTTTTGTTAAACCACAATTTCAAAATCGTTAACAATCGTACTTCTTTTTACCTTTCTTTTTCTATACAAATTAAAAAAGTAGTGTATTTAGTTCGTTTATTACCTGTTCCTGAAGAGTCTTTTTAGGCCCCCCAAAAAGTGTTTGCTTGTCCTCGTCCGACCGACCGTCTCCTACGGTCCCGACCGTGACGTTTTTAACCCTTTTTTCATTTTTTTTCAAACAAAAATCACCTATTTTCGTTGGTGAAAAAATAAATATCATAAAAATGGAAGAAAAACATGTTTTGAAACACCACTTTTTTTTTCTTTGGTGAAATAATCATTTAAATGGATGAAAACCACCGATCGTAAATACTATGTCTAAAAATAGAGTACTGACTGCATTGTATTCTAATATGCGGCCCTACTATTTAAACGCTCGCCAAAACCGCAGTTTACATTAAACGTAGCCCAATTGGTATTTACAGTTTCATGTTTTATGGGACCGTTCAATATATACACCTAAAAAGCTCGCACCAAAGAATAATATCTCGCACAATTCCGTGAGTAAACACTGCTGTCAGCAGCCCTTCTTATGCATGTTGTAGAATACGCCAACACCGTGCATTTGATGTTTTGTGTTTTGTAGTATATTATAAATTGCTGAGTCTTAAATTAGGCAAACAATCACTAAATAGTTAAAATGTCATCCAATGTTTGATTGTATACTTAATAAAACAATTCTTAAGCTTGAATCCGCTACTGAAGAAGAAACATTACGCGTAACCATTTGGTGAACCGTTCGTCGAGTTCATTTTGACGAGTATTTGACTGATTAAGACGTCTCACTTCGCCTTATAACGTAGACTTCCCATACAACGATTATGAATGTTCAAGTATGTGCACTCGACCGAATTCAAACGTAGCGGATCACATATCAAAGTTACATCGTAACGACTTGAAATGACAAACTCTATGTAGATTAACAAAAAATGGTCGGTTACGCCTCCCCTTCAAGTGCTTTCAATTTTGTTTTCGATGTTGAGGGCGTTCCCTGGAAAGATCACATAATAAACCTTTAAAGGACAGGGGTGTAACTACAAGGGGTGGGCATGCCGAGTATTTGCCAGATAAACGTCTCACTTTGCCTTATATGTAGACTTCCCATACAACGATGTTGAATTTTCCAGTATGTGCACTCGACCGAATTCAAACCGTCGTAGCGGATCACGCATCAAAGTAACATCGTAACGACATGAAATGACAAACTCTATGTACGAGGGGCATTCAATAAATACCTGCACCCAACCATTGAAAATCTCTGAACCGTGACACGTGTCAGTAAAATAAACTTTTGATACTTAAACTCTAATAAGTCTTACTCTTTTCTCACAGAAAATCTCGAACACGTAGGTCATTTATATCATTACATTTCAGCACTGTGAATACCGTGATCTCAGGGCACTGGTTAGGGAATTAAATGTTACAATGGTGGGAAATTTGAAAGACAAGTTTATGGCATGCATTAAGTGCAACATTGGAAACCGCATCATTTGTTATTCAAATGGCCACTGCTTCATCAATATTTGTGTTATTGTGACAAATGAGGTGTCAAAATGCGCAAGAAATATCATCGAATTTATTAAGGGTCTTAGGAATTAAACACAGGGTGTCTCGAGAAAAGTGGTTACTATATTTTTGTGTAGTGTTATACGCGTTAACAGTGTTAATATTGGCGCTTGATTTATAATGCTGATTCTTGTCAATTTTCAGTGCCCAGAGAACAAGATGTTTATAATACTGAAATTACATTATAAAATTGACCCACATATTGATTCTTTCCGTGAGAAAGGGGTAAGGCTTACAGTTTAAGTTTCATAAGTTTATTTTATTGACACATGTCACGGTTCAGAGATTTTCAATGGTTGCAGGTATTTATTGAATTCCCCGCGTATATTAACAAAAAGTAGGAGGCTGTGTCCCCACCCCGATCACAGGCCTGCCCCCCTCATTGAAGACCCCCCTGTTATTGAAGTCGCATCTCTAAAGTCATTTAATATATAGAAAAACGCCCTCATTTTCTTATACAAAATAGATTTGCGCTTTTTCTACTGGGCGCTTTTTTGTAGCAATGTAGTCCGTCATCTTTTACACCATTATAATTCAACTCTCAATGTTTATGGTGTAACTTTGATGTGTGATCGGTTATGTTTGAATTCTGTGAAGTGCTTATACCCTACCTGAAAGTCTCATATCCCCGGATGAAGTCTGCATTCGCGGATTGAGACGTCTTGCAGTCAAATACTCTAAGTAGTGTGCTATTATTTCTATAATTGGGTTTGCATATCCCCAAGAAATCTCTATAATTCCCTGATGTTATAAAAGAGCTTTTGCTTTAAACGCCTCAACTTTGGACTTTTTTCTGGCTGGAACAACAAATAATTGGTTTTACATAAAGCGCCCCTCAGATAAAACACCACAAATCACTTTTTACACCCTCATTTCGACATTCAAATTGTCTACGTTCAGAAAGTGTACATGATAAAATGAAGGTACATTACGCGTCACCATTTGGTGAACCGTCCGTCGAGTTCATTTTGACGAGTATTTAACTGGTTGAGACGTCTCACTTCGCCTTATAATGTAGACTTTTCATACAACGATGTTGACTTTTCAAGGATGTTCACTTGACCGAATTCATAGATAGCGGATCACACATCAAATATGCAAGATAACAAGCTGTATTAAGAAGATATGTCTGTAGGGAATTATTGAGATTTCATGGGGACACGAAAACCCAAGGTAGTTAAAGGCATAGTATGTGATCTAATATACCTTTAGACTTTCCATACAACGATGTTGAATGTTCAAGTTTGTGCACTTGACCGAATTCATACATAGCGGGTCACACATCAAAGTAACGTCGTAACTACATGAAATGACAAAATATTACTCATCACCCTTTGATGAACCGTCCGTCGAGTTCATTTTGACGAGTATTTGACTGATTAAGACGTCTCACTTCACCTTATAATGTAGACTTTACGTACAACGATGTTGATTGTTCAAGTATGTTCACTTGACCGAATTCAAACATAGCAGATCACACATCAAAGTAACATCGTAACTACATGAAATGACAAAACGTTAGGGATCACGTCAAAACTCGACCGCCCGGCAACCGCTGGTTACGGCCGGTTCCGTTCGGTTCTCACAAAACGTGTCGTCTGTTATAATATACACACATAATGAGGTCAAATAGTAACACTCTGGTGATCACGACCGGTTGAAAGTGCCTCGTCACACACGTGAGCAATAACATCTTGAAGTAATGGGCTCTTTTAAGACTTAAAAGTCTCAGTTGACACCAGTACAATACAGCTATTGATTTTCGCTGGGGTTGGCTTTTTCAATCTGTTTATAGCTCAATTAACTTTTTAAAATCAATACCGAAAGTCTATGAATGTTTTTTTTTTATAGAACGATTATAGAGAGAGCTATTATGACCGCAAAGTAACAGATTGATAGTGTAAATTGGTCAGATTACAGCATTAAGTCAACCGGCGGTTGTTCAGTGTTGCATGCGCGAATATTCATATACCAGTAAAACATTTGACCTGAAAGAACCGGGCGGAACCGCCCGTAACCGGCAGTCAACGGGCGGTCGAGTTTTGACGTCTCCCCTTACGCGTAACCATTTGGTGAACCGTCCGTCGAGTTATTTTGTCGAGTATTTGACTGATTCTGACGTCTCACTTCGCCATATAATGTAGACTTTCCATACAACGATGTTGAATGTTCAAGTTTGTGCACTTGACCGAATTCAAACATAGCGGATCAAACATCAAAGTAATATCGTAGCGACATGAAATGACCAACATTACGCGTCACCATATTATGAACCGTCCGTCGAGTTCATTTTGACGAGTATTCGACTGATTAAAACGTCTCACTTCGCCTTATAACGTAGACTTCCCATACAACGATGATGAATGTTCAAGTTTGTGCACTCGACCGAATTCAAACCGTCGTAGCGGATCACGCGTCAAAGTAACATCGTAACGACATGAAATGACAAACTCTATGTACGAGGGGCATTCAATAAATACCTGCAACCATTGAAAATCTCTGAACCGTGACACGTGTCAGTAAAATAAACTTTTGATACTTAAAATATAAGTCTTACTCTTTTCTCACAGAAAATCTCGAACACGTAGGTCATTTATATCATTATATTTCAGCACTGTGAATACCGTGATCTCAGGGCACTGGTAAGGGAATTAAATGTTACAATGGCGGGAAATTTGAAAGACAAGTTTATGGCATGCATTAAGTGCAACATTGGAAACTGCATCATTTGTTATTCAAATGGCCACTGCTTCATCAATATTTGTGCTATATTGTGACAAATGAGGTGTCAAAATGCGCGAGATAAAAACCCGTTTTTCCCCCCATATATCGAATTTATTAAGGGTCTTAGGAATTAAACACAGGGTGTCTCGAGAAAAGTGGCTACTATATTTTTGTGCAGTGTTTATACGCGTTAACAGTGTTAATATTGGCGCTTTATTTATAATGCTGATTCTTGTCAATTTTCAGTGCCCAGAGACCATGATGTTTATAATACTGAAATTACATTATAAAATTGACCCACATATTGATTTTTTCCGTGAGAAAGGGGTAAGGCTTACAGTTTAAGTATCATAAGTTTTATTTTATTGACACATGTCACGGTTCAGAGATTTTCAATGGTTGCAGGTATTTATTGAATGCCCCTCGTATATTAACAAAAAGTGGGAGGCTGTGTCCCCACCCCGATCACAGGCCTGTCCCCCTCATTGAAGACCTACCCCCTGTTATTGAAGTTGCATCTCTAAAGTCATTTAATATATAGAAAAACGCCCTCATTTTCTTATACAAAATAGATTTGCGCTTTTTCTACTGGGCGCATTTTTGTAGAAATGTACATCGTCATCTTTTACACCATTATAATTCAACTCTCAATGTTTTGGTGTAACTTTGATGTGTGATCGGTTATGTTTGAATTCTGTCAAGTGGCTGGAAAACAAATAAGCCTAATCATGCTAATTGGTTTTACAAAAAGCACCCCTCAGATAACACCCCCTCCAAATAAATAAATAAATAAAAAATAAAATTCATCTTCGTTTCGAATCATAATGTTCGAACGTTCAGAAGGTGTATATACATGGTAAAATATAAGGAACATTACACGTCACCATTTGGTGAACTGTCCGTCGAGTTCATTTTGACGAGTATTTGACTGATTAAGACGTCTCACTTCGTCTTATAATGTAGACTTTCCATACAACAATGTTGAATTTTCAAGTGTGCGCACTTAATGACCGAATTCATTACTACATGCTGTAAGAAGATGTCTGTAGGGAATTATTGAGATTTCATGGGGATAATTATATGCAAACTCCAGGGTTGAAATCAAGCACATCATAACGCATCTGATCCCGTCCGCAACTTGTGTCCCAGGACCACAAGCTCATTTTGTCCCGAAGCAATGGTCATGACGTCATATTTTGGTCGATTTTCTGAACTTTTGCATTGGATTTATGTGCAAAATATATGCCCTTGGCATCATACTTTCCCAGGTGTATTGGTCCACTTTAAATTTCAGATGTTCTAAAATGGATGGATTTCTAACCAATTTGATAAAGAAACACGATCCACACACCTCAGAATTGCAAAAAAATGCTTAAAACAAGTCCACTTTTTGTGCCTTTGAACAGAGTGTTTTCCGGGAACGTAGAAATACACAGCGCATTATTAACCCATGACCCCGGTGCATGTTCGCTGAATATTAATGAGGTAAATGTCCAATTAATAAAATTAGATATTAATAAATTATTCGACAAATATTTGTTAAATTAGCACGGTTGATGTAGTGGATGGAACGTTGACATGGTGAGCGAAAGGTTGTGAGTTCGAGCCCCGTTATGATCACTTTTGTTTTATATGCGGATGCGGGGTCTTGCCGCTATGGATTTGCTTGGCCTGCCGGCATCATGCGTGCCCACACGGACAGCGCTGCTGGTGTTGACCGTATAAATGACGCCATTTTTTGTGTTCGAAAATGTCAAAGTTTTTTACCGTTCTTTCAAAAATAAGGAGTATAATCACATTACAAACACATTTTGTGCGAGAGAAACACACAAATTTGGCAAAAATGGCACAATAAAAATCCGTTCGTTATAAATAAATGGATATGGTTAAATAATAAAACTATCACAATTATACTCGTCGTTCTCTGTGGCGTGCATACTTTGGCCATATCGTTGGCAATCGGCCATCACGGGTTCGATTCCCATATGTTCCTTGTTATCCTTTTATTTTCCTATTTTTTAAACTTGATGGTGAATTGATGTAATATCATTGTTATGTCAATTTTTATAAATTATAAAGGCCGCCCATGCGTTTATAGTTTTTTTTAATTTTATTTATCTATCATTTATCTCTTGATTTATTTAACGTTGTATCTAAACAATTAAAATGCGTATAAGGTCACGCGTTATGAACTCGCCTCCCAATAGGGTGGTGCCGTTACATTTTTTAGTTTCATGCTGTAATTTTCCTCAAATATTTTTAAAACCACAAAAGCTATCTCAACAAATTTGGTATCATTTTAAAGCCCTAATAACAAGCTATCTGCCTGCAAAATGGCATTGGTATAGCTAATACAGAATGGGAGATACAGCTGTTTGATGTTTGGGGACCAGGGGTGGTGCTGGAAGGGGTGTTTCTGGAAGGGGTGCCACATGTACAAACTCAATGGGGATAATCCCATGTTTTGTTCTTTTTACAATAACTAGTCATCTCCTAATGTTACAAACACCATTCTGGTCCCATTTTAAAGGATAATTAGTAGTCTTTAAGTATGTGGTTCAACAGACTTGTCAACTATTTGTAACAACTAATTAATTATGGATAAGACAATGAACATCAGCTTTCTTCCTATTCGCTACACAGTAAACATGAATAATCAGCCTCAATTTACCGGATTTATAAAAATGACAATAACAGAAAAAGTTTTCAACCTATGATAGCAAAAGTATACATTTTTGGAAAGCTTGTAACTAGAGGAATTCAGAAATGCAGTTTATATCAGGGAAGGGTTCATCCTTAAACAAATATTTTTGAAAATTCTAAAAATATATAAAATAAAGATTGGAGATATTCACTAGCCGGTATAATTACCATACCGACGTAGTAACTTTAACAATTATATATCATCTAATGGGTAATTTCATGAGGAATTCAAATATGTAAAGTAAATAATGATAGGGGTAGGTATAAAAAATATATGGATCTCGAATTAAAAATTAAAAACTCTGATATTTTTCCGAACATTTCCGATCATACCATTTTAGTTCTTAGTCGTACTATAATTTTAATGGCATATTTGGTTTTCTCATGAAATTTCCCTTCAGAAAATATATACTTTTACTACCTCAGGGGGGTATACAAGCAAATATAAATGTGTAAAGTTAAAATCATGTCGTGAAAGCCAAAATCCGTGTGTAACGCGAAAGGAGGCGAGCTTAAAACACATGACCATAAACAATTATATTATTGCTCGATAAATAAGTGATTTAACTTGAGTTCAGTTTGATAATGATAGCAAAACTTGTTGTAAAACCATTTTACCAGTGTGCCCAACAATTTCTCCTTTGCACACTTTGTTTAGAGATGTCACTTTTAGCTTGTTATAGCTACACTCTTAGAAGGTCAGGATCAAATACATGAGTAGATTTCCGGCTCACTTTGTTTTGATCCTTTAAGGATCATTTTCGGATCG
This sequence comes from Ophiura sarsii, assembly GCA_035610835.1. Taxonomy (NCBI): domain Eukaryota; kingdom Metazoa; phylum Echinodermata; class Ophiuroidea; order Amphilepidida; family Ophiuridae; genus Ophiura; species Ophiura sarsii. The sequence goes on from CM069452.1 coordinate 71,678,464, forward strand.
TTTTGATCCGTTTTCGGATCGTTTTGATCCGTTTCCAGATAGATATCAACAAACGGATCAAATTCACCTTGATCAACTTTGATCTGATTTCCGGATCAATTCGATGAAACAGTTCATTGGTCAATGAGTGACTGACGTCACTCTTTCGCAAACCGATAGACGACAAGCAGACGATCTTTTGAATTCGGTCGCCACAGTTGAAACAAGGGTGAAATACCGCGGTAAGTTATCCAGTCTAATCTGTAAAATGTTACATGATTTTGTCGGTAAAGTAGTTTTATTTTTTATGTTTGAACATGCTCTTTTCTTGTGAACACTAATTTCTTGTACCTGACCAGTGCCATCAGTACGATTTTCGGTCAAAATGCTCCTCACAAAATGTCACGATCACTGCGATGTACTAGGCCTACACGATGTAGTAAGCTTACTGCACTCGATATATAGTCTGCAGTGTGCACCCGGGGGTGGGGGCACTCAATCAATATTAGGTTTCACACCAGGCTCCATCAAAAATACCCCCCTTTTTTTGGCCCGGTGTCACCGAAAGACCCTTGCATGCATGCTTGTTTTTACAATCTGTCACCCGATGACCCCCTATGTTTTCACTTTTTCTTTGATTCAGTTTGATCCTGGAATAGGATCATAAGCTACAGGTACATCCGATTAAGGATCATTATTTTGATCCGTTTCAGTATCATTTGACAGAAATATTTGATCCCATTTCGGATCAAACTTTTTGATCCTGCTTGTCGGATCACTTTGATCCGGAAAGGGTAAGCTCATATGTGATACCGCTTCTGGATCAAAATTGATCCTTTTCGTCTCATATTTGATCCTGACCTTCTAAGAGTGTAGGCTAATAATATACAAGTGTAGGCAAGTTTGCGACCTCTTTGATTTTAGGCTGGTAACACAATCCCATAGTGCATTTCATTAAAAAGTGTAAAATATTTTTTCAACGATACGTATCACGTGATAACCACGATCGTTTTCGCAAAATATCGCAAAATGGCGCGGTACCGCCCCCCCCCCCCCCCCCCCCTAAAGCTCACTCATGATTATATTTATTCCGTCTTGGCGCCCTCAACGGAATAAAGCGCAATAACACTGACAAAATAGTTTAAGAATGTAGGATATCCCATATTTATTGTTTAAGTTATTAAGAATGTGGGATGTCTCATATTTATTGTTTAAGCTACATAGTTAAAGAATGTAGGATATCCCATATTTATTTATTTTAACACTTTCCACGCGGCAGTCGTCTGCAGAAAGAGTTCCAAAATGTCACCATGTTTTAAAAATGTCATAATTATTGAATTTCATCATCATATTTGGAATCACCATGAGAAATGCATTAAAAGAAGTACAAACATGCCTAGTATTGGTTCAGTAATTCTTAAGATAGACTTTGAAAGTTGGGAAAGGTTTCTGAAAATCTATTTTGTATAATATGGTAAAACTGATAGCCGCGTGGAAAGTGTCAATATATAAGAAAAGGCGCCCTCATTTTTCTTTGCAAAATGTGATATTTTACGTTATGTGCTTTTTTTTTATAATAAAAGCACATTATATTTAGAAATGCCGCCATCATTTTTCTGTGTTTGTCTGCCAAGCGAGCGCTGTTTTAATGTATTTTTATGTTATATGTATAGTTCCTGCTTTTATACCATAATTTGGAGTCTCAAACGCTCTATGCATGCTGGAACACACTCTTTTAACACTTTTCACGCGGCTATTGGTTTTACCATAATTATACAAAAAATGATTTTCAGAAACTTTTCCCCAACTGTTATTAAAGGTCTAGGCTTATCTCAAGGATTATTTGAAGAAGAAAGAAACGACATTCAAAAGTTCTGACATTTATATTTTTGAAACATTTTGTGAAATTTTCGGAATGTCGTCTGCAGAGACGTGATAAAATATCAATATATTTATTTGAACGGTCTGAGGAAGTACTCTCCTAATACCGTGTCATCCTATTGTTTCTGTCGTATCGACTGACACCGCAAACAAGTGACTAAATTTAACACTTTCCACGCGTCAGGCGTCTACAGTCCCACAGTTCCCAAATTGAACAAAATGTCAAAATTATTGAATTTCATCACCATATTTGGAATCACCATGAGAAATGCATTGTAATCATGTACAAACATGCCTAGTTATTGGTTCAGAAATTATTGAGATAGACTTTAAAAGTTTAGGGAAAGGTTTCTTAAAATGATCTATTTTGTACATGGTAAAACAAAATAGCCGCGTGGGAAAGTGTTACAAAGGTTCGATTTTCTTTTCAAATTTCATTGAGTTTTATAAGGCCCTGGGAATACCCAGAAAGGCATTGAAGATGCATCTCTATAATTGCACTGCAAATGCTATTAATATCATTTACACGAGACGCTTATTTTTTCAATTTCAGTGATTTTAATCAACATTTAAAACACTGACAAGTTCAACCTCGCGAACGGAATGCATTATTGTTTTCAGGCAACCCTTACTTATGCGAAAGACATTTATATAATATGAAAAAACCGCTGATTACAAAATAGAGTTTTTATCATTCTAGTGGATGCAGTAAACCTTTTTAGAGCGAAACCAGGGGTATGCCACTGAGCTTG
>CM069452.1:71681175-71774745 GCA_035610835.1 Ophiura sarsii
CCGCGTAAATCGCAATCATAATTAAACATGGGATGCTTTCCCCTTCTGTTGTCGTCATAGGTGTGGTCAGAAATGCGGAACTAGGGAAGATTATGACATTTGCTAATACTAATGTACATGTGCGACAGGCAGGGAGTATTGCCGACATTGGTCAGTATAGCGGTAGAAGTATGAACAAGTATAGACATGCATTTGTTTAGTGCTAAAAGTGGGAACTGCGCATTCTGCATTTAAGTCACCGCTCACAATTAATCGTAGCCAATCAGTGACATCTTGCGACAAGTTTAGGAACAATAGAAGAAGAAAATATCGTCTGCTGCCGATGGATAAAATCTATAATAGCACCGAATGCAGCAGGCGTGCATAATTAGGTATCTTTGACGTGTGTGCTTGATTGATCGACATTTAACAAAATGTAAGTAAACAGCCTTAACTCAAATTTCGCTCGCTTACTTTTTTTCTATTGGCCCGGGAGTGTTTGGCGACTATATAAAAGGCGTCCCCATTCCGATCAGCTGACTTGTGTGCCTTTCATCCACGGTTCGCACAACACTTCCCATCTCTCTCTCTCTCTAGTACCGGTGTTCATGCCGACTAGATTAGTACCGGTTTAAAATCAGACACACCAACCACACCACCACCACTACAAAACCCGTTGTCGTAAAATGCAGCTTCCCACATTTTGCCAAATCCATTTCCATAGCATAACTGCAATCTTAGTTTTTCTATATTTTCTTAATATGACGAACTCCGCTTTAAGTCATTTAATAACGCAACGTGGTCAGCGAGGACCGCACTACCAAAAGCGTTACGGACAGACCGCGGCCGCCGACACTACCAGTTTTGGGGAGAAACAACCGCCACCGCCGCCACCGCCCGGATCCATCTTCAACAGCGAACAGCCACCGACCCCTTCAGAAGAACCGGACTTGGATTCACAACAGTCGTCAGAATTGTATTCGTCAGATGGCGGCGAAAATGACACCCGGCAGATATGCCCTTCTTGCCAGCTCCGTGAACACCAAAAAGCCTTAAGAATCGAAAGCATAAAAAGGATGATTCTTGATAAACTGCGAATGTCGCAGGCACCGAACATTTCCCGTCCAACTCACTTAAAGCTAGATAGAATTCCGCCGCTAGAACATCTTAGAAACAACCCAGAGCTTATGCAAGGGGACGACCCAAGAATGGGGGATGATCCACTATTGGAGCATTCAAGGACAGATGCCACAACGGAAAAAATGATAACATTTGCAAAGAGATGTGAGTATATGAATTGTATATAACACTTTCCACGCAGTCGTCTGCAGACGACAGTTCCAACATTTCACAAAATGTTAAAAAAATGTCGACATTATTGAATTTCATCTCCATATTTAGAATCACCATGAGAAATGCATCAGAACAAACGTTATTATTGGTTCAGTAAATAGTCTTTGAAAGTTGGGAAAGATATTTGATTTTGTTGTTGTTGTATATTATGATAAAACTGATAATATAGCCGCGTGGAAAGTGTTTAAGCTTTGTATAGTATTATTTTAGGGAAAAAACAGTCTGGGCGCAATTAGGTACGTAAGATCATTAATGCCTAAAAATTGAGTTTATGGAGATCTCGATGAGTTGTAAAGAATTGAATTAATATCAAGGATGAGCTTACCAGTAAAGTATAAACATGTCACATTCAATACACAGTTCAACAAAAATAAGTTCCCCTTTATCATGATTATGTCTGATATTTTGGAAATGAGTTACTCCATCGAAACGATTTTGGCACACATTAATGTACGTGTGCACAGCAACACTAGAACGGGGTTATAACTACGCAGGTGTTGTAATGCTTGAATGAGCACACATTGATTGGAGGAATAACTCATTCAAAAGTTGCTAAATGATGTATTGAAGGAGGAGGGTAAGCAGTACGAACCAGGGTCTTGAACCAGGGTCTTGAACCAGGGTCTTGAACACCGCATTTTTCACCTTTTGAAATTAGGTATTCCTCCAGTCAATGTGTGCTCATTCAAGCAGCACAACAACTGTGCGGTTTTTGAGCAAAGACCCTGGTTAAAGTTGCTTAACCATCCTCCTTCAACACCCCATATTAATTGGCAACTTTTGATTTGAGGTATTCCTCCATTCAATGTGTGCTCATTCAAGCATTACAACACCTGCGTAGCTATAGCCACGTTCTAGTGTTGCTGTGCAGACGTACATTAATGTGTGCCAAAAATCGTTTCGATGGAGTAACTCATTACCAAAATATCAGGCAGAATCTAAAGGGGAACTTATTTTTTGTTGAACTGTGTACATGTACGTATCTTATTTAATTAACCTCTTATGTGCAATTGTGTTTGCTTAAGTACAAAATAATGAACTGAACGTAAGCACTCTTTCTGCTAATGGTTATTCATTAATGTTTTGATGGCTACACAGTGGAAGTATGAGAATCTGACGTGTTCTGTGCCGTTCTGTGTCACCTTGGTCATCGCTATATTAAAATAATATGGTCAACTATTAGGGGGCTGGCATTTTCTTCGGAAGGGGGGGGGGGGGGGGGGGGGGGGGGTGGGGTCCCAAAAATGTGGATAGACCCAGACAATTTTTTCATGACCCCCCCCCCCCCCCTATCCAAGAGCTGCATATTTTTATGACCCCCCCCCTACCTTTTTTTTTCTTCACGCAAGCATGCTTTGATAAATTTGTGACCCCCCCATTTTCAATGAAATAATTTTATGACCCCCCCCCTGTTTTCATGTCAAAAAAACTATGACCCCCCCCCCCCCAGTATATTTGGGACCCCCCCCCCCCCTTCCGAAGAAAATGCCAGCCCCCTAATTCAAAATTCTTTGGTAAATTGGTAAATTAATTAACGTGTCCTGCTTAAAATTTGTGCCATTTTCAACGAATTTCGTCTGCACTTTCCGGAACATTTTCATCAGTTTCCACCAAAATGTGATCTCAAATGTTCGGCAAAATGTCTAATTAAATAATTTGATCTTATAGATTTACGCAGAGATTAATTTTGTCTTTGGGGTGAAATATTCTCTAAGCGTTATTTTGATTGGTTATTCAAATGAGTTTAACCTGTAATTAACCAATCATAGACACTTTTGTGTCGGTAAAAATACCTGAGACGACGTTCATCTTACCAGAATGTCTCCACAAATCTCTTAGCACTTTCCACGCGGCTATAGTAGTGTTTATAACCATATACAAAACAGATTTCTCAGAAACATTTCCTAACTTTCAAATTCTACCTCAAGAATTACTGAACAAATACTAGGCATCTTTGTGCTTTTATAATTTAAAGCATTTCTCATGGTGATTCCAAATATGGTGATGAAATTCAATAAATCTGACATTTGTGAAACATTTTGCGAACTTTTGGAACTGTCGTCTGTAGACGACTGCCGCGTGGAAAGTGTTATAGGCGCGAAATGATTGACTTTTTTGAACGTCATGAACGTTGGATCTGAAAATATGTGGTTGGATGGTTCCTTACTAATTTTAAGGGGCGGGGCATACGCACGTCCCATTTGCTTTTAACTGATAATACCAATACTTCATTTTCAAACCTGAATTTTGTATTTAATAAAAAGGACCCAGATCGCTTTGTTAGGCTAATACATCTTATAATAAATCGTTATCTGAGAAATACGAGAAATCAGCACTATCGATTAGATTTGATGGATAACAAATATCGAAAATCCTTGAAAACATTTGTCAAAATCCGATTGAACACTTTAGTAATGAAAAATATTTATTCCGCAATATGATTTAACTATGGTTCACATTTACTGATGTTATTGTAAGCAAGGAAACGCTTATGCGCAAGAGGTATTTGAAAAGCTATTTTTATAATAATAAATTAGCTAATATGTAGTTAACGTGGGTGTCGCTTTTGTTAAGTATGTCGTTTTTTATTATAGATTTACTTCCGCATAAATATTTATTCGTTATATCAAGAATAACAGATTTATCCTTTCAATTGCAGTCGATACAAATTAAATGGAATATATGCGATCGTTTTTGTCGGCTGTATTGGGCTATTCCTTTTTACACCCCCCCCCCACCTCCCTATGGAAGAAATGGTCTTAATCTTCCCCACAGGGAGTGTTGTTTTCAAACGAAGTCACTTAGCATGCTTGTAACACCGACCGTTTGAGATTCACACACCCTGTTGGGTATATTAACACTTTCCACGCGGCAGTCGTCAGCAGTGCAGACGACACTCAAACATTTTCATAAAAATGTTTCAAAAATGTCACAATTATTGAATTGCATCACCATATTTGGAATCACCGGGGAAAATACATTAAGATAAGTACAAACATGCCTAGTATTGGTTCAGTAATTCTTGAGATAAGACTTTGAAAGTTGGCCCAGGTTTCTGATGCATCTGTATTGTATAATATGGTAAAACGAATAGCCGCGGGGAGATTGCCATATTTGGAATCACCATGGTAAAACGACAAAAAGATTTTTTAAGGTCTTCCCACAATGCATTGTGCGAACGCCAGCCAACTAAAGCTTTAGTTTCACATGATGCCTTGTCGAGCTCCTATAGTTTTATAGAAATAAGAAAAAGGACTCCACTGATACTACTAATTTATTCATTGATGTAACTAGAACCTAAGCGCTGCAAAGTATGTACGCGCTATGATTATGAAGCCATAATTGTGTGCATACACCCTATGGGAACCGAGACAACGTGGAGAGTGTTTGGTGTTGATGTAAGGGTCTTCCGTAGGGGGTGTGTGGATTTCAAATAGAATGGCCTATTGTAGTAGTATTCTTACCGGGTATTCTTAGTCCTGGTATAGCTCCTCATCATGGACATTTCTCCCACTCGCCTCTTATCTTGAGTTGTGTCGAATTGTAGTGATTTGCACTACAATTGAAATGTATAGCAACAGTTATAGGAGCATATTGATTTTGAATTTAAAAAAACAAGGATTATTCACCGTAGAGGTGACGTCACTAGAGCAAAGTTACCATGGCGATGTATATGCAAACTATCCACATGGTTTATGATGTGTTTGAATTACGACCGCCCCCACGCTTAGTGTGTGTACATGTGCTGTAGATTGTGTAAGTCTAGATGGTAATTCCAATTCATAATAATTGAGGCATGATGGATTGACATTGAGACTCGGTAAATATGAACAGGATTCACCGGCTTTTAACAATTTCCACGCGGCAGTCGACCACAGACGACAGTTCCAAAATTTCACAAATGTTTGAATAATGTAAAAATTATTGAATTTCATCACCATATTTGGAATCACCATAAAAAATGCATAAAATATGTACAACTATGCATAGTATTGGTTCAGTAATTCTTGAGATATAGACTTTGAAAGTTGGGACAGGTTTTTAAAAAAATCTGTTCTGTATAAAACTAATCGCCGCGTGGAAAGTGTTACAGTTATGTAATCCACATGTATGGACAGTGTAGGCCTAAACTGATAATAAATTCAAACTCGTAATATACGCCACGTGGACAATTTGGACACCTCAGCTTGGTTCTTGGTATACTACATGTCGAAGTCACTCCTATGTGTCCAGTCATGGTCCATCAAAACACCATACTGTATGTAACATACCACATGCATAAATGGATGCCGGGGGTACTTGGATTTATTTTGGACGGGGGTGTGCAGCTCCAGCCTCAAAACCCATACCCACTTCCAACCGGGGTAATTTTGCCGGAAAGGGTACCCATATGTCTAAGGATTTTTCTTCAAATGTAGACCCATGTCTAACGGTTTCTAACCCGAGATGGGTTGAATTCCATGATTCCGGGGTTGAATTTATCGAATTGAATTCAGGTTGATATTGAAAAACGCCCGGAAAAAAACGTCGTCAACGATGTGCTCAAATCTGACCCATTGCTAAGGGCTATAGTGTCAATAACAGGACCCATGTCTAAGGATTTTTCAGTTGAAAAGCCTACCCATGGCCGGCTAAGGATGTCTCATGAAAAAACGACACACTGGAGCGGCACGTCCCCGTATGCCTTACATACGTGAGTACCGCCACCCCCCCCCCCCCGGGCAAGGATGCCGGCGCGTCCACGTTTGTTGCATGCGTTATTGTAAACATTGTAAATACACCACCAAATCAGTCGATTTCTTGCTCAACATTTCAGTATTCATTGGAACACCTGTATCTACTGCTGATAGCAATGACATGTATGCTATCTACTGCTGATAGCATGTTATGCTATCTACTGCTGATAGCAATGATATGTTATGCTATCTACTGCTGATAGCAATAATATGTTATGCTATCTACTGCTGATAGCAATGATGTGTTATGCTATCTACTGGTGCTAGCAATGACATGTTTTATGAGCTATCTACTGCTGACAGTTAATGGGAGTTAATCATACTACGATAAACACAATGCTCCGAGTGCAACACCATTCTGTGTGATAAGTCGCGCCCGAACTCTTGGAAATCAGCTTTTATAGACCATTTCAAATCGAGATCGGACAACTTCGTAAATACAGGTCACGTGGACTCATGGAGCAGGTTTTCTGACCATTTTATGTTTACCCGGGTAGCTACTCTTCAGACTATTGTGGCTTTAGGAGTGAGTGTATTTTCCTACATTTCTGTGGCTGTCTATTATTCTCAAATATCGCATAGTAAAAAGCATACGTCCGACAAATCCAAATATTTCACAAACTTTTCTCTGACAACTCGGAACTTTTCTGTATAATAAGCAAACAACAAACTCTTACACAGATCTTAAATAACACTTACAGCCGGCCGCACGTGGAGTCTGATCCCAACCTTAGAATGAGGCCCGGGAATGAGGTGGTCGGTATGACTCCGAGTCATGCAGGCGTGTCGTCACTGAGTCATATTTTCGGTCAAGATTGACGCCAAATTTGGATTTTCTGATCCATTTCCTTTTCAAAAATGTATACTTTTATATGCGTTTGATTAATAGTTCAATAATTACAGCACTCACAAAATTTAAAAATTCAAATAAAATCTTCCTAGAGTCCCCCCTTAAATTGTTCGTCTGGTTACAATTTACAAGGATGCCAAAATGTATTTTTTAACATTTTATGTCCAATAAACCCATGTTATGCCTCATATAGGCCTAGACTTATTGGCATTTTACCTTTTGACCCCTGTGTCCAGCAAAACAAGGACTATGAAATAAAAATTATAGTTTCTGGAATCCCTATAATCAAACGAACAATTTGAGATATCATTTGTTGAAATCGGACCAAGTTCAATTTTTGACCCCATATACTATAATAGGTCAATGACCTTTTCACGTTTTGCCTGATAACTCAATAACGAAACTTCAAATGTAGGGCGAACTACTTTGATATCCTTGAGCTCTCATGATATGCATGTCAGTTAATTTTATTTTTGGATCCCTGAGTATAGGGTGACAGGTGACGTCACACCGGGCAAAACGTGGCTAGTTGCCATATATTGTTCTTTGCCCGGCAGTTTGCGCACTGGCACGAGTCTAGTGCTATAGTTGAATCCCAACACCAACACATCTTGCAGTAAATCGACAAGTGCACGGAATGCCTATATTACATGGTCTTATCATCTTATATCGTCATGGTCTTATATGTTATCCTTACCGTTTGAAAACCCCAAGGTATCGCAAATGTGCCGTATTGAGTTCGGAAAGAGATGCAGGACTAGTGCCCAAACTGGATCTCTTCCTTCGATGAAATGAAATGTAATATCTTATTTAACCTACCTTATTTAACCATCTCAAGGATCTAGGATTTAACCTACCACCCACACACAACTTTCTCTGGTAACCTGATCTAATGTTCGACATTTCACGACACCTTTAGTCGGTCTATCTCTCTTTGTTTTAGACCGGGGCAATTTCGAACTGGCGAACATGATAATCGCCTCAAATGGCGCGAACTTTTTAGCCGCGTTTTAATAACACCTTCTACGCGGCATCCGTCTGCAGACAACAGTTCCAAAATTCCACAAAATGTTTAAAAAATGTCGAAATTATCGAATTTCATCACCATATTTGGAATCACCATGAGAAATACATTACAATAAGTACAAACATGCCTAGTATTGGTTCAGTAATTCTTGAGATAAGACTTTGAAAGCTGGGAAAGGTTTCAGACAACTCTGTTGTGTGTATGGTAAAACTAATAGCCGCGAGGAAAGTGTTAAGATGACATCAGTGTTGAGGAGCTGATACACCGGATGTTGTGAAGGAGTGCAAAGAAGGCGGGATTCGGTTATTTTAAGTAAGAGTAATGGACCTAGATTTCCAGCGCTCGAGACCTAGATTCATAATGAAGGGGAAAAATGAATGCTGAAGTAGCGGGGAACCCCGTAAAATCGCGAGAGTTAAGGACTTCTTTTAGGAGCCAAGAGGGAATGAAATTGCCTTAACACTTTCTACGCGGCTATTAGTTTTACTATTTACAAAACAGATTTTTCAGAAACCTTTCCCAATTTTCAAAGTCTATCTCAAAGATTACTGAACCGATAGTAGGCATGTTTGTACTGCTTTCAATGCATTTCTCATGGTGATTCCAAATATGGTAATGGAATTCAAAAATTTTGACATTTTTGAAACAATTTGTGACATTTTAGAATGGCGTCTGCAGACGCCTGCCGCATGGAAAGCGTTTTAAAGAAGGTAAGTAATTGATTGGTACTTGACGCGGTTTTAGCCACTACGGCATATTAAGTCTTTTTAATTGAATTTTTTCAAACCCTTGCAAACCCATTAAAGGGACATTAAGTGGTGTTGAAAATTTTAAATGTTTAAAAATTTACTTCAGAATTCAAGATGAACATTAAAAATTGCCATTATTGTTGTTTCTACTAACAAAAACACAGCAAAACTTGATTAAAACAATATCATCGCTATTTATTGAAAAACGCCCTCCATGCAAATATGGTTCGCGTTATATGTATCACGCGTACTACTAGGGGGATACTGTCGGACGTAAAATGCTCGTCACAGCTGTACGAGCATTTTTGAATCGACGTTTTTCTTGGGCTGAATTTTCTTAATCCTTATAGGTGTAAGTTCATACATGTAATACAATTATAAAAATATACTAATCCCGGTTTTTATCATAATTGAGGGCGCAGTCTCCAACACATCTCTTAGTGCTCCTTTAAGCTACAATTCAGTAGGATTGGTGTTGGAACACAGAGTTCATTTCTCCGCTATAGCCCACGTTTGAGGACCATTTTCAAGCGCTGATTTTGCAACAAACTTGTATGGAGAGCTTGAGCTATCTACTACTCATATCCCACCGCCACCCTCACCAATCAGTGTTGATTGTATATAGATGTAGGCGCCTTTAATAAAGCATTAGTGTAATCATGGAGTTGACTACCTCTCTGACGAGCTTGGAAATGTCGCCGTAATCGCCAATGTTTCCAGTAAAAATCACAAATTTGAAAGATATCTCAAAATTTACCTAGATGATAGTCACAGTTTATAGTCAGGGTGCATGACGTGATGTTCCAGTAATCATAATTAATCAATCAAAAAAGTCTTTTAAATTGAAGATTTTGTGATGCATACTTTCCGATTTTAGTTTTAAACACCATTCTTAAGGGTAGGGGATACTCCCATTTAGTGTAGTGCACCCTTAAGAGAATTAATATTGTGCTGAATGGACTTGAAATGTGCTAGGATAGTTATCTTGAATCATTTGAAACATTTTGTGATCATTTTAATGATATTTCCATGTTGTTATAATTATTTATGATGGAAATTATCATGCATGGATACCTGCTATCTACTGAAGATAGCAAAATTAACATAGCAATATAACATTTTGTGAGGACAGCTACCATCCTTTTTAAAAGAAATACTTGTCAGGACAGCAGTCATCCTTTTTAAAAGAAATACTTGTCAGGACAGCAGTCATCCTTTTTAAAAGAAATACTTGTCAGGACAGCAGTCATCCTTTTTAAAAGAAATACTTGTCAGGACAGCAGTCATCCTTTTGAAAGAAATTCTGGAGTAATTCTGTTATACCCTTTAACAGAGGTATTCATAGTGCATGGTTTTTAAGAACGACGCATACTACCGATGTTGGTGTGTAAGGGTATGTTATAATTATTATATAATTATATAATTTGTTTTCGCTTTGTTTTGTTTTGTTTTTTATAAGAAAAGATTCCTATAGCCTATTATAGGCTACCCCAAAAAGTTAATCTGAAGAGAAAAAAATGCTTGATTAATGATTTTCTTTTCGAGATATCGACGATTATGTAAATTTTCTCCATAGAGCTCTGTACAAAAGCTCATTTTCTCCACCCCACTGTCCTTTAATGCAAGACCCTGAGACACTAAGACTTCTCGGACACGTGCCAAAGACATAAATGATTGCTCTAAACGATTTAAATAGAGCTCCATATGGATATGTACAAAAACACTGATATAAAACTCTGTTTTAGACCACTGTAATTGCAAAATTGGACCCTGTAGAGTGATTTTTTCTTAAAGATTATCACATTTCCCGACCAAAAAGTGAAAAAAAATAGGTATAGGTGAGAGCCTGCTCGATTTTCCAAAATATGCCCATGGAGTTGACTACCTCTCTGACGAGCTTGGAAATGTCGCCGTAATCGCCAATGTTTACAGTAAAAAGCACAAATTTGAAAGATCTCTCAAAATTTACCTAGATGATATTCAGAGTTTATAATGTAGTCAGGGTGCATGTAAGTGATGTCCCATTTATCATAATTAATCAAAAAATCATAGGCATATACGCAGTCAAGTCTTTTTGATTGAGGATTTTGTGATGCATATTTCCGATTTTAGTTTTAAACATCGTCCTTTAAAACGGTAGGGGATACCCCCCATTTAGTGTAGTGTACCATAAAGACAGCAAAATAATTCTCTGAAATCAGTAATATTATTTCAGACCTGTTGCCGCAAGTGGTCGTGTGAAGCCAGTTTTGCGACCACTTGTAGCAACGGTTCATGAATGAATCGAGTCAATCGACTGAATTTAGTGGATTTGCAAATAGAACGGCAACATTTTTCATGTTTTTCAAAAATGTCACATTCATTGAATGTCATCACCATTGGAATCACCGTGTGAGTTGCATTAAAATAAGTACAAACATGCCTAGTATTGGTTCAGTAATCCTTGAGATAGACTTTGAAAGTTGGAAAGGTTCATACTTTGTATAATACATGGTGTGTCAAAAAAGTGTCCCTCCCATGTGAAACATGATTTTTTTTGGGGCCATGAAAAATATGAAAAAAATGTTCACAAACTACTAATAATCAGGTTCAGCATTATATATTTTTTCTATCCATTTTGGAGCTTCTGTTATCATATTATGGCAAATCTACTCGGGCATGTCAAATTCAGTTTTAGTCACTTTTCATAATTCAGAGAACTCTTTTATTAGAATCGTAATTTAGTGTGTAATCGATTATGGTAATTCAACATATTCAATACAACCAATACTAATTTACCTACTAAATGTTGATAGTTAGTTGAATTTGATCCCCAAAAACATATTATTTTTTCATCCATATTTTCCATGACAAACCATGCACATAATTGTAGATGTATTTAAACAATACAATCATCATCGGAATCACAAAGGCAGTTTTCCGAGTTGAAAGTCATTTTCTTGTTCAAAAGTGACCAAAGTGGGATTCGCACTATTGTTCTTGAATTGATCATATCTCGGTAGTTTATGTGGTGGAATTCAATGGGATAAGATGTATTTGATAGAAGACAAGGCCTTACCAACGGTCTATTTCTTTTAAAACAAAATAACATGGTATGTATTTATAATTAATTGTCTAACTCATGGGACACTTTTCATAACACATTATCCTGGCCCTGTATGGTAAAACCAATAGCCGCGTGGAAAGTGTTAAACACACGCAACAGGTCCCGGCAACAGGTTTAAAGGGGCATTGAGAGATACGTATGGGAGTGCGTCCTCAATTTTCCTGGAAATCAGGTTTTTTTTGCACCAAAGTAATACTTAGGCATAGGCCTATACTAACCATCTGACCCGTTTACCTTAATTCGCAGTATATCATGTAATATTTCACAATTTGTTAATTTCGATGTAAATCACATCGAAATTAACTGCAGAATTCGGCACATATGGCTTCACTAGAAAGTCTATCTAACGCCATCACTTTAACCCTTTTCCCATAAATATATTTTACCTTATAAATATCTACTGACACTTTTTTTTCATTCATTTTTATCGCGAATCTTTCCGTGCCCCTTTAGTCATTTTGTGCGCGAGTCTGAATTTGTTTTGCCTATGTTACTGAACAAATTAAAGGTGTATATATACAATAATATAATAACACTTCTCAAGATATCGTAATAAACAAGTTTTTTGTCTGGTATATTAGCGGTCTAGACAACATACGGACCATGAACGAGTACAATACATGTTGTTAGTAATTTACAAACACGTCCACTGATTATGATCAAGTCTTTAAGAAGTTTCCTTAAGAAATAAAATGGCCCTGAGCTGGTTATAGGTGCTAAATACACAAACATGTTTGTCTGCAAAATGCCTTTATAATATTAAAATCTGTGCTGGTCCTACCACTTGTAATTTGTCCTTGTAAAAAATATATGTCATGATATATGGTTGAATCGTAACCTTAACGCTATTATTTTTACCATACACAAAATAGATTTTTTAGAAACCTTTCATAATTTTCAAAGTCTATCTCAAAGATTACTGACCAAACACAAGGCATGTTTGTACTTATTTCAATGCATTTCTCATGGTGATTCCAAATATGGTGATAAAATACAATAATTTTGAAATTTTTGAAACATTTTGTGAAATTTTGGAGTGTCGTCTGCAGCTGACTGCCGCGTGGAAAGTGTCAATTATTGTAGCCCGTTTTATACTTGAAACATGGTCATTTATGTGCCGGTTTGCGAATTGCACCCGGCACCTTGTATACTCTGATTACCCACACTGTGGTTTATAGAACGTATAAATTGAAAATATACAAACAAATGTAAAATATGAAAATGAAGTTCACATAGAATGTATGTTTATAAAAGTGTGGGAAAACATTCGTAATAGTTAATTTAATATGTATTGCAGAGCATACATATAATTTGCAGCTGCATATTTTGGGGGAAATACTTTATTTACCACTAAACACTGGGTTTTTTGTGAGCTGTTACATGTACACGTACTTGTGTTATGAGATGATCACCTCGTCACAAAAGACCCATTTTATCTTTGCTCTGCTGAATTCACGAAATAATGACATTATTGTGTCATCATTTTGCATTTAATGTATGAAAATAATATCTAAGCTAGTTTGTTTTGTCATTTTTTTTGCACTTAATCATCACAAAAGCCCGAATTTATCTTTTATCTGCTGAATTGCTCTGCTGAATTCACGTAATAATTACATTGTTGTCATTATGTTGCACTAAATGTATGAAAATAAAATCTAAGCAAGTTTGATTTGTCTTATTAAAGGTAGATGTTCCGATTTTCAACTTGAAGTTTTCTATTCTACATGAAAGGTCATCCTTAAAAAAGTCGTGTTCCAAAGTTTGAGTTGCATAGCTCTAATGGTTCTTATTTTAGACGCACAAGATGCTGTGAACTGTACCCATTGAGTAGTACACAAACTATATCGGTGGTTACCACCATTAGCGGTAATTCGACGTTATTTCATCGATTTCTCCGTAATTATACCGATTTAGGCCGTCAAATTTCAGTATGATGATGAGAAAAATACGAGCTTTCATATGATATGAAAATCTCCGTATGTTTGGAATAATTCTGTGTTACGAAAATGTGATCGGGTCATCTACCTTTAATTTGTTATTGTGTCTCATAAAGGTATCCACTTATTCATAAATATCATACGTCATTGAGTGCGTTACAAGTATAAACGGGCTACAATTATTAAAGGTAGATGACCCGATCACATTTTCGTGACACAGAATTATTTCAAACATACGGAGATTTTCATATCATATGAAAGCTCGTATATTTCTCATCATCATACTGAAACTTGACGGCCTAAATCGGTATAATTACGGAGAAATCGATGAAATAACGACGAATTACCGCGAATGGTGGTAACCACCGGTATAGTTTGTGTACTACTCAATGGGTACAGTTCACAGCATCTTGTGCGTCTATAATAAGAACCATTAGAGCTATGCAACTCAAACTTTGGAACACGACTTTTTTAAGGATGACCTTTCATGTAGAATAGAAAACTTAAAGTTGAAAATCGGAACATCTACCTTTAAGGTTACGATTCAACCATAGGCCTATTTATCATTACTATCATTAAAACCGGGCAATTCTTGCATCAAAAGCATTGGATCTAGAAAATTTCAAAAATGAAGAAAAACTCTATGACATACTATGCTGTGTATACACTTATTTCACCTTTGGAAAGCATGCTATCTTCAGTAGATAGTAAACAGGATTCAAGTCAATTTTAATAAAATAATGAATAAGTCCAGGAAAGACTTGTTGATTTGGGTCGGATGACACTCCTCTAAGTGAAATATATGACAATACTGCAAAAAGAGTGGTGTTGGCTAACCCTTTTTAATTGGATTGTTTTTAAATAAATATTATCAAACAATATCAGTGCAAATTGACTTTTTTGACCATTTGTGTATGATTTATAGTCATTTTAGAGACTTCAATAATTGATTATAATCGTTTAGACCTATACTAGGCTAGGCCTGGGCGTTCTAAAAACATTCGTATCTTCGACGGCTCATATCTCGAAAATGTTGCCTTGACCTTAGTTATTGTTGTTTGTTTAAAGGAAAGCCAAGACCATGATCTTCATTAAAATTGTAAAGTTGAAGCAACCATGCTTTATAAGCGACAAAATGGCTTTTAATTATGGCCCATCTTACACAGTAATAGGTATAGGGGATTTATGTAGTGGTGTGTTTCCAGTTGTGGTCATTGAAACATATTTCTCTAATAAGCTCTTTTTAATTTCACTATTGAATAACGTCGCACACTCTAATCCTATCATCACAAAATACCCATTATATCTTTGCTCGGCTAAATTCACGAAATAATGACTTTATTTTGTCATTATTCTGCATTTAATGTACTAATGAAAATAATATCTGAGTTCATTTGTTTCGTCTTATTTATTAGCTATTGTGGCTCATGTATTATATCCACTCATACACATACATATCATGCGTCATTTGAGTACAATATTCAATATTTAGTTCGGTATTAGTATTTGTACCAACATAATCATAAAAACGTAATAACGGCACCATGAAATGTTGTGATTCCTTTTTGACGATAACAGTAAATAAATATTTCAGATGGTAGTTAGTATTTGCCCAAGTATTACATAGGTACAAAAAAAACCCCGAAAATTGAGGGCGCCTTCCTATACGTATCTCTATGCAATATAATATTTTCATTGAGAAGACACATCTGTTTTATGATACGTTGACCATTTTGGTAACACAGTTGATGAGATGAATTGGACGGGTGCGATTCCCGTTTGTAGTCCATTGCGCATGGCTATACATGGAAAACCTACATGTATGTCTTCCTGTAAAATGTAAATAGGTCATATCCAATGTGATTTCGGGCCACGAATTGCAATGTCGGAATACAATAATTACTTATTGAATGAATCAGCTCAAAGTGGAATCAGTCCTATTCAAATGTCCGTCTGGAGATTTCAATTAGCAAATATTGATATTGCGCAATGTCAAACACAAGTCGCATCGCAGTAAATCAGTCATTTCCCCCGGGGGTCCCCTCATGTATAAAAGTTGTGATACGCGGATTCTCAATTATTATTTAAATTTGATATATAGGTGAGTAAAAAAACTGTACTCAAAGAAAAATAGATATTTGAAATTGTTCGCACCAGAATATGAAGGCAACCAAATTCTAGAATCAATAGCTGCATTTATTGACTGTTATCAGCAAAAAGAACGCAACATTGCATGGTACCGTTAAATCCAGTTATACAAACCGGACTGGTTGAGCACACAGTGGACAATACAAATCAACGGTACGGTATCCTATAGGAAACCAATTATAGTGCAACTTTGTTGTCGTTAGTCGTGGTTATTGAAATTATCATAACTTTAAAAGTATTCATTCGATTTTTATGAATGAGGTATCAAACTGCGTAGAAGAAATTTGCTCATGAAATGTATATCTCAGATTTTTGGTATCGGTTATTGATTTTGAATTAGCCAACATCTAATCACCAAGTCAGGGACTTGTGTGTTAGGTGTATGCCCTAAGTCACTGCCTCTCTTCAATTGGACAAAATTCTAAAAATACGGAAAATGAAATTTTGATATATGTTCGGTGCCGGGGTTCGGTGTAAATCAAAACTCACTCGATGCGACTCGTTTAATGATCAGAACATGAAGCTACTACATGATCAGACGCGCACATACAGGGTGTATAAAATGTGACTAATTTGGTTTCATTGCAAAGTAAAACAACCCAAGATAAAATCCTGAAAAGATGTTTGACAAATCCATCATAAATTAAAGGAGGTGTCCCGCAAGCATAAAAGTGTGCATTATATGTTAGAAAAGTAACTATCGAGCCCAACTTTTGTAATTATTTAGACCAAAACACCACACTTATGACAAAAACAAATAAAAACCGCAATCTCTCAACATGCACTTTTTAAAATTCGCGGCGATCGAAAGTCCCAGTGTCGATGATGTCATAGTTATACAATGCACATGCGCAAATTTTAGCACCGATACCCATGACGTCATCGACACCGGGACTTTCGATCGCCGCGAATTTTAAAAATTGCATGTTGAGTGATGGCAGTTATTATTCTTTTTTGTGACCAGTATGGTGTTTTGTTCTATATAATTAGGTAATTACGGCTCGATAATTATTTTTCTAACAAATAATGCTCAATGTTGTGCTTGCGGGACACTTCCTTTAAGGAAAGTATGACCAATTAGGCCAAACAAAGAAGAAGGTCTGTCTCAGAAGCCCGCCCGCATTGGTATGTGAAATGAGAGCTACGGCTCGTAGGTCTATGCGCTGGGGCTAAAAACCTCTTTTTTGTAATTCTTTTTTTTTATCTTTTTTTTTTTGATTTTTTTTTTTTTTTGATTTTCAAAAAAAAAATGTTTAAAAAAGTTCTCTGTAAGCTTGGAGCAACAAAATGGAAAAAAAAAAATCAAAAAAAAATCGCATACCTCATAGCCTATTTTCAGTAGTGGAAATACACACATGACTTTCCACCCGGGGTTGACGATCATGTGTGTCGCAGCTCTATTAATAATAATTGTATGTGCTGATCATATCATGCATACCAGTAGTATCGATTATAGTTATTCAAAATGTTTCAAGGATTGGAACATTTCTACCGACGCGTTTTTTCTAGAGATAGTTTAAAATAACATAACTTATATAGTAAAAAGAGATAACAATTTGTTGTCGCAGCGCAACAGACTATACTAGACCCGTATTGAATCATAAATGCTGGGCTTTTCAAACATGCGAGTCATATCGCTACATGCGCGCGAGCGAGACAGACGTAGCACACGTTTTTTACAACATTTCAATAGAGACAAGCAAGCATCCCTGATTTTGACAAATAATGCACTATTGACATAATTGGTGCTTTTCTACATTCTCTTCTACCATGTCTACTAAGACTTGCTCAAGAAGAACACTGTCCAATATCGAACATTGCACATAAAAAGGCAATCAAATTTGTGGATTACGTTCATAATTTGTGCCGAATTAGAAGAAACATCAATCAAACTAATAATTGGTATATGATAGATATTGAACCGAGATGGCGCAGCCATCGAGGTCAATATCTCATATGATACGGTATAGAGAAAGAGCCCATTGGGAAGTAGTAGAATATGTCTTAATAGAAAAAATAACTTGTTATTAGGGCCCGACTGACCCGTTTATTTCAAAATTTCCCAACCCAAACAATGTTTTATACGCACATACAAAACCACACACACAAAAAGGTAAATAATAAAAAATAAAAAAAATAAAAAAAACATATGAAAAAATATATTGACCAAAAAATATGAAATACAAATTTGAAGAAGAAAAAAATCAAAAATAATTCAAAAAAAAAAGTTAAAAAAAAAAAAATCATATTTTTTTTCACATGGGCAAGTTGTTGAAAAAACAAAGGCACATTCGGAAGTAGAAGATAGGTCTTGAAAGAAAAATAACTTGTTATCTATTTCAAAATGTCCCAACAAAAAAATGTTTATATAGGCCTATACATCATACCCAACACACACAAAAAATGGGGAAAAAGAAGAAAAAAAAGAAGAAAAAAATATATTAACCAAAAAATATAAAAACAAAAAATCAAAACAAATTCAAAAAAAAAAGTTAAAACAAAAAAAAACATTTTTCAAAAAAACTTTTTTCTTCTTCTTTTTTTCCCCACATTTTGTTTTTCATCAGATGAACAGAATAATTAAAAAAAAAAATGAGTCTGTCAGGCCCGCACAACAGGATGTTTTTTTCGGTGTCTACAAAATGTCTAGACGGTGAACTAACCAATAGCTTACTGGGAAAGGAATGAAAGTTTCAATAAATTTAGTGCAATTATACCACGGAGTATCATATATAGTGCTATTGATAGATGATTGACAATGTGTATGAATACAACATATTGGAACTCTGGTTTGATTGTGTAAATCCCATTGCACAGACTATCACGTAAGTTACAATTAAATAGTTTACGCAAATTATGCTAGCTGTCAGACTCATTTCACATTTTAACACTTTCCATGCAGGGCTATTAGTTTTACCATATTATACAAAACAGATTTTTAAGAAACCTTTCCCAATTTTCTAGGTCTAGGCTATCTCAAGGATTACTGAACCAATATAACTTAATGCTTTTCCTTAATTCAATGCATTTTTCATGGTGATTCCAAATATGGTAATGAAATTAAATAATTTTGACATTTTGAAAACATTTGTGACATTTTGGAATGCCGTCTGCAGACGCCTGCCGCGTGGAAAGCGCTAAGAATGTTGTCATTAATACTAATTGGGGTTTGCAAATGATCCATCGATATTGACAAGTATAAAACCCATCATGAAACAGACAGTATACAACAACAACACTCCACTAAACTAGTCATTTGATCATGATCCTTAGATATTGACAAGTATAACCCGTCATGAGCAGAGTCCTATTTTTTTGATACACCCTATATAAGAATCTTATACTTACAACAACACTCCACGAGACTAGTCATTTAGGCGTCTTTGGTGGAACGCGTACGGTTGTCTTCAGTCACGTAGGCTATTTCTACGTGACTAACTGCGGCGATGCCGGAATTTAAAGCAATATTATGTGATCTTTTTCAAATGTTTACACATATTTATCTCTCTCTCTCTTATTAATATAATGAAGTGTAACTATCAGGAAAGATTTTTCTGGACTCAAAAACTAATGATAAATCTACTTTGACTTTTCCGTAAAAAAACATCACAGAGCTTTAATACTAAAGCATATTAATGGAAATCGGCTTCCAATTTGTAGGCATTGTTCAACATATTTATATTTCTTTCGATTTTAAAGCATTCCGTAAGTATAGGGGTGTGGGTGTTCGCTTGTGTACAGTTGCGATGCGTTTAGGCTCATGAAAGTCAATTGCGAGTTTCCCTTTACTTTTTTTTCTCAAAGTGATGAGGCGACTTTTTCAATATTCATTATTCATTATTTGATCAGATTTCATTATTGACATGTAAATGCATGTTTAATCAACCCGTATTGATACGGTGCTCATTTAAATAATATAAACACATGTTAAAAGGTTAAAAAACTGGTAGCCAGCGAATCGGGGGAAATCCCGATGGTTTTTTTTCAGAAACGAATAAATGCATGTTCACGGAAGGTAGGTTTACGATTAAAAAAGCGTTGCTTATGAGCCTAGTTCTCAAAATTCATTTTTTAAGAAAGTGAAAAATGTGTTCAAATTGATACAACTGGCAACAATTGTGTTTAAAAATAAATAATGCATTTTTTGGGAAATCTTGAAATTTTGACGCGGGTGAAAAAAAGTGATGCGGGCGGGTAACGGGAAACTCGATATCGACTTTCATGCGCCTTAGCCTGTGTCAAACCAAGGGATTCTATTTACGAATGGAAAAAAAACACTGACAAAATCAACTGTCCTGATATCAGGACAACTTATTTCAAAATCTGATTTTAAAGCAATTAGGGAAACGTGTATTGCTCTGTAACTTGCTCTATAAGATATTTTAGTTTCATGGTTATATACATGTAGACAAAAAAAGCATTTCGAGGGAAACAATCACAGATAGAGGGCGTTCTAGTGGCGTAGCCAGAGGGGGGCGACCCACCCCACCCCAATATTGACCGTCGTGTCGGTTGAGATTGGCACTGTCGGTTCATTTGACAAGAGGAATCATGGAATTATGATGGTCAAAAGTACACAAATGGAAATTGTTTAGAGCCAAAATGTACCTCAATCATAGCAAAAATAAGTGTAAAGCCAAAAAGATTAGCAGGCTATGCGCGCATTTTTTTATATTTCAAACAATCTTGTCGGTTCACGTTCATCCCCACCCCTCTCAATATGAATCGGGATCAGATTCTCTACGACCAGGACGAAAAAACGCAGGGATGATAACATGCGGACGCAGTAATTTGTACACACAGTAACAAAGAAATAACACAATTTTGAAACCGTATTAGAAATATTCGTCATTTTGGATAGGATATCGTTATGTGTTTTGTCATCAGTAAAAACAATTCTCTTCGCTACAAAATTCAATACGAGATGTGGCCAAAGGTCTAAAATAGTTGCAAGCACTATTTTGGCCAATTTTAAACTTTTTAAACTAAAACCGATCACAAATCACTAGCATTCCGGAATGGACGGACCACACCATACGAGTTGGCCCCTGTTTTCATGGTTCACAGCCCTTTTATGGCAAAAGAATGCATCTTATATGTAGTTTTCTAACAGTATACTTCCTTTTAACATGATCAAAGTTAGCTTTTTTTCTCCATAAATCATGTAGTGGTAAAAGGCAGTATATTACTTTTATTGTCTTTACAAGTTGCAACCTTTTCCTAAGTGATGATTATTGAACCAAGTTAACACAATCCATGTTAAAAGGAAGTATATCATTAGGAAAGTACATATAAGATACATCCTTTTGCCACAAAAGGGCTGTAAAAATCAGGGATAGACTGTCGGCCGAGTGCACCAATGACGCCGGGTAACTTAATAGGGAGGTAAGCTACCTCCCTAGTAGTTATGCTCTAACTGTAGCATAACTTACTAACGATGTAATTCTTAGAGCATAACTGGCGAGTAACATCAGAATAGCAACTAGCGAGGTAAATATCCACATTAATCAGCATCGTCCCCTTACAAAATTAATTGGCGCATATGCAAAGTGTTAACCTATAGTTTATTGTAAAATTCTGGGGTGAATGGTCCTCCGTAATATTAAAAACGTGTCGTCACTTGCTAGGTCATAGGTGAGTGTAAATCAAGAATCACGTGGAGTCGGCCTGCGATCCGGAAAAAAATGATGCCATTTTATGGCCAAAAAATTCGAAGTTTGTTTACCGCTTTTTCAAAAATAAGGACTATCATGACATTACAAACATATTTTGGGCGAGGGGCACATACAAACATTGCACCAAAAAGCACAATTTTAATGACAAACACAAGCACCCGATGGATACAATTATATACAATTATAACGCATCTCTTAACACAAATACTTGCGTGGCCTGGACACCTTGTCCTTCGCTTGTTAACCGCGGGACCCCGGTTCGATTCCCAGACCACGCACGGCACGATATGCTTTTTAATTTCGTTCTTCTAGTTCTACCCTCCACTCACAATAATGTTGAAACTTGGCTTTATCAGTTTTTAATTAATAAAAACAATAATAAGTTTATGTATTTAGCCATTATTTAAGATCCTTGGACAATTAGTACAACTATTGCTTTTGGTAAACAATACCGTTATTTATTTTGCAATAGGAAATAGTCATGCTTACTGCATTGGTAATTCTGTATTGGAGATGGAGACATGTAATTGTATATTTGTTTGGAACAGTCTGTTTGCGTATGTGTTAGGCCAAATAAAATAAAAACCAGTTTCTCGTCCCCGCCCGCTTCTTTTTTGCCGGCCGCCTCCTTTTTTTCCCCTTTTTTTCTTCTCCTTTCCCCTCCCCCTTTTTTTTAAAAAAAACCCAAAACACTTTTTTAACCAAAAAATGTATCGTTTTTTTCAATGTTTAGTCAAATAAATGTATAAACATCTGTATTTTGTCTTTCCTTTTGTTTTCAACAAAGTTGTAGCCAATACAAGTCTGAAAACGGTGTTAGAAAAGGTGGCTGTCATTTAAGAAAAACGGTGTTAGAAAAGGTGGCTGTCATTTAAGAAACAACAGCAACTGGAAAAAAGGTCGAAAGCGGAAGTATTTTTTTGTGGAAAATCAGTCCGCCATTTGGATCCGCCATTTTGAAGAGAAAAAAAAAAAAAAAAAAAAAGGGGCCTCCTCCTTCCTTTTTTCAAAAAGCCCGGACGAGAAACTTTTTTATTTTAATTTGGCCTTACACCGATGAGAGAAAGAGGCTCCATATTTGTTTTCAAAAACAATTTTTAACACTTTCCACGCGGCTATTATTTAGTTTTACCATTTCAATACAAATTTCTTTTTTTAGAAACTTTTCCCACCTTTCAATCCTTATCTCAAGAATTACTGAACCAATACTAGGAATGTTTGTACTTATATTAATGCACTTCACACGATGGTTCCAAATATGGTAATGCAATTCAATTATTTTGACATTTTTTTAAACATTTTGTAAATGTTTGGAATGTCGTCTGGAGACGCCTGTGCCGCGTGGAAAGTGTTAAGGGCTGCACAATTTCAATGCTACGTCAATTCCTATAGTCGATCCATCTGAGACCGATCTTCCAATGACGTCACCCAGCCGTTCCATTGACTGGGAGAGGAGGAGGCTATTTTCTGACGAAAATATCGATGGAATCTATGGAATCAGTTTGAATGAAAAATAGCCATAATAGAAAATCATTATGTTAGCAATAACACATACACTTGTCATTAAAATCCAGGTTACACCATGATTGACTTCACCTACTGCTGATGAGTACCTAATAAATTTCTATATGATATTGATATGTGATAATTTATCCAAAACAAGTTCTCCATATTCGGAAATACCATTTTGCCAGTCTGATTGTCAAAAATAATTGTTTGTTATTTCTGGCGACGTATCCCTTGATGTTAGCCCAAATGATTTCATCCGGATATTAATCGCAGTGATATTGTGGTAGTCTGATTATTTCATGTCCATTATCTTTTGCAAGTCTTCAGTTCTGAAGTTTCGTGGTTTGTACTTCTTAATGATATTATTATCATAAAGTTGAGGTTTCTTCAGTGAATTTGAGTAAGAAATGTTATGTTTTGTCAACCATTCCTGCATTTCAGCATTTAATTAAACTACTTGATGTTGGTATTTCGCTTTCAACGGTACATCGCTGAGTTTGAGGAATAACTGGAAAGGTTTTTTTAATTTTTAATGTTACTAAAATGACAAAATAGCAAACAAAAAATAATTGTGGCCTCCTGCGTTGTGGTAAATCTTCTAAGTTCACCACTTTCGATCGTTTTCAGCTTTGGGGTTCATATGCCGAAATCACAGGTGAATATTTCAAAGCCTTATGATTTCAAATAATACGCGAATTGTTCGATATTTGTCTCCCTTTGAATGGTACACTAGACATGCTACGTGCCTGTGTGTGATGAGAATAATGTGTTGTGTATATTGCATCAGCATAAGGCAGCTTAATTATTTCAATTCACACTAGATGAGGTTCGACTGGAGGTAGGAACAAAATGGGATCCTTCGACAAATAGCAAATATACGCCAGAAGACCGTACATCTTATTTTTCCTCATCACCCCTGCCCATGCATCCAAGCACCAAAGATCGCTCTTCGACGAATTCACTATATAATCATACTAGGCAAAATAAAAAAAACCCATATGTTTAGCGTCCCCTCCCGCTTCCTTTTTTAGGTTTACTTCAATTTCCTTTTTCTTCTTCATTATAACATTCATAACTTTTTTGTTTAGGTGTTTCAGAGTTTGAGATGTTTTTTTAACAGCTTTGCTTATAAGTTAAGCAAGTTTTGTGGTGACCAACTTCTAGCCCTCAGAACCATGAAATAAGAATAATTTAAACAGGGTTCCTCTTTAATTTAAAGGGGCATTGAGAGATACGTATGGGAGTGCGCCCTCAAATCTTATGGAAATCGTGGTTTTTTTTGCATAACTACCATCTGAAACCACCCTCAAGTTCGCCGTCTATCATGTAAAATTTCACGATATGGTAATTTCGATGTAGACCACATCGAAATTATCAGCATCACTTACCACACCTTGCATAGTCTTTTTTCTTTTGGTAAGCTTAATTAGTTAAGTCATTCTTAAGGATGAATATGTAAGAGAGAACAAAATTATACAGACAATGGCTTAATTGTGCATGACCGTCACATTCTTGGTTAATCCATAGATCCTTGAGCATTGTTGAGAACCATAACCAGGTTGAAATACCAGTTACTGCTATTTCTTTGTAAAACCGCCTTTGTTGTATTTCAGAGAAAACCTTCACATGTTTTTAATTACTATATCAAAGAGATGACCACTAAAATAAGATGAATTATATTATAAGACAATAGTAAAATAGTCATTGACGGTCATGACGGTAGGACTATTTGAGTTATGATTTTATTCACTTAGAAATAGTATGTTAGGGTTTGATCAGCTTCAAATTCTGCGAAGCCTCCTTACAGCAGCAGCGAATGAATACAGAAGGACGCTGGCGCGCATGAATACAACAAGCGAGCCATGAAGCGAGCTGTGTATAAAATGCGTTGAACGCGTGCGTGCGCCCGATCCGAAAACCGCGTCCGTGGCATAGACTAACTACATGGACATAATCTCGCGCGTACGCTTGGATTACTACTCATTTCGCGCGGAGAGATAAAAACATATTTCTCGCCAGCTTGGAAAAGTACCTGTAACCCAAGGAAGACTAGTACTTCTGTGCGTGTGTGTTTATAAAAATGAAACTGGCGCTTAACGCTTTCCACGCGCCAGGCGTCTGCAGACGACAGTTCCAAAATGTCACAAAATGTTTAAAAAATATCAAAATTATTGAATTTCATCATTACCATATTTGAAATCACCACGAGAAATACATTAAAATAAGTACAAACATGTATAGTATTGGTTCAGTAATTCTTTGAACGTTGGGAAAGGTTTCTGAAAAAATCTGTGGTAAAACTAATAATAATATCCGCGTGCCGGGAAGTGTTATAGTAACCCTGCATAGGATGGAAATTAATTAAAAGTGTAACCATTATTTATTAACAATAAGGTAATAGCTATAGGTTTATGTTTATGTTGACCAACGCAAGCTTAATGTTGTATTTTTGAGATTATTTGCTCATTGTTTTCACATAATAGGACTATACTAGTATTTATTGCATATCATTTGCTTCATATATATCAAAGGCGCGAAGTTAGAGCATTTATCATAACCTAGTCTTTTCCATTGGTCAAGGGACAGTCGTTTAGAATTAGTTCGAACATTGTCTATTATTAGAGCCAAATTAATAGTATAGGCTAGCGGCAACCTACTTACTTTGAGACCACCACCAACTCTGTACAGTGGACAAGGGGCCGGCAAGGGGCAATCTACCTGAACGGCTCTTTTCAGAGCCACCAATCTTTCTCACGTAGAAAAGTGGCACCTACTCTCAAAGTCAAATCATCGGGCATGGGCAGCCCAAATGATGATTTAAATACGTTTTATAGAGAAGTGTTAGTCCAGTTAAACTCTTTTTAAAACTCTATAGACCTAAACTCAATTCTGTTTCAACATGCTCAATAAAGATTCCACGATGAGACGCTTCGTTTGTGGTGGTCTCCAAAATCCATATATCGTTTGCAAGGTAAACTTGTTTGTCGTATGTGACAATCAAAGGTGTCGTAATGGCTTGAGTATTAACAAACAACTAATCTGAGCTAATGTGTTTATCCCATATTAAATACATGTGCGACATGATGAAGTGAAATGAGTAACATGTCGGAAATGTTCGGTCTTGATTTTTTGGGTATAAATTATACATTTTTACAATACTAAAACTAGACATCATTGTCCAAATTACACTCCGATTACCTGGTTTGAAGACCAACTGTAAAAACATATTTCAATAATTAAATGTGCCCGGAAAATTGTCATTTATTTCACTTATGTATCAAAATCAATAGAAACGACTTATGCCCCTTTTTCTTCTGATCATACCACTTTTATCAATGCTTTTCTATTAACTTTTCACTTAAGGACAGAACGTGTCAATCAATTGCGCTCAATACAGGCAATACGAACGGTCGACCGTTACGCGTTTGGGGAGCGTGGAAGTACAAAAGGACCTGTCAACTCACTGCAATCTCAATAGACGATAGTCGTTGTTGCGTTTTTGTGTCATGTTTGCTGATTTTCTGAAGGTTTCGATTATCACCCCCTTTTCATAGTGTGTCATTTTGATGAATAGAGTCAATGATTGTTGTGCAAGCATAATATAACACAAACTGCCCCTCCCCTTACCAATACTACCATTTGTATTAGGCATTTCGTGATTCAATTGTTTTCTTGTCTAAATAGTATTGTCATAAGCTGTATACCTTTTAGGTATTGATTTCTTTTGGTTCTCTTTTTTTATTGAGACGTTATCATTTTATGACTGAGAGGTTTCAAATTAAGTTCTTTTCAGCCTTCATGATAAGTGACATAATATTATGAATGGAAGATATCTTGGTTGATACGATATGTTTGAACAATAAACAGGGACACCCCGTGAACCAGCACTGTTGCTGGGGATACCGTATCTCAGCAGACGATTGTGTTTGTAAAAGGTTTTTGGCGCGTTTTTTACATTTCTCAATAAATACAGGGTGTCCCTGATAAAAAAGGGTGCACGTGTTCCACGTCATTACCCTCATTGATTACTCAGTATTTTGCTGTGATATTTATATAAATCTTAAAGATAATTTAGTTGGCTTTCGAATACCGTTAGTTTGATTGTAATTGCTCTTCCCAATCCAACGATATGCTTAAACACGGATTGTGCCCCCTTTTAAGGAAACAAAGATAATTCTAATAATAATACTAATAAACTTGTATAGCGCATAACAGAAAATGCCTCTAGGCGCTTTACACAACCCATGAAAATCCAAATACATCGAAATTAGATATAAGGATAAGTACAAAATATGAAATATAACAAAGTTAAAATACTGCATATAATTGACACCAATGACACAAGGTTATAGGTAACATGGGCAAAAGATGAACAACTATGACAAATTGATAAAAAAACACATCATAGATACTTGTGTAAAGAGCCATTGTCGTCATTTAATAATCTATATATAGTATGTACATTATTGTACAAATGACGTTTATATGAGCTTCAAGATGACTACATTACCTTTCAATTGCCGTTTTTTAATTGTGAAAGGTGAAACACAATCAAATAAACGGCACTTGAACATGTTGAAAGCCAACTAAATTAAATTTATCTTTTATATTATATATTACAGCCAAATACTGAGTATATGTAATCAACGAGGGCAATGACCATGATGACGTGGAACACGTTCACCCTTTTTTAGGGACATGATTGGGCATATATCGCCTAATATACATGTTAAAGATTTTATGTAATTTTCAAAATAAAATAAATCTTTAAAATTGATGGGGCGAACACTCCCTGCTCTCCCCTTCATTTAACGCTAGAAGAAAAGAGGATGAAGAAAATGACACATTAATAACAAAGCGACCGGCACTCTATAGTAAATAAGGTAATCATTAAATATGTTAACACTTTCCATGCGGCAGGCGCGGCGCCTGCAGACAAAATGTATCAAACATTTCATTTGGAATGAGAAATACATTGAAATAATTACAAACATGTCTAGTATTGGTTCAGTAATCCTTGAGATAGATTTTGAAAATTGGGAAACGTTTCTGAAAAATCTGTTTTGAATAATGGTAAAACCAATAGCCCGGGGAGGGCACTCAACCTTTTTGGGGTAGGGGTGTGCCGCACAGGTTCTCAAAAAGGGGGGGGGGGGGGCTAGAGAACTGAACTGAGTGGATTTTATGACGAAAAATAGGGTCTTAGGAACTGATTTTTTCAAAAAAAAATAGGTCTTGAGAACTGGCCTTTAGTTCAATTTTGAATAGCGAGAACGCACATTTTTGATTTGTTTTGGTTTTCGAACGCAAAATTTTCGAAGTATTGGAGCTTTGGAACGCAAAATTTCGCGATTTTTGAATTTTCAATAAAATTGGGGTCATAAGAACTGATGGCAGGCTCAAAAGGGGGTCATAAGAGCTAGCAGCAGAGAGGGCGAAAAAGGGTCTTCAGCGCGGCACATACCTATACCCTTTCCAATGTCAGTGCCCCCCCCCCCCCCACCGGGACCAATAGCCGCGTGGAAAGTGTTAAAAGGCACTAGGCAATATGTTTATGTTTAGGTATTAAACAGTGAGAGGAAAACGTAGTGACAAAAACGAAATATTTCTTGGAAACATGACAAATTGTCTTAACCATGTTAACCTCCACCTATTTTCTGTATTAATTACAATTGGTCTTTGTTTTGGTATTACCACCAATTATCAGGTAGTCATTCAATTAGTCAGGTGGAGTGTAGTTAGTACCCATTCGTTATCCCTGAGCGATTGTTTATTATTGTACATTCATTTAATTCTTAACACTTTCCACGCGGCAGGCAGCTGCAGACGACGTTACAAAATTTCACAAAATGTTTCAACAATTTCAAATTTATTGAATTTCATTACCATATTTGGAATCACCATGAGAAATGCATTGAAATAAGTACAAACATGCCTAGTATTGGGTCAGTAATCCTTGAGATAGACCTTGTAAGTTTGGAAAGGTCTCTGAAAAATCTGTTTTGTATATGGTAAAACCAATAGCCGCGTTGAAAGAGTTAATACAAAAATGTCAATGAGACATTACCCGAAGGACTTTGTCACTATAATGAGTTATTAGTGGTCGTAGTTATATTGTTGTTTTCTTAAAAAAACCTGTGGTGGATATGCACAATATCGTACATGATGTGTCAACACTGCCGCTCAATTTGTTGGTGATTAATTAGAGCTAAACTCCAGCGGTCCAAAATCGGGGGCTCATTTCTCGGAACTTTCAGGGTCACCCTATGTAAATGTTGTACTTCAATTATCACAACTATCATGAACTTGACAAATGTAAAGTTGAAAAATCCAGTCGCTTTATGAGTGAGAAAATTGGACGTTTGGTAACTGCCCTTCAACATGTAAAAGTATAGGGGGCCTTAGTGGTGTGGTTTCTGCATGCATGTCCCAATACGATGCGTTAGTTGGACGTGCAGGTTATAGGATATGTTTATTGAAGGAAACTCAATAGAATCCCCAGGGGTCGTTAATATTTCTCCCGATATTATTGATTTCATAATTTGGATTGAATCACACTTCATTGGACATTTTAAATATTATTAATACCTTTAATTTGATGTTTCAGCTTGGCTTGATTAACACTTTCCATGCGGCTATAAGTTTGACCATATACAAAACAGATTTTTTAGAAACCATTCCCAACTTTCATGGTCTATCTCAAGGATTATTGAACCAATACTACGCATGTTTGTACTTATTATTATTATAATGCATTTATCAAGATCCCAAATATGGCGATGATATTGGTTTTACCTTATACAAAACAGATTTTTCAGAAACCTTTCCCAACTTCCATCGCAAGGATAACTGAACCAATACTACGCATGTTTGTGCTTATTGTAATGCATATATCATGATGATTCTAAATATGGTAATGATAATTAATAATGTTGATATTTTTGAAACAATTTTTACAGACGACTGCCGCGCGCGTGGAAAGCGCTAACATCAACATGATCAAGAGTCTTTGAGACTTCAAAAAGGTTATCTCATGTAACTCAAGCAGTATGACGGCACCAGCATCACAATTTTGAACTAATTAAAACTCAACATTTTTGATTGATTGGGTTACAAAATGGGTTGAGGGCTTGAGGCTTGAGCTGACGGAGGTGGGGGGGGGGGGGGGGGGGGGGGGTCGTGACTGCCGGGAGGTCGTAACGGGGGGGGGGGGGGGGGGGGCAGATTGCAAGATGGATATCACTTGTTGAACATGACAAACATCAATACAAATACATTTAATGAAATGCACAACACATTGTTAGTTAAATTTGGTTATTATTCCAAACGGGCGATGTGCTTTACCCCTTAATTCTGTGAAATTCATTCTGTTCCATGCACGGGAATACGATGAAAGTAAATTATTTTCTTGACTGGGGCGCAAATTGCACATGTTGAAAGAAGAGCTGGCATAGACCTGTTCCAGACAATCGCATACATCACATGTGACAACAACAACAAATTATTGGGATTAGTGCGATCAAAAAGTTCGCAAACAATTAGTTTACTTCATTTTATAAGAGTAAAAGACAATAGTATTTTTTGTAAAGAGTCCTTGTATTTACACACAACTCATCATTCACATTGCTATGAATTAGAGAATAATGACTGCGTAACAACTGTTTTCGTGAATTTGTTTTGAAATCAGAGGTTTTTGTTTTGGTCTGAGGAATTGTCCCGAAGGGGCGCAGCCCCTGAAGGACAATTCCGAATGACCAGAACAACAACCGAGGATTTAAAACAAATTCACGAAAACAGTTGTTAAGCAGTCATTATTCTCATTCATTACTGAAAAAGATGCATATTTATCCAAATAGTTGATTTGTACCGATATAATCTCGCTAATAATTAATTAGTTTTTTGTTTATTTTGTCCACCCCTGCCCTTCTTAGTTATTGAAACAGTCCGAGTCGGAGCATCCCCTCATTCAACCAATCAGAAATAAGCTTTAATCGTGTTTCCTCATAACTCATTGAATATTCAGTTTAGGAGTGTGAGGCTTTCATTTGATTGGTCGGTCATTGAGCAAAACAATAGAACACTTTGGCGCAGTACTTTCGGGCAATTATAGTAACCTGCGCTCGGCGTGCGCGTTCACATCAAACGATTCATTTTATTGGAACGCACTTGATACGCAGCTATCGCGATTATTCATGAAGTAATGAATTAGTTTTATGTGCAATGCTATGTTATGTTTAATCGTTTTCAAGCAAAAAGATACGTAACAAGTATTATTGAGATAATGTTTACAAAATGTTGACCAAAATATTTGGAAATTATAATTTAAAAATAACTTGATTTGAGAGGAGAACATATCTCATCTCTTTGAGAAGTTCTTGCGTTAAATCACCTAATTATTATGGATATCTTTGCGCAATACGGTTTTATCATAACAACTTTAAATTATATGCACTAACATTGAATTTATTCACTCTATTCTGGTGAAAACTGCATTTAAAAAAATCTTTTTCATTCTCCAATTATTCAACATATTGGACATTCTTATTATCATGATTATAGTGCGTGTTGTTTTGGATGTCAACAGTCAAATTGATTTTCGTCGGATTTTCGGCCGATACGCACTATATATTATGAAACGATAATATCTATAATTTGGGCGGGGTTTAATTCACATCTTCAGTGCGTATGGTCATCGCATTGCCGGCGTATGTGTTATGTGTAAAACGCAGAGTTGCCGTGCGCGCCTAGTGTGCTACAGGACGCGATTATTAGAAGAGTGCAAGTCAGTAAACGTAGCTATATACCGCCCAGAAGTGATGGCGCACACCATCGGGAGAACTTTTCTACAAACAGTCTTGTAAATGTACCCATATCAAGGTCAAATCCTATTTATATAGGTGCCTGGATATCTTGTCATTCATAAATTCATCTTTCCTTGACCTTGTAGATTGTAGCCTACACATTTGTCACAATAAATATCTTTCCAAGGTCGCTATTTTCTCTATTGGGAAATCCCATGTAATTCTCGCCTCAGTAATATTCATGAGCTCATTATCGCTGTAATAGCGCTATGGGATATCCTTGCATGCGAAAATCATCTCCGACAAATCATTATTTTTACATTATTTTACAAAATGCAACCACGTAATATTATTATGACGGGGATCTGTAATGCTCATTAATACCTAAAACATGGTTCGTGTTTTGACAAGGTTACTGGAATTTTCCCAAAAAGCTGATATTTCGAGACAAAACTTTATTAAAGTTTTGGTTGTAGAATGATACCTGTGGTGTACTGGGAACCAGCAAAATTCTCGAACTAAAACTGGCAGCAGCAATTACAATTTTACATACAGGGGTATTCTGTCATATTGCAATGTGTGCATAGAACATGGGTTATAAAACACATTAAACTGGTGGACATGAAGTGAACACAAAACCAGGGACAATCGAATGGAGGGACTAGAAACGGCCTATGGTATCGTTACATCATTGTATTCAATTACAAAAAAAGAACAAAACATGCGTGTTGCGGGTTAGCTCTAGTAGTTGCGGTGTGTTTTTATTCAAGGAACTCAAAGGTTGCCCTATAATCGTTCGAAAAATGATCAAAATATAATTTTCAAAAACACTTGGGCCTAGGTCAAACTGAATACAATTTATACGTGATTTGTTCAATAAATAACGTTCTAGTGTTAATAATAATCGGTATATTTGTGAAAAATGTGATAATTTTAGATTCATAAAAAATGTGAAAACATGCTAGAACAAAGAAATTAATATTTTTCCTGGGAAGTTTAAACTATAGACATTTTGTTCCTATTGAATCCAATATCCAAATTAATCGGAAAATGATGTTCTTTGATGATATATATTTGCATTTCTAGAGTATAGTAGTTCAGTAGGAATTGCACAGGTATGTAGTCAAGTGGATATCTTCACAATTATGACATGACCGTGAAGTAGGTACAAATGCAATTTTTATTGCTGAAAATGTTACATGAGGGGGAATGTCTAGATTCAGATTTTTTTTTAATGACGTCAAGCCACGCCCTTTTCGATAATGTTATATTTATGACAAATATAGTTGGTCTTATAAACAAAATATCATGTTTGGTATCAAATTTAAGCTGTTGACTCCTCGAATACATATAAAATTATATAATAAATACATACAAAAGTCAAAAGAGGTCAAACGTGATTTAAATGTATTCGTACATGTCATGTCACCTGTAATTTCATGTCACCTGTGATTTCATGGCACCTGTAATTTCATGTAACGTACATAAAACGCTATATCCTGCCTGTCTATTTCAAGATGTGATACTTCATCCATGGTACAAGTAAAACTGTCAATGCCTGTCTCCATACACATCAGGTGCTTGTTAGTAATATATTTGGAGTTAGAGGCACATCAGCATACTGATAATTATTTCTTTTGAAAACGTTCAAATATTTAATACAAGTATAGATTGAGACCATGGTCTTCATTATTTGTGGTTATTTTGTTTAATTAAAACCGTGCCTTGTTGAAGGCAACAGTATATAATACTTCACAATTCCACCCTTAGAATATAGCAAACCCCTATACTGCAGTTACCGGTATTCTCATTATATTACTTCTCCACTGATTTTCTTAAGGACATATGAATAGTTGGGAACAAGGCATGTAAAAACAACATTAGGCCTCATTAATTTGGAAACACTGTGAGATAGCATAACATTGCGGGTAAAGTGATTCAAAATAAGCTGGAAATAGAAGCAAAGACTTATATTTTGAAACTAACAACATTGAGAACAGCTAAGACACTAAAAATGCTAAAATAAAAACGATTGCGTCATTAGCCTGAATTTGAATCTATAGGCCGTGCTTTAATTTCATACCAAACACAAGTTTGATTATTATGGCTTAAGACGTCAATAAAAAAAAAGTTGCCCAAGAGTACTATTTTGGCACCCGGTGGTGTGAATCTAGACTTACTCATCCATGATTTTCAGCAATAAAATCACATTTGTACCCTACTTCACGGTCATGTCGAGCTTTCACCCGACTAAGGGTCCATCCGTATCGAGCAAGACACACAGCGACTCGTGCAGTATGATTGCTGAGATTTGTACCAGTGCCCATTCATGAATGTATTGTGTATGCTTGCTCAACTGATGATATTTGTACCCCCGCAACACGCATACTTATATAATAGTACAATAGTTTCTTGTCCCTCCATTCGATTGTCCCTGACAAAACACACCATACATTTTGTATACAGTATTGAGCTCATCTTGGTGAAAATGGCTGGTTAAATTGTAATCTTCCCATATTTGAGTTAGAAAAATGCTCAAAGTTGTGACACCCCCTAGCGAGACGGCTTGTCAGGTCCGTTTAGGGAATGTTGAGACTAGCCAAGTCTGACCTACGCTATTAGAAAATATTAATAAAACAATATAAGTTTAGTTACCGCGTGATCCAACATACATTATTTTGAATTTTGACTTGTTCGAATCCTTTGTTAGACTAGAATCGATCACCCTTTTAGCGCATTCTTTTATGAATGGGAGTTGACCGTTACAATCATGTGAAAGATAGAGATATCGCCCAATTAAAACATATCTGGCAGTAATTTCGATTGCATAGTATGGTGGTATAGGCTGTTGGGCTATGTTGCTCCAATAACAGGAGCGCAACTGATGGAAAAGATATCGACTGACCTTCGCAAAATTGTACATTACATATTCATTGTATTATGGAATGCATATCATTGTCGCGGTAATTTTAAAACCTGCCATGGGTCCTGTGCTGCCTCGTGCGAGATACAGACAAACTGCGAGATTCTCTGTCGTGTATTGGATCACTGATTTGTAAACGAAAATATTGAAATTGTCTTTTAAATGTCAGGTTTTTCTTGACAATTCAAATGACCTCCTCAGAAAATTACCATGTTTTAGGGATTTATAAGGACTACGCATCATTATATAGGAAATTACAATTGTGAATATAACAATTACTTATTAAATAAAAAAACCCTTTAAAGGGGAAGTGCTAGTACAAATGAAAGACTTTGATATTTTTTAGGAAAGCATTTGGTAGAATAATGACATGTAATTGGGTAATCAGTATTGGCACAAGAGCAGGCAGTGAACGTATTGGCAAATTTGGGCATGATATCAAGTAATGAATATGAAGACAAATTTGCAGTAGTTGTCCGTACAGTATATATGTGAAAATCAGACACAATTAGGCAAGATATCAACATTGAGCTTGTATTTGATTATTGTAGTAGAGATCTTCCGCTTAACAATGGTACTCTTTTTTTAAGCGGAGTTATATAATTTTTCAGTTATAGTCTTTATGAAAACTCCAAACTGAGATATCATCCTTTAAAGATGTACTTATAATGTACTAACGATGTACTTTTATTTGTATTTTTTTATTTTTTTATTTTTTGGTTTGAATTTTTAATCTGAAACTTTCACATTAATGTTATAAACACTCTGAAAATTAATTATTTACAAGAATCACCTCCAATTAGGGTTTGGGCTGTACTCTTTTTTTAAGCGGAGTTATATAATTTTTCAGTTATAGTCTTTATGAAAACTCCAAACTGAGATATCATCCTTTAAAGATGTACTTATAATGTACTAACGATGTACTTTTATTTGTATTTTTTTATTTTTTTATTTTTTGGTTTGAATTTTTAATCTGAAACTTTCACATTAATGTTATGCACTCTGAAAATTAATTATTTACAAGAATCACCTCCAATTAGGGTTTGGGCTATTACTCAGTTTGGAGCTCTGCCCAATTCGTGAATTAAAAAGAAATTTGGAAGAAATGAAACAATCATTTGATCTTGTTGTGTGCATTCATTGGCGGCGTAGCTACAGGTAACCCACCAAGGGTCATTCGGGGGGGGGGGGGGGGGGGGGTGCAATTAACAATTCAGGGGAGTTAAAGGGTTTTATATATATACTTATCTCCAATTTCATGGCGTTTCTCGTCGTGGGGAATCAATACCAATCCTAATCACCTGCAGCAGAGGCTTTGTCCCAGGACCTACCGGGCCGGGGCCCTTATGTAATGTGGGCCCTGGACCCCACGCCACTCTCGTGCCCCCGGGATGACAAGCCTCCTGGCTACGCCCATATGTCGCAAACAATTGACTTCAAAACTCATAAAACGACCGCCAATTTTGTATTTATTTCATTAAGCCTACCAAAGAATGGAAATTAACTACCCAGTATGATTTGTTTGTGCAGTTATAAACGATATCTCCATCTTTGGCAAACACGAGAGTAAACATTTTAGAACCACCCTCTCCATAGGCTTTATTGGTATAAGTGTTGTAAAAATCAACACAGATTGTCAGAGGTATATTTGCTCAATAGTGAATTAAAAAGTATAATAGTTTTTAAACGGCTTTCGTTGAATAACAAAATAACAGACATAAGGGACACTTTCTATGCGGCTAGTTTTACCAGAGTGATATTACCTATTACACCTCCCTGGTTTTGCCATATAAAAAAGATTTTGCAAAAACCTTTTCTAAACTTTCAAAGTCTTATCTCAAGAATAACTGACCTAATACTAGACGTGCTTGTACTTATGTTAATTAATTTCTCATGGTGATTCGAAATATATGATGATGAAAGCCAATAAATTAAATACGTTTGTGAAACATTTTGCGTGTGCATAACCGCTCGCATGGACAGCGTTAATCTATTCTATATTTGCCTAAAATTCTCAGTTTGCTTCCCCCCTCCATTTCTTTACATTGCCACAAGCTAGTGGATATTTATCGCTTTGTTTACCTATCGGAGTAAGTATACTTTACACAGGCTAGGCAAACAACTGCGGACATCATCTCAAAATTTCACCCCGGGCGCTAAACAACTGAACACATCTCTCGTCCAATCAAAGCCATGGACATAGATGGATTAGGCGGCGCTTGTAAGTGACCCTGATGCAATACACATAGCATCCAAGCGTCACACTTCTCGATCAACCAATATACCCGTATGAGAGTGTCATTTGGCTGGACCCGTTCGATAATTATACCGATTTGGTCACGGTTTCCTGAACCAAGTGACTCGAAGTCATCGCGTACTTGGAATATTGATTTTGAATTCAGGCTATAAGAGCTAGCTATCGTGATAGCTAGCACAAAAACTCAATTTTTCAGAGAAGGTGTAGATGAGAGAGAATGTTCCCATAGCGCAATACTAGTGGTAATGAGCTCATGAATATTAATGAGGCAAATGTCTATGGGATTTTACTGTGTAGATTTTGACTTGTCTCGATTTATTGAGTTTTGCATAAAATGTGGTGATCGTAACATGCAACAAACATGAATTTATGAAGAAGAACTATATAATGAACAAATACAACATCGTTACTTGTGAAATTATTCAATACTATGTTTATAGAAGATGGATTTTCTAGGATATGATCACTGCGCCATCACTTCTGGGCGGGAGTGTATTATAGACCATTTCAAATCCGAAAATATACGATCGGTTCCGAATGTTTACGATTAGCCGAGTGTTTGACACTCGGTCGGTTCCATGACCTGTCAGCTCCTGACAGGTCATGGCCATGTGCCGGAGAAAAACTTAACGTGTTTTTCACCCGTCTGCCCGTTTGGTAGATTGCGCTGGTGTTGGTGATAGATTGTATCTCTCACAAAGTTGATGTTGAGGCATTTCAGTTACAAAAACAAGTGAGATGAAAGAGATTTGGGGTAATATTTTCACTTTTTACCGTCTGCTCGATACATTTGGAATTTGTCCGTCAGCGCCTTTGTTGATAAAAAACCAAAATAGTCTCGTTCCACGTTTTACTTCTCATGTGTGCACGCGTGTATGCGAACATAGTAAATCACTGAGGCGGACAACCAATAGGACAATACTGAGAATGCGATCAACTGTTGCGAAGAACGCGCAACGCACCTACTCCATGTGACCTGTTTTTCCGAAGATTTCCGATCTCAATTTGAAATGGTCTATGGCCGTGTGTTTTGAACTCGCCACCCTTACCGTTGCATGTCCAGATTTTTACATTTTACACCATCTGAGATTCGAATTAGCATATCGCACTAACTATTTGTTCTACCCCATAAAAAGTATATATTTTCTAAACGGTAATCTCACAAGGAATCCAAATATGCTATTGGAATTTAGATAAGACCTGATGGTAACATGTTGTGATTAATAATGTTAAAAAATTATCGATTTTTTTCATATTTTGATTTTAGCTCAATAATAATTTTATACCTATCCCAATCATAATTATACTGTGCATATTTAAGTTCCTCATGCAATTACCCATCAGAACATAATAGTTGTTAATGGTAAACATGTTGAAATATACTATATCGAGAAGTAAATGAGCACAAACGTTTAAATTTCATATTTATTAGACTTAACAAGTATATTTTTTTTGGTATTCACCCTATCCTGATTTAAACGGCATTTTTGAATTCCCCTATTTGAGAGCTTTCCAAAAATGTATAATTTTGCTATCATCGGTTAAATATTTCTTTTGTTATAGTCATGTATGTAAAACCGATGAATTAGGGCAAGTTCACTGTGTAGCGAATAGGGGAAAAGCCAAGGACAACGCAATCGATTCATGATTACAATTGTTGCACAATAGTTGTCACATTTGTTGAAACAGAATCTTATAGAATATAAAATAATCTATAAAATGAGAGCAAAATCATGTTTGTACCATACAGGGATGAGGAGCTATGGTTAATTGAACGTAGAATTGGGAACATTTTCTATATTCCCCATAGAGATTGCACACAGCGCCGCCGCCACCGCCGCCGCCGCCACCGCCACCGCCGCCGCCGCCACCGCCACCACCCCTGACTTTCACAACATAATCAATCATATCTCAGCCAAACATTTATAGAAATACCTGATTTATTAACACAATGTAGCTAGATAAATAGGCTTTCACATGACACCTCAACCATAGCTCTACCACATTTAGTTGTTGAGTTAATAGAGAGAGATGGATGATTCGTCACCAAAAATGCAACGCCACCACCATTTTTGGGTGGTGAGTTCGAAACACATGGCCCTATAGGCTTATAGCAAAACAGCTACGAACTAGAATCTATTTTATTCTCTAAACTATAATGCGCGGTTCACGGATTTCGCGGTTGGTAGGGATGCGACGGCATAGCCTATAATTCCGTGTGGAACCTTATCAGCCCTCCCAGGCAGTCATCTGAGTGTTGATCGTATTTCGTTTTCGATTAAATCATGTTTCAGCGTATGTGCATCACTCATCGACAACTAGCGTTCTGCGGATGCTGCGTGAGTGCGCGTTTATTTCACTCGTTGCCCTCGTGAAATAAACCATGCAGACGCGCGAACACTGTTGTCGATTGGTGTTGTACTTATACGCTGAAACATGATTTAATAAATGTAAGATTTCGATAACGATAGCTATTATAATAGTTTGATCAGTTCCAAATTGGCGAGGCCATGACGCATGAAGGCAACTAACGCACTGTGCATCATATGCGTGACGCATGGGTGCGTCCGATGACGCTTGCGTGTGGCCAGAAACGCGAGCGCACGCTTGGATTACTTTTGAGCGCGGAGATATAAAACCGACTATTTCTTGCCAATTTGGAACTGATCATAACTTTAAATCACCTGGTCAGGAACCTTTTGTGTTAGGTGTGCAATGGTGTAAATGAAATTCCCGTAATCAATTGTTCTAATTTTCTTTCTTTTTTTCTTTCTTTTGTTTTCCATCTCTAACACAGCTCTGCCACACGTGAACCAAACGGCCTGCTGTTACTTCAACCTATCCCACCAACTAGTCGGTTACAGCGTCCCTAAAGCCACGCTTTATTTCTACGTTAATCCCGCCAAAGTCATAGTTAATCCGATCCATGAGCTGGTAGTGAAACAAGTGGTCATCAACAAGAGCACCCGACGACCGAAAGGCTACACGGTTCGATCCAAGAAGGTGGAGTTGAACCCGCGACACGGCGAATGGCTCAACGTGGAGTTCACCAGTATCGTACAAGACTGGGCTAATTATCCGGAAGCCAATCTGGGCATCGCGTTGGAGTTACTAGACGATGGCGGGAATAATTTGGTGGTGACAGACGTTTCGGAAGAAGACGAACAGGTAAATAATGTCAAATGTTATCTGCA
Organism: Ophiura sarsii; assembly: GCA_035610835.1. Taxonomy (NCBI): domain Eukaryota; kingdom Metazoa; phylum Echinodermata; class Ophiuroidea; order Amphilepidida; family Ophiuridae; genus Ophiura; species Ophiura sarsii. Next base: position 71,721,420 of record CM069452.1, read on the forward strand.
ATGTCAAAGGTCATCTGAAAAAATGACATACATCCCCTACAAAAGAGAATTTTCCCATTTGGGATCTTCACGTGTCACGGGGTCGTAAACGGTTAGAGCTGATTCAGAAAAGAAAAAGAAAAAAATGAAAACAAATGTCAAAAGTATACCAAGTGACTAACAATCAAAGGCAGATTCACAACGAAGTTTTGTAAATTTGCTTTCGATTTTTTGTTCATGTGCTAGTAAAAACCTGATCCATAAAGCGTCTCTTACGGCGACTCGACCAGAAAAGCTTAGTTTCCACGGCAAGTATCGTTAAGTGCTTTTATGTACATGTAATGGGCGCATTGGTGACCGTTCGTTGTGCCAATTTAAACGTATCTAACAATAATGTTTTTAATTTGAAAATTAAGCTTATGATCTCAACACAATGGTTTGACATACCTCGAATTTTCGACCGATCACATCGATCTTCATCTGGAGACTGGCAACCCAGATTTGGGGTCAGTGACCTTTCGGACACGTGATCCCAAAATCGGGTCAACACTCTTGGAAGCTTGTATCGGCCCCCGTCCCTGTTGAGTGACGGCTGGTTTACTCGGATGTAGATGGCCTCCTTAACACCCCTCTCAAAGTATTTTGGTTCACGGTCCAATATTTTGACTTGTTCCAAGTCTACGTGATGGCCCGGTGACTCGATGTGGATGTGTTGGGAGACCTCCGACGAGGTCGAGCTTGGGCGGCGGTGCTCACGAAATCTAGTTTTTAGAGATCTTTCAGTCTCACCAATGTACGCTTCTTCGCATTGGCCCTTCCGGGTTTTCCCCTGGCAAGGGATATAATACACCGGCCCAGCTATGTCCTTTTTCTCGGTTTTGTCTTTGGGTGAGACAAGTAGCTGTCTTAGTGTTTGGGTGGGTTTGAAGCAAACTCTTATCCCATACTGTCCAAACGTTCTACGTAAGGCTTCAGATGTGCCCTTTACGTAGGGCAAGACTACTTGTCCTTTACTCACAGTAGTTCCAGCCCCTTTGTTGGAGGTGGACTTAGTCTTTGGTTTTGTGGCTTTATCAAACACCCAGTTAGGATAGCCACATTTCTTCAGCGCGTTGTTAATATGCGACTTTTCTTCTTCCTTGTCCTGTTGTTCGGAGACGACGCTATCCGCTCTATGATGTAGGGTCTGAATAACGCCGAGTTTGTGTTGAATCGGATGATTTGAGTGAAAGTTCAGATATTGATCTGTATGAGTAGGTTTGCGATAGATCTTGATTTTTAGACTACCGTCATCCTGAATAATGGGCCTAATAATGGTGTTCGTGTCCAAAAATGCGAGTGCTTTGTCCTCTTCCCCTTCGGTAGTAAATTTAATGTCCGGATCAAGTGAATTGAGGTGGTTCGTGAATTCCTCCGCGTGCTCTTTCTTGAGTTTTGTGTCATCTACATATTTATACCACCATGTGATCGGTCGAAAATTCGAGGTATGTCAAATCATTGTGTTGAGATCATAAGCTTAATTTTCAAATTATTGTCTACCAACACAGATGAACTTTCACGCTAATAATGTTTTTATTTCAATTTCCGAATGTTAGAAGCAAAATATTCCAGTAAAAATAAATATTTCCTGAAATAACACAAATTCAGTGAGGCTGTATAATACAGATTTTTCAGAAACCTGTTCCAACTTTCAAGGTCTATCTCATTTCCTTGTACTTATCGCAATGCATTTCTCATGGGGATTCCAAATATGGTGTTGAAATTCAATAATTTTGACATTTTTGAATCATTTTTTTGAAATCTTGGAATGTCGTCTGCAGACGCCTGCCATATGGAAAGCGTTAATTATACTTAATTCTAAAGTACATTCCCGTTATTTTCGTATCTGTAGAGACCATTCTTGCAACTACGACTGCGTGACGAGAGGGTCCGACGGAGCAAACGTTCTCGCGCCGGCCCTATCTGCGTAGCAGACGAAGACGAACAAGGATGTTGCCGGTATCCTCTACGTGTAGATTTCTCCCAATTCAACTGGGATTGGATCATTGCGCCCAAGAACTTCGAAGCCAACTTCTGCTCTGGTACCTGCCCGCAGATGATCAACGCCCAGTACCCGCACACGCAGATTGTATCGATGGTCGACCCCGTCAAGTATTCGGGCCCGTGTTGTTCCGCAAGCGATATGGCCTCTCTGACGCTCCTGTACTTCGACGACAATGATAGTATCAAATACAGTGACCTGCCCAACATGCGGGTCGAGGCATGTGGTTGTGCTTAAGGGTATTATAATATTTGGGCCTAAGTTTAGAATACCCTTCGTATTATCGAATCGCTTAGCATTGGATGAAGAGATATAATACTTTGCGAAGGGTATTCCGAATTTATTCCCTCCCAACAATTTTGACCAGATTTATGTTCGATTCTCGACCACGATCATACGATGAGGATAGAAGACCTCTTTTCGGCAGGTACATGATGCAGAAGCTGAGCTTTTGAAGTCACTATCTCACTAGGTTTTAAGAGAAGACAAATATTAACAGTTTTTATTTGTCATTGATACGTTATATAAGCACGGACAAATCACTGTTGTTTTCTCAACTGCTCAATGCAAACTTAGGAAATCAGTGATGCATAGCATGCTTAAAACACGTTTGAGAATATCCTATTTGGTTACCCGTAACCTCATCAAACGGAATACACGATAGACTATGTGGCATTATCTCCCACTTTCACCCGTGACGTCACTTTGCACACATAATAAAGCTGTGCGCGGTAGGCGTAACACTTTCCACGCGGCTATTAGTATTAGTTTTACCATACAAAACAGATTTTTCAGAAACCTTTCCCAACTTTTAAAGTATATCTCAAGAATAAATGAACCCATACTAGGCATGTTTGTAATTATTTTAATGCAATTTTCACGATGATTCCAAATATGGTGATGAAATTCAATAGTTTTAACATTTTTGAAATATTTTGTGAAATTTTAAAACTGTAGAGTGGATAGTGTTAAGCTAAGGCCTACTCGGTTGGTAGGCAGACATTGCCCAGCTCGTCAACTACACAGGGTATTCTCAACAGCAAAATCGATCGCAACGTATTTGAGCATTGGTCGTGAATCGTTCATAAATGTAAGTGTGTGCCATTATCCTGAATATGCTTCATGTTATTTTCATCACGTCGCTACGGACGCTAAACACGCTTTTCAAACTATAACTACACTTCTCTTTAAAAAATAAACATGTAAGGAGTCTAAATAATTCTATTCTAGGTCCCCATTTAGCCATTTGAAATTGACACTCCCGGTGTTGAAGATTAAGATCATGAAGATCATATCTTCCATAGGGGTGTATGGATTTCAACTGGAATAGTTCAAGAATTGGAACAAGACTAGGTGTGGTCGGTGAACACCGCCATGAAGTCAACGTTCCGTAAGACAGGTCATATTTATAATACTATCATACTATAGGCTACTAACGCATGATATGAACAATTACGGTTAGCTATATTTGGTTAGGCTGAGTACCCCGTTTGCTTCATAAGTCTATCGGTAGTGATGCTGATTGCATACTAAGGTCGCTGAACGATCCAGGTCGTTCCCGATAACGTATTTTACGCCATTTGTTGATCAAATGAATGCAATGAAAGTTAGAGGTCACTAGGCCTGGATCGCTGCAGTTGACTTCAATCCAACACGTGCGATCGCGAATGGTCATTCGATCTGTCGAGCTTTCTGTGAGCGATTTTCGTCTCATAGTCCCGGCACTTGAGCGACGACTCCAACCACTACAACCTGCGACTTGCTAACGCTGATTACATACTGACGGTTCACTTTGTGATCTTGGTCGATCCGATGACGTAATGTATGTCATAGCTCAATCAAATGCAATCAAGTCAAAGCGGTGACCTTACGCGACTGACTTTCTAACATTTGGGACAGGTCGCAGCAGGTCGCGAGGCCTGAATCGCTGCAGTCGACTTCAATCTCGTGCGCGACTGGACGTTCGGTCTGTCGAATTGCTGTGGGCGATATATGTTTCATGGTCCACTCGAGCGACTCCAATCGCCACAACCTGCGACTAGCTAGTATGTAATATGCATAAGACTGATATTGATCAATCGCCACAACCTGCGACTAGCTAGTATGTAATATGCATAAGACTGATATTGATCTATGAAAAAAATTACGTAGTTTCCAACGTTAATACAAGATTACGCCATGCGTGTACAATTGGGTATCGGTCGGGACTCGGGATTTATACAATCGGTCGGGACCATAGATTTATAAATCTGTGGTCTGGACACCCTTGCTGTAATCATGGTAATACACAGAATGTACATGTGCGCAGCGGGATATTCTATTCAAATCTTGGCATGCGTGAGCGCGTATAACCTTGTATATAATCTGAGACACTGAGTTGAAAACTGCGTGATTCCTCCAATATCAGCCCCCGATCAGCCCCATGGTTGTAGCCCAAAGGATGAGTCATTATCGTTTTGGAGGTTGTTTTGCGATACATTTGCGTGCACGATTACGCCAGTAATATCATGGTTACATCGGTGGCTTTCAATGGCTATCTGTCTCATTATGTTTGTTTTAACGAATATTAAAAAACAATGCGCTAATATCCGTGACTTCAAAGATAAACTAGAATGCGCGGTTCACAGCTTTCGCGTTTTGTAAGGCGGTGGTGGTATACAAACATCAGAGTGTCGATCGTCGTACAGTCATGACAGTGTTCCTTCGATAGCTGTAATAAATCAAAATAATAGACACTTATTGACTATGTTGGTCAGATTCGCATAGTGCAATAAGCAAATAACCCTGTTATGTATCATACTCGCTTATGCCTCATCTAAAAAGGCAGCCCAAAATGTCCGAACTAATGCTATATAAAATTATATAACACTTTACTAGGTCGTATCCAAATATCTAAAAGCCTGCCGTTACAAAATATTAGGGCGTCTTTTCCATACTGTAAGCTTGTAACCATTTGGTTTAGTGGTAAGTCCATAAATTATGGTTGCATACGATTTTATTTACAAAAACGACGTTTTTATCTTTGAAATTATGGATGTAAGCATTTTGCCCTTTTTGACTAATATAATCGTTGAATAAAAATACAATTAAACATTTAGACAAATTTGAAAACCACAGACACTCTATGACTGGCGCAATCGTGCACGCAAATTTCACGCAACGCGCAAAACAACCTCCCAAAACGATTTCATAATCATCCCTTGGTCTACATCCAACGGTCTGATAAAAAGTAGTTTTTGTAAAAAAGAAACGTATCCGACTGATATGAAATACCGAACTTTATGGATTTGCCACTTTTTACAAGCTTACATTGAGGAAAAAAACGCCCAACGTTACATGTAGTATTTTCTGCGCCCGATTACTTGAGCGTGATTGGTTGATACACGCCATACGTCATGTTTTTGGGTTCACTGCATCATTAATTAGGCTGCAATCGCGGTAATACTCGTGCTGCACTTGAGACCTGGGATCCGTGGTTTTTTTTTTAAAGAATAGCACTTAAAAAGTAGGCCTATGTCACGCGAGTGGGATGTGGAATTATGTTTTTATAGGCGATGGTATTAGGCTGTAATACGATCGGGCAGTTGGAATGCATACCGCGCCAGCCGTGAACCGCGCTGCCTAGTTTACCATTAACCGTTGTAAATCTTGAGACGATTTTTCGTCATTGGGTTTGACTGAGATGTCACATAAGTAGCTAACGACATTTTTTTACAAAGGTCTATATCATGAGATGACAAGAGTACAAGTAATGACCTCGCCTTTTAAGTGTGGATTCCTTTTCTTTTCTTTTTTCTTCTTTTTTTGCGGTGTTTACAACAACAATATGTGGAATTTGGCTCCGTATATCCCGTTCGGAGCAACGATCAAAATATTGCCGAATGGTATACAACAAGTCAATTTTATGTTGTCCGTTATTCGTCGTAGTAGTTAATACGTCACATTTAAGTTACTGGTTCAAGCTTCGTTTCCGAGGCGATCATTTCCGGTCATGGTTCAAAAAAATAATTAGCGTGTAAACTGGGGTTAATTAGCAACGATCAATGATGACGTCACACGAATAATGATATTTCACTAAAGACAGGTGAACACAGGGATGACTTATCCGACATGCGATATTTCTTCCGTAAAGAGCATTTGATAAGGTGAATAATATGTTGACACCACCTCGGAGAGGATACTGAACAGGGATAGCACTGAATCAAAAATGTGAGAGGTCCCATGAAATTTGTCAGGACCCCGTAAGATTTCAAAAAAATAATTTAAGGGGTCCCCAAGAAATTGAGGGGTCCTGAAGTTTGGGTATTTGAAAATTTTACTTTTTAACGGACAGTTTTAATCATAAATTTATATTGTGAGCAAAGGATGGATATGTAATTTACAGAATTTCTTACGGTTTCCATTTCCATACATCGTCAAATTTTAGGGGTTCCTTCAATTTTGATTGGGACCCGCAAGTCTTTCCAATTTGAAACCTGACGCGTCACTACAAGAAATTGAGAGGTCCAGGACGCGCAGACGCGTCAGAATGCGACCCCTGATACTGAATGCATGTATGTGTGGTATACTAAAACAAGGCCAAACTACGTGATAAAGCTAAATATAATGTATATCCGTTCCCCTGTTTACGGGGGAAAAGTTCGCATCCGGCGTTCCTCGAATATAGGTTACCCGCGTTTTGGATTAACCGGCGTTGTCGGGAACTAAAACTGTGTTTCAAATTTTCAGAAAGAAGACACACTTTCATGATATGTAGGCCCATTTGGTATCACGTACTAGAATTTAACGAGATGCTGGGAATGAGAAGGAACTTTTATTTATCATGTTTTAAGTTGATGGTAATGATAAGGTGTTAGGTCTACACACTGTTTAAGGTTTTTTTTTGGTGAAATTGGGCTATTCCATTTGAAATCCGCACTCCCTCTATGAAAGACATGACCTTAACCTTTCACACAGGGCCGGGAGGAGTGTGGATTTCAAATGCAGTCATTCATCATGCAGCAGGTAATCCCGTTTAAAATTCACACTCTCTGTGGGGAAGAAGGTCATGTCTTCCATAGGAGGGAGTATGGATTTCAAATGGAATAGCCCGGCATCGAATGCCGGTCTGGCCATTGCGGTGTCGGTGACATACGCCTCAAAGCTTCTGGGCCAAACCAGGCGTAACAATATATCGCATCAATTAACCACATGTGAATATAATCTACTTGTACTTGTTAGTAAAAGCTGGGACATCTACTCGTTTTTGGCCGAATGCAGAAAATATGCCACACTGACAAACTAGAGGGCGCTTTAACATCAAATGTGTGAATTGCATGTTTTATTTTTAATATCCATTGTTCATGTCTTTTAAAAAATGGGTATGCCAGAATTTCAAATTGTTTTGGTACATAAATCAGAAGTCTTAACAAATTATGGTATTAACTTGACCTATACCTAACCAACACCGTGTATTAACAAGTAAATGTCCACAGCTTTAAATGATAAATGTGTGGTGCATATTTTCAAACCATATGTGGCTATAATAAGAAAATAGAATAGAAATATAAATAAATCCAAATTTGATGTAACTGTTCAAGACCAGTGTCGGCGTCCGTTTGGATGTCTTTATCAATGATGCCTGTTCGCTGATCCAGAGATGCCAGAAGGTGCTGACTTTCCGGTGAAGTCCCCGGATGTATTTGATGACGAGAGACGCGAGAGATGACGCAAGAAATATCAGATGGATTGGAGAATGCCGTCGCAAAGCCAATATTAGGGAGCTTTCGATTTGGACGACGGTAAGATGACACCTCGAGTCATGTGCGCATGCGTCGACTTAGAAATCCATCGGTCTTCCAATTTCTGGGACCTGTCTTCGACCTGTCTTAGGGAGCTTTCGATTTGCACGACGGATGAATCTAGGACGGTTGAATGACACTTTAAGTCATGTGCACATGCGTCAGTTGTCATCCGTCGGTCCTCTAAATGCTACAACGCGTAAAGGGACTAACAACCGTCGTGGTGACGATGGCAACGTTTTGTTTACCGTCGTAAAAGCGTCTGTCGAGCAAATCGAAAGCTGAAGACAGGTCCCAGAAATTGTACGACCGACGGATTGCTTAGTCGACGCATGCGCACATGACTCGAGGTGTCATCTTACCGTCGGGTGTAGAAGCGTCCGTCGTCCAAATCGAAAGCTCCCTATGACATGAAACAGCACCTTATGATGAATGGCGCCGAGGGGTCTACCAACTTAGTCACCGACACGATCAATTGATCCAGAATAAGTAATCGGAAAGTCAACACTTACCCCGGCAACTCTGGATCAGCAATTATACACCATTGATAAATACATCCGATTCGACATCGAAATACTGTCTGGAACAGTAAATTCAAATTTGGAATTAGCTCTATGAAATTGTCGTAAGCGCTCAGCATGATATTCCACAACGCTTTAACTCTTTGCGCTATCACACATGCGTAGTAGCTCCGCCACAACAAAAGGACGCAGCCTGATTGGTCAACGGTTCTCAACGCTTGCGCTCAGCGTTGGAGCGTTAATGTTTCCTATGGAAAACGGAGGTCAACGCTTGCACTCAGCGTTGGAGCGTTGTGGAGTATGATGAGCCCTTTATTATGTTTCCTATAGGATTCCTGATGAAACTGTTCTCTGATTCATCTGATGGTTTATTGTCAGCAGAAATAAAAACAAAATAAAATTCAATTTCTAGTTGCTATTATATACACTCTATCTACGGTATCTGTCATAATGTATTTAATACACCTTCCTTCGGCAATTCAGTGTAAAACGTGTATAATGTTACTGTTAGGTAATTAATCCTATATCATTGTGAACTGTTAAGCCTAAATGAAACAATTGGCAATTATTCAAGAAACATTTTGCTCTAAAACATAAACATGTAAAAAGGTCATGTACATGACCTGACCTGACCTGAACACTTTCCACGCGGCTATTAGTTTTCCCATGTACAAAACAGATTTTTCAGAAACCTGTCTCAATTTCAAAGTCTTATCTCAAGAATTACTGAACCAAACCAGGCATGTTTGTACTTATTATTTTTTAATGTGGATTACTTTGGTGATGACATTCAATAATGTTAAACTGTTTGAAACATTTTGGAACTGTCGTCTGCAGACGACTGCCGCATGGAAAGTGTTAGGTCAATTTACAATTCTTTTAGCGATGTTGTAATGATTTAAAAGATTGATTAGGAATCAACGACTCTGCTTCGATACGATAGAGGTTATCCTAGACTCGATCCTCATGTCTTCCCTATTTTCCACACGGCCCCTGTGAGGGTGCTCAATGGTCCGCCATTTTTAAAGATGGCGGCCATATAGAGGGACGCGGGGACCCAGTCTAGTCATCCATGTGACGGATTAGGTGCTATCTTGTCGGGAATAATAACTGTGTTTAAGTTTAAGTTGAGATATAGGACATTTGGTAACATGTTTCGTGGAATGAATTGGACGTCATGCACCGATTCACTTGGATGTAGAATGTGCCGGGTGCGATTCCGCGAATGGCACCATGGATCACCTCTATTCAAAGTCAATGACCGATTAAAGGTAGATGTTCTGATTGCTGGTCCGATTTTCGACTTAATGTTTTTCTATTCTACATGAAGGATCATCCTTAAACTTGTCGCATTCCAAAGTTTGAGTTGCACGACTCCAATGGTTCTTATTTTAGAAACACAAGGTCACAAGAAATTTGCCCATTGAAGAGTACACAAACTGGCGGGTGGTTAACCACCTTTGGCAGTAATTCACCACATTTTGGCCTATCATTTCTAAACACAGCATTTTTGGCCACTAAGATTTTACAGACATAATGAAAAAAATATGGGGATTCTTCTGATATTAAAATATCATGTTGTGAAAAAGAATTGATAGCAAAAAAAAAAGGTGATCAGAACATCTAAAGACCTTATAATTAAAGATCTTTAAGACCTTTAAATATAATCATTTACGCGACTCTGAATGGAGGCGACTTGTATGTAGTCTCCTATGCAATCTAGTTTATGGATTTCCAATGGTGTAGCACCATTGCAGCATTCCTACCAAGGACAGAGTTAGTAGATATATCACTTTATTCGAACAATCCACTGGAACAATTCATTGTGTGTGATTGGTACTTAGACTAAAGGGCTCAGCAGACTCCACAACGCCCGCACTCTTTGCGCTCTCACACATGCGTAGTAGCTCCACCACAACAAAATGACGCAGCCTGATTGGTCAACGGTTCTCAACGCTTGCGCTCAGCGTTGGAGCGTTGTGGGGTCTGCTGAGCCCTTAACGGTGAATCATAGATGAAGGATAGAGTAGGCTATATTATCAAATGAAATAATATTGGCATGGTCACTGAGCCACTGGGTATGAACACAAGTGTTATATCTTGCCTCACGTCCCGTACGGAATAAACTGTGTATAACTACAATGTATTCTAATTGGTTTGAGCATACGTACTTGAGTTACGGGACATTGAGCAAAACATTGCCAAAACAATAGTAGATCATGGAAAATAGACCCAAGTAAAATACACGGATTAGAAGGATTTATCAAATGAACCCGAAGTTTTTTGACGTGTGTGTTTAAACACTTTCCACGCGGCAGGCGACTGCAGACGACATTCCAAAAGATCACAAAATGTTTCCAAAATGTTTCCAAAATAATTGAATGTCATTACCATACTTTTCATCACCATGGGAAATGCATTAAAAAAAGTACAAACATACCTAGCATTGATTCAGTAATTTCTTGAGATAGACCTTGAAAGTTTGGAAAGGTTTCTAAAAAATTATCCTTTGTAATAATAATGGTAAAACCAAAAGCTGCGTGGAAAGTGTAAAGTGCAATTTCAATGTACGCAACGACTACAAATTATATATTATCACTTTTTCTGTACAGTGACGTTATAGCTTTACAATTATACAGGAGCAACATTTGTACGGAAGCGCGTATGTATCTTCCGTTTGTCTACGCGCGTGTACGCGGTAGCTCCTCGAGTACGCGCGCGCGTGTTTATGTTCTACAATCTGCGAATGACGCAGTGACGTCACTGTCTCGTGGATGTGAAATAAATAGTCTCAGCTTCCAGTCGTAATTATTCGCGATTGTTGTTGTTGTTTGTTTGAAAGTGTTGACTGGAACTATTGAAGATGGCCAAAACATCTATTAAAAAAATGTGTATAAAATAATAACAATATTGCTAAATTGCTTGTAAACAAAATTAACTTTTAAAATCTTTTTATATTCAACAAATCTTTTAAAGAATGTGTCCAAATTTGAAGAATAATAAGCGAAATTATATAAAGTCACCCTACTTAACTTTGTCTAATTCGTTGTGAGCTATGAAGTGTACCATTCTTACGTCAACAATGCCTACACGTCACATACATTTCCGTGAAGAAACGAACGCAAAAGTGCACTATCATACATTGTAGTTTGAGTGGGTAAGGATCTATGAAATTTGAGACTAATATAAGCGCAAGAGTGTTTTTTGTGGGATTTTTTGTATGCGTAATTTTTTTAATATTAATAATGACTTTTGCTATTTACAATGAGATCTTCATAGATAGCATGCAAGCAACGAGATATACGAAAGTGTAGCTATATGTCCCGCAGGAAAATAATTTGACGGTATTAAAAGTCGTCTGTAACGTGAATCTCGCACGACGCGAGATTTGAGAGGCCGTTTCTTACACAGACTTAAAAATGTAAAATGAATGAAATACGCGAGGTCAACCTTCCTCTTAAAATGGTCAAACGGACATCTAATCCGTGATGCGCAATGGTGCTCGACCTAAAGCGCTCCGATTGGTTCCCGGAATATTGGGCGTTATGTTTTAATTCAAATACAATCACTCGTAGTGAGCTGATTCGGAGTGCACTACCGCGTGCGTAGGAGTGTACCGTAGGTCTCGATGACCCGCGTGTGTAAGAGGCTGTGTAACGTAGGTCCCGATGATTATTGCATTCATTCTAGTACACACCAATGATGGGTTTGCGCTGATGACGTAACGAAGCAGGTGAAACATTACAATTCTAAATGCATTATGGGAAATGTTGAAAGTGTCATTTTTAATGCACGTGGGAAGCTGAGACCATTCATGTGGTTGGATTTTGGGATAAAATGATATTATTGTAGATGTAACTGACGAATATTTTTAACATCAAATGTAAAAGAGATATTTTGACGTAAAATATCAAAAACAAGAAGCCTTTTGAAAAATGTGTCTTCTTTTATTTTTGTTTATTTAAATATACATTATTAGGTTAATAGATTGTATAGACAGCTATAGAGATTAATATGTTAGTGATTAAATAGAGAGTTCTAGAGTAAAAAAAAGAAAAGAAAAGATGCTGCCATAGTGTTAGTGGTTATATAACTGGCAACACCTAAGTATCGATGTAGAATTGAATCCATCGAAGTTTAAAACTTCTATATATGTTTGAAACATTGTATTTTTCACAGCAGTCCCAGAGGTTCCGTGTAATTATTATAGAACATATATGTGCTATATATTAAAAGTGATATTTTGAATTCAAGAATATATTTTGTAAGTCTACTTCAATGCATATAAAATGGGTCAAGACTAAGTCAGCCCCCAACCCCATCACATTTGATGGGGTAAACTGTACGTTATTAGAGAGAGAACTAATACGGCCAACCAACAGTCTTTTAAAAAAACCACGAAAAACCTATGTTTTTAATTATTTTCCCACTCCTATGCTCATGTGGCACTTTTAATGACGCGCCCTATATTACTCAGTAGTTTTATGGAGTAACACACTCGTGCAGTTTTCCTTTAATTAGAGGACATTATTTGATACGCCTCCCTTTGCATTTGCATGAAAATATAACAATTTTATCGATACAAAATTCAATTGTGATTAGACAGACTGTCAGCCCTGTTAGGTTCATATATTATTATTTGCACCATCCATTAAAAGATATACTAACATTCGCGCATTCACATTCGTATTCGTATTCGCATTCACATTCGTGCATTCATGACATGCCAACCGCCATCTGACAACACACACTGCTCCTTGAAAATTGCTCCTAAAACCTGATGAAAAGGGACCTACTATACTACTCACTAAGGACTGTATACCCATAATGTGAGTGGATAGCTGGTTGAGTTCAACACATACGATATTAAATAAGTAACATGTTCATCCGTCTAATCAGCAGAGGCAATGAGGTTAACATAGGATTGATTAGTTAAAGGTTTATTACGTGATCTTTTCCAGGGAACGCCCTCAATCCTCGAAAAAAATTGAAAGCAGATTTTCATGCAGATTTACATTTCTGATCATAAATCGTACATACATTCCAAGTTTAGGGCGATACGATTCTTAACTACTTCAAAATCATGGTTTTAGAGTGAAAATAAACTGTCGGTGTCTGCGCCGACAACTTATTTTTACTCTAAATCCACTCTAAAACCATGATTTTGAGGTAATTAGGAACCGTATCGCTCTGTAACTTGGAATATATCCATGATTTATGATCAGAAATGTAAATCTGCAATAAAATCTGCTTCCAATTTGTTTTCGAGGATTAAGGGCGTTCCCTGGAAAAGATCACATAATATACCTTTAACGCAGTAATGGTATAAAATTGGATCGATTGAGCCCATGTGTATTGGTAGAGCTATGAGTTTCAAAGATATTGGGCGAGACGCTTTATTGTCTCGCCTGATGTAATCAGAAAGAGACTATGTTATCACTATTTCTGTCCGCCGTATGCCGTATGCCGTATGCCGTATGCCGTATGCCGTATGCCGTCCGCCGTGTGCTAAGAAATACCTTTGTGACGCGATATCTGGAGATCCGTAAGGCCTATCGTGATGGGACTTGGTGGAGGGAAAGGGGGTGGTGCGTTCTGTTGCTGATTGATTTTTCAAGGTCATCGGGGGTCATACAAGGTCATCGGGGTCAAATATGCTTAAAACTTTTGAGACGCGTTGTGACGCGATATCTAGAGATCCGTAAGGCCTATCTTGATGGGACTTGATGTCAGGGAAGGGGGTGGGGTGTTCTTTTGCTGATTAGATTTTCAAGGTCATTGGAGGTCATTCAAGGTCATCGGGGTCAAATATGCGGTCAAATAAGATCCGTAAGGCCGATCTTGATGGGATTTGGTGGAGGGAAGGGGGTGGTGTGTTCTTTTTCCTGATTAAATTTTTAAGGTCATCGGAGGTCATTCAAGGTCATCGGGGGTCAAATAGGGGGTCAAATAGATCAGTAAGGCCTATCTTGATGGGATTTGGTGGAGGGAAGAGGGATGGTGTGTTCTTTTTGTTGATTAAATTTTCAAGGTCACCAGAGGTCATCGGGGTCAAATATGGGGTCAAATAGATCAGTAAGGCCTATATTGATGAGATTTGGTGGAGGGAAGGGGAGTGGTGTGTTCTTTTTGCTGAATAAATTTTCAAGGTCATCAGAGGTCATTCAAGGTCATCTTGGGTCAAATAAGATCCATAAGGCCTATCTTGATTGGATTTGGTGGAGGGAAGAGGGATGGTGTGTTCTTTTTGTTGATTAAATTTTCAAGGTCACCAGAGGTCATCGGGGTCAAATATGGGGTCAAATAGATCAGTAAGGCCTATATTGATGAGATTTGGTGGAGGGAAGGGGAGTGGTGTGTTCTTTTTGCTGAATAAATTTTCAAGGTCATCAGAGGTCATTCAAGGTCATCTTGGGTCAAATAAGATCCATAAGGCCTATCTTGATTAGTGGTGTGTTCTTTTTGCTGAATAAATTTTCAAGGTCATCAGAGGTCATTCAAGGTCATCTTGGGTCAAATAAGATCCATAAGGCCTATCTTGATTGGATTTGGTGGAGGGAAGGGGGATGGTGTGTTCTTTTTGTTCTTAATTTTTCGGGGTCATTGGGGGTCAAATATGGGGTCAAATAGATCAGTAAGGCCTATCTTGATGGGATTTGGTGGACGGAAGTGGGATGGTGTGTTCTTTTTGTTGATTAATTTTTCGGGGTCATTGGGGGTCAAATATGGGGTCAAATAGATCAGTAAGGCCTATCTTGATGGGATTTGGTGGAGGAAAGGGGGGTGGTGTGTTCTTTTTGTTGATTAATTTTTTGGGGTCATTGGGGGTCAAATATGGGGTCAAATAGATCAGTAAGGCCTATCTTGATGGGATTTGGTGGAGGGAAGGGGGGTGGTGTGTTCTTTTTGTTGATTAATTTTTCGGGGTCATCGGGGGTCAAATATGGGGTCAAATAGATCAGTAAGGCCTATCTTGATGGGATTTGGTGGACGGAAGGGGGGTGGTGTGTTCTTTTTGTTGATTAATTTTTCGGGGTCATCGGGGGTCAAATATGGGGTCAAATAGATCAGTAAGGCCTATCTTGATGGGATTTGGTGGAGGGAAGGGGGGTGGTGTGTTCTTTTTGTTGATTAATTTTTTGGGGTCATCGGGGGTCAAATATGGGGTCAAATAGATCAGTAAGGCCTATCTTGATGGGATTTGGTGGACGGAAGAGGGATGGGGTGTTCTTTTTGTTGATTATTTTTTCGGGGTCATCGGGGGTCAAATATGGGGTCAAATAGATCAGTAAGGCCTATCTTGATGGGATTTGGTGGACGGAAGAGGGGTGGTGTGTTCTTTTTGTTGATTAATTTTTCGGGGTCATCGGGGGTCAAATATGGGGTCAAATAGATCAGTAAGGCCTATCTTGATGGGATTTGGTGGAGGGAAGGGGGGTGGTGTGTTCTTTTTGATGATTAATTTTTCGGGGTCATCGGGGGTCAAATATGGGGTCAAATAGATCAGTAAGGCCTATCTTGATGGGGTTTGGTGGACGGAAGAGGGATGGTGTGTTCTTTTTGTTGATTAATTTTTCGGGGTCATTGGGGGTCAAATATGGGGTCAAATAGATCAGTAAGGCCTATCTTGATGGGATTTAGTGGACGGAAGAGGGATGGTGTGTTCTTTTTGTTGATTAATTTTTCGGGGTCATCGGGGGTCAAATATGGGGTCAAATAGATCAGTAAGGCCTATCTTGATGGGATTTGGTGGACGGAAGAGGGATGGTGTGTTCTTTTTGTTGATTAATTTTTCGGGGTCATCGGGGTCAAATATGGGGTCAAATAGATCAGTAAGGCCTATCTTGATGGGATTTGGTGGAGGGAAGGGGGGTGGTGTGTTCTTTTTGTTGATTAATTTTTCGGGGTCATCGGGGGTCAAATATGGGGTCAAATAGATCAGTAAGGCCTATCTTGATGGGATTTGGTGGACGGAAGAGGGATGGTGTGTTCTTTTTGTTGATTAATTTTTCGGGGTCATCGGGGGTCAAATAGATCAGTAAGGCCTATCTTGATGGGATTTGGTGGAGGGAAGGGGGGGGTGGTGTGTTCTTTTTGTTGATTAATTTTTCGGGGTCATCGGGGGTCAAATATGGGGTCAAATAGATCAGTAAGGCCTATCTTGATTGGATTTGGTGGAGGGAAGGGGGGTGGTGTATTCTTTTTGCTGATTACATTTTCAAGGTCATCGGAGGTCATTCAAGGTCATCTGGGGTCAAATAAGATCCGTAAGGCCTATCTTGATGGGATTTGGTGGACGGAAGAGGGATGGTGTGTTCTTTTTGTTGATTAATTTGTCGAGGTCATCAGAGGTCATCTGGGGTCAAATAAGATCCGTAAGGCCTATCTTGATGTGATTTGGTGGAGGGAAGGGGGTTGGTGTGTTCTTTTTGCTGATTAAATTTTCAAGGTCATCAGAGGTCATCTGGGGTCAAATAAGATCTGTAAGGCCTATATTGATGTGATTTGGTGTAGGGAAGGGGGTTGGTGTGTTCTTTTTGTTGATTAAATTTTTCAAGGCATTACATCCCTTGCATTAACTACAATGCATACCTCTGTGACAGTGCTACATTGTATCATATGTTTCATCATCATTTCTTTCAAGTCACTTTTGATGAACAGGCGAGACGCGCCGTTCGAGAACCGCCTTGTTAAACTCATAACCAATACACATTGGGCGCAAAGCATCCCATTTCCACGCTTTTATACATTCACTATTTACCCAGATTTGAAACATTGGAAGTGACACGCTTTAAAAATAATAATTATTAATTAGGTTCGAGAACGTCATCCTATAGACATTTGACCTTTTGTAATACCAAACAATGCCGCCCAAACCTGAAAAAGATTGCCTCACAATGTGTATAATCCAGCGTGACACACGGTTCGCGGCACATACATGTCTAACCACCTTTCCTTTCATTATTATCTATTGTCTTTCTATTGTTGCATCAGCCCTTTATTTTGTAGGAAGAGGTCACCATTCAGGTCACGGCGTATGAACAGCCCGTTATCTAGCCAAGAGACCATTATTAGACAAAGGTTTTTGATAATGTCCTCTAGCTCACATAACGTCGTCTGTCCTATAGTAACCTCTTCTAAAAATATGAACAACAAAAAAGACGATACAAACAATGAAAAGAAAAGTGGATTACCTACGAAAAGTAGCATCATCTATCGGATTAACACTTCCGAGTAAACATCACATTAACCGATTTAAGTAGGCCTAGCAAAAGTAACACGATCAATAGTTTTTCAATTGTGGATGAATTCCTGATCCTGAAGTAGGCTTAATCTTCAATGATTGTGTTATAAATAATGCATATCTGAAGGCACAATCAAACATTAGTATTTTGATACTAAAAGGATAGTGTTAACCCTTTTAATATGAAATTTATGAAGCGCTGTAACGTTTGAACTATTAATGTGATATTTAATAAATGAAAATACAATTTTTTGGAAATGAAATGAGTCAGATAATCCATTTTGGTACTAAAATGCTGATTTTTACATTTTTAAATCATTTCAAAACTAAACATTTGTATGTAAAAATAAACCAGAAGAGAAATGTCTTAGGGACGCACCATTTGGGGGGGGGGGGGGCATGGAAGTTTAAAAAACAACTTTGCCCACTATCCAGGAGAAAAAACAACTTTGCCCACCAACAAGGAAGAAGAAAAAAGATGACCCACTGCTGATTAAAAAAACAGAAGAAAAAAAATGACTCGCCCAACTCAATGGTAAGAAAAACAATAAAACCTAAAAAAAATAAAAAATTGCAGCCTTTGCCAAAATAACATTTTTTAAACACTTTTTAATCTAACAACTACAAAATGTTCCAGAGAACATGTCTTACGATGAATTTGGTACAATTTCAGCATATTTTGTTTGACCCAAAATGTAATTTTGGAGGTTAAATAAATTCACATTTTTAGTGTCTCAATAGTATGATCAAGCAATTTTGGGCATTTTTTATTCAAAAATCATTTTGTTAGCTTGAAAAAGTTATTTTGGGTGATTTTCTCAACAAAAACAACATTTTGGGTCAAAATTGATGCCAAAAATTGATTCTCTGACCCAAATCCTTTGTATGATTAATAGTTAAAAATTACAGCACTCGATAAATGCAACAAATCCCATCAAAAACTTCCTTGAGCAGAAGATATTGATAAAAAAAAGGTGAGAAAAAGGGGGGGGGGGGGGGGGGAAATCAGAAGAAGAAAAAAAATGTTGGCAATTTTTGGTCAAAACTTCAAAAAAATACAGCTTTAGAAGAAAAAATAAGAAAATTAGCACTAGATTAGTATCTTAATAGTATAATCAAGCAATTGTTGGCATTTTTTACTCAAAAATAATGTTGATAGTGTTAGCTTGTCCCAAATAAATTTGATCACAAAAGTGTATTGTGATTTTCTCAACCCCAAAAAACAATTTTGGTCAAAATTGACGACAAAAATGGATTATCTGACCCAAATCCCTTCCAAAAATGTATAATTTTCTATGCATTTGATTAATAGTTTAATAGTTCAAAAAGTGACTTCCTTGAGCCCCCCCCCCCCCCAAGGGGGTCGTGGGGGCTGTCAAACTAGTAATATGATGTATTTAGTATACATTTTTGGAAAGGAAATGAGTCGGAGAATCCAGTTTCTGTATCAAATTTCACCAAAAATACTGATTTTTTTTCAATTTTTGACCAAAGATTTTTTGTTGTTGTTGGCATAAAATTTTGAGACGTCGATTTGGGGAATCGAAAAGCAACCAGTATAAAAAGAGGTGGTGCCAGCATCAGAACAATTATTTTATTTTATTTCATTTTATTTTTAATTTTTTTAATTTTTTAATTTTAATTTGTTTTTGTTTTGTTTTGTTTTGTTTTGTTTTGTTTTTTTTTTTTGGGGGGGGGGGGGGGGGGGGGGTAAGAGAACATTTGTTGGTTCGCGCACAAAATGCTAAAAGCCTGAAAATGTAAGTTAAATGTATGTAAATTAGTTCAAATGTTTGATGATTTGGGGTTCCAAAGGGGGTACAGGGCATGAGCTGACTGAGTCGGAGAGGGAGGCAAGTATATCCAAACATACAAAGTCCGTATAATTCCTTGTTATCGGCGATGTTTTTTACACAAATCTTACAGTATTTAAAACTGTCATTGACATGCAATAGGCTTCTTGACTTGAGCATGAGCATTGCTTTGGTAATACACTCTATTCGAGATTGTAAATAGAGCTCAAAATTGGTACCACCTGTTACATCTAACTGACTCCAAAATACCATGGTCGGATCAATACGACTAAAGATTATGCTTAATTCGTTTATATCAATTTTTAAATCAGTTAAGTCCATGTGTGTACCACCTAAAGTATTTCATGGTTTGCTAACTTCAAGGAGGCTGTATATTACGTCATGGGGGTACTAATCACCAGACCAACATTATATGTAGTCTCTTGCAATGTTTAGCGATGTCAAAATTAGTATAACAGACACCTTCATATTATTACTAGATCAATTGTACAATTTTGATTATATAACTTACAAATTATCATCTTTATTTATTTGTACCGTTACCATGGTTACGGTGTATCAACATGTATGAAAGATAAAACACTCATAGTAGACCATCAGCAATAATAATGGTCGCCGGCGCGCCTCTTTTGCAGGCTCGGCCTACGGCCTCGCCTGCAAAAGAGACTTGCCGGGCGCCCATTATTATTGCTGATGGTCTACTACTCGTCCTTTATCTAATACATAATGGTAAGATTAATCGGCTGGCCGTTTCTACTGGGAAACTTGCCGTTTCTAACCGGTACCAAACTTGGGTTGTGAAGATTTTTGCGTTAAGAATTGGTATTATTTAACGTCTCTATACCATTTCAAATGAAAATAGGGCAAACACTCCCCGCACTCCTCTACTATAAAGGTCAACGACCTGTTAAGGGGGGTTTGGACTCTCAGGTACAGCCTCCGTAAAACTGCCGTATCTTCTTTAATATTTATTTAATCTTTATCAACGTATACAGTTTTTTGCAGAAAAGGGTTCAATGAATCCAACCATGATAATGAAATTGACCATTTTGGAAAAAATTATAAAAACACGTTTTTTGACCCAAAACGTGTTTTTTATAATTTTCCCTTAACACTTTACCCGATAACTCGTTAACGAAACATCGGATATAGCCTAGGGCAAACTAGACATTTTCTTAATCCTTGAACTCACACGAACAAGTTACTATGCTTTTATATATTTTTAACCCCTGTAGAGTGGCAGCCATTTTGAATTGAGCGGGAACCCCCTTACCCCTACTATCTCATACGAGAGCACTGAACAGTTCCAGAGGTTCATAGACTTTATAAATCCGTGCAGTGGTTCTTCTAACCCAAAAATGGGCAAAACGCTGCTTATCGTCACCAATACATTGATGGTGTGTTCCATGATTCGACTTGGCTCTCGGGAATTTCCCCACACATTATCAACCTTTAAGGGGGGACTTAAGGAAGTTTTTTGTTGAAATTTGTTAGTGCTGTAATTATTGAACCATGACTCAAATGTATATAAAAGTATACATTTTTGGAAAGGAAATGGATCAGAGAATCCAAATTTGGCATCAATTTTGACCAAAAATGTTGATTTTTTGAGAAAATCACAAAAAATCACTTTTTTGACCCAATTTTTTTGAACAAAGTTAACAAACATAATTTTGAGTTAAAAATGCCTAAATCACTTGATGATGATGTTAAGACACTACTGGAGGGACGATTTTTTTAATTTTAAATCTAATCCAATATTTTTTGAAATTTTGACAAAAAAGTGTAAAAAAAAATTAAAAATACATTTTTTCACGTTTTTTGGCATTTTTTGGTCAAAATTTTCATAAATATTAGATTAGGTTTTTAAAAAAAAAAAAATCGTCCCTTCATTAGTGTCTTAACATCATTATAAAGTGATTTGGCCATTTTTTACTCAAAATTATTTTTTTTTAGCTTTTTTCAAAAAAATTGGGTCAAAAAAGTGAATTTTGTGATTTTCTCAAAAAATCTACTTTTTTGGTCAAAATTGACGCCAAATTTGGATTCTCTGATCCATTTCCTTTCCAAAAATGTATACTTTTATATACATTTGATTAATAGTTCAATAATTACAGCACTCACAAAATTCAAAAAATCAAATCAAAAACTTCCTTAAGTCCCCCCTTAAACCAAAAGGGTAGTGTTATGTCCTCATTTTTGCTGAGGGTCTTTAAGACGATGACGTCATTTGAGTTGCTTCAAATATTTCAAAAGTCTTCACGTAGATTTCCATCCATTTTAAAGTTAACACTTCATGAGGCCAGAATCGTGAGGCGAAAACTAAAGATAGCAGGTTAAAGAGGATAAAGATAGCATTACGAGTATTTTATATTTTCAAGCGACCATCAAGTATATCGTCTAATCTAGGTGTAACATGATATATGGTCAAAATAAGTCTGGAATGGTGGCCATTTTGAGAAAGGCGGCCATTATACCAAGATAGCCATACACAAGTGGAAAACAGATTCTACATCATTTTTTTATATTATTTTAGTAGAATAAACATGTTTTCCAAGAATCTATCCAGAATGTTCAGTCAACTCTATAAGGGAATGTACTATACTGCCCCGCCGCGACAAAAGGAAGTAACTCCATTTTTTCCATAATTGAGATATTTGCATGAATACACTAAAAATAACAATATCTTTCAGTATAATAAAGGTTTGGCCCAGTTAAGTCTTCACAACATTGAAAAAAATCCGGATAAGCATTTGCTTCCTAAAAATTTGTACACGCAAGTATAGGAAACCCTATGAAAAACTACCACAAAAGGAAGCAATGACAAAATTAGTAATCAATTATATTTAATTTTTTCACATTCTATTGTTTACAAACTCAACACATTGATATGTGTTGATTAGGTATGTGTTATTCATTTATTAAAACACGTATTTAATCCAAATAATTACAGGTTTCACAGATAAATCAAGGATAATTCAGTTCTTGCCTTATATCTCAAAAGCATCAAAATGGAGTTACTTAGAGAGAGGTTGAATTGCCCCTTCCGACCGACCGTAAAAATCGGGAAAACTCAGTAAAATTACAAATTCGTCACCTAAATTACCTCAATTGACCCCTATGTGATCCCTTATGTGAGCCCATAACATGTCCATATGTAACCTCTATCTTGGTTTCCAAAATAATCCAGAAAGTTTCATTCATTCTATTCAAAACAACAGATATAAATTTTTGACTGATTTAAAGTATGACAAATACCTAAATTCAGTAAATTATTATTTAATATGGCAAGAGAAGTGTTGCCTGTTACATGATGTAACGATAGAATAATCACAAAATATTTGGAATGTATTGGGAAATTCAAGTCAGAAGAATTACTGTTGTAGTTCATATGCATGTGATCTAGTAATGAAAAATGGTAAACCTGTGCATTCAAGATATTGAAATGCATTCAAAACCTATGTATTTTTATATTCATCATGCATATATGAAACATCTTTCATTACCAGATCACATGCATACAAACTGAATCAGTAATTTATTTGACTTGAATTTCAAAATCAATGTTTTTAAATTGAATTAAATTATACAAATATTTATAAACCTTTCTAATGTTATATTATATTCCATGGAACACTTCTGATGCCACATTTAGTTAACAGAATGTAAATAATGTACGGAATTTAGATGATGTTGCTTTAAAAGATTGAAAACAGTCCTCAAAAGTCATGGCTTCGATCAGAATAAATGAAATACTTTAGTAATATGATTGCATGTTGTTATGAGTTACCATTGCTATGAAGTGGGTCATAGTATATGGGTTATTTCGGGTCCAAGATCATGTTTTGAACTTAGTTGTTTTGTTTTTAATTTTAGGAACCCAGGCCGGGTGCCCAATTTGGACCCCTGGTTGTCCCGATCCGTACCACTACCAGTGTTTTCAAAATACAAACAATACAGGGCTAAACTAGACATAGATTGTGATCATAGATCTTAGAGTGTTGACCTTTGACCTGCTGATGACAGTATGCTTGTATTCGCATGGAACTGAATGACCAATTTTGACAATCATCGGTCCTTCCCTCTCGGACAAGTGGTATTTTGAGTGAAAGGGGTGAACATTTACATTCTGACCCCTAGTGATCCCTTCTTGACCTTTGACTCAAATGTTATGATTACATTTCTTCTTTGCTCATCAATGCGCACATGATGCAACAAATCCGGTCAAAATCGGAGCATGTCTTACATTTGACCCCTCTTTAGATCAATGACCTCTAGTGACCCCATATGATATGTCACTTTTAATCGATGAGAAACATATAATATGTATGTAGGGTAAAGTCGCCAGTTTTCGGTCAGCGCCTATTTTCGGCCAAATCGTGTAATGAAAATGACCTCTTCTCTATAAACTGACGGCTAAAAAGCCGCCGCATATAGTTGATGCCCAGTATTGCTTTAAAATGGCGACGACCGATGCAATTACACGATTTTGGCGAAAGTGACCGAAAATAGGCGCTGACCGAAAACTGGCAACTTTACCCTACATCAATCCAAGAAATCTTTTGAGCAAATCTGACAATCATCGGTCATTTCCTCTCTGACCTTTTTTTGACCTTTGAACCCAAGGTCGTCATTCACTTTATTTCTTGACTTGTCATTGCGCACAAGATGAAACAAATCCGGTCAACATCGGATCATGTCTTGAATTTGATCCCCGTCGCGAAATTAAACCTGATCACAAAATTACGTACTTTTTGCCTCTGGCGTCTTTAATTTAAGATAGGGAATCACGCTTTTTTGGTGAATCATGCTCAGAATATTTCTTCTTCTAAGTTTTGACCAAGGCTCATACATTTTGATAGTAAGGTTTGATGTTTTAAATAATAGGCTTAATTAATTAAGTGACTAATAATCGGCCTTTCAATATTTGTTTTTATTCGAACACGACTTATACATCAATGTTATATAATAAAATAACAAAATCAAATATTTTAAGATAATTGTTGACCAATAAGATAATTAATTAGTCACTTAATGAATTGATAAAGCATTTTTCTTTAAAACATCAAACCTCACCGTCAACATTTATGAGCCGTGGTCAAAACTTTGAACATTATTTTCTAAGCATGATTCATCACACTACTTGATTCCCTACCTTAAAGGCATATTATGGGATCTTTTCCAGGGGCGCCTACTATTCATGATTTTTTTGGAAAGTGTAGATTTACTTGCAGATTTACATTTCTGATCATAAATCATAAATATATTTTGAGTTACAGAGCGATACGATTCCTAATTACTTCAAAATCATGGTTGTTAGAGTGAAAATAAACTGTCCTGCTACATGTAGCAGGACAGTTTATTTTCACTCTAAATTCCGTTCTAAAACCATGATATTGAAGTAATTAGAGATCGTATCGCTCTGTAACTCAGAATATATTTATGATTTATGATCAGAAATGTAAAGCTGCAAGAATATCTACATTCTAACAAAATCATGAATAGAGGGCGCCCCCTGGAAAAGATTACATAATATGCCTTTAATATAAAGACGCCAGAGGCAAAACACTACCTAATTTGGGATCTATTTAATTTCGTGAATATATTGCAGGCTCAAAGTCGCGAAAACAAATAACACACATTTTGCAATTTATGTTTTATGATACAGTGGTTATGATTTTGGCTTGACTAAATTAGTAATCACCTTACTGAACATGTGTCCAGATTCGGCAATATGTGTCCCGATTCGGCAATATGTGTCCCGATTCGGCAATATGTGTCCCGATTCGGCAATATGTGTCCAGATTCGGCAATATGTGTCCCGATTCGGCAATATGTGTCCAGATTCGGCAATATGTGTCCCGATTCGGCAATATGTGTCCATTTGATGGATACAAGTGCTACCGCAAGAATATAACGGACATCAAATGTAGCGCCCACTGGCGACCAGCTGAACAATAGGAATCGAACAACAGCTAATAGTATCCCAAAAGTAGCCATATTAACAGTCAATCTGTAAATAAATTAGAAAGAAGCCAATTTCAACTGATTATGATGGTAGGTAAGCAATGGTAAGGGTGTCATTATTCACCAAAAAAAGTAAGGACAGATAGGGGATGAGGAAATTGTTTTTTCAGGGGGGTCATTGAATCCCGGGGGTCATTGACCCAAAATTTGTTCAAAGTAGGCCTATGTCGTGTTTGGTATCAAATGAAAGGAAATTTAATTTAAAAGTCCTGTTCATTATGTCATTTTATCCTCCTGTAAAATGTTAAACTCGATTAAAGACATGGTGCGGGTTAACAAGAAATCAGCGAGCTTATTACACAGTTTCCAATGTAAATAAAACATGAATGAAAACTATCATAATACGTTACTATGTATCTATCAACCTGTATCACATTATTGAGGCTGATGTCAACTTTGGTCTAGGCACGTTAAGTACAAAAAGAACAATTTGTTGATCAGAAATACTACTTACAAGTCAAAACTGACAGTAAGCTCAGTATGAATATCATGATTATAGGCCCTACAAGTTAAAGGCAAAATATATCGCTTGATTTATATTCCGTTTCCTCTTCATCACTATCCAAGTTCTAATGTTCTATCTGCTCCATTGGAGCAGTATCCATCAGCACACTCCACATGCCAGCTTTCATGCAGCAAATTCCTTTTATAAGAGACTTTATGGGACGATACCTCCGGTAAGCATCTTTGGTCTGAGTTTTTTTGTTGTTGCTAGCTCCCACCCTCTTCCATCAACAACTGGGGTTGGCATAGGTATACAAGGTCTTCATGGTTGCAGCTTTGAACCTACCACTGTTCCTACATCTCTCTTCACTATGGATCGTATGATAAGGAAACCCCAAAAGCATGAATTTGGCAGAATGCTCAAGGAAACAGCAATGAAGCTGGAGTTAGACATAAATAACAGCAGGATGCATGATGTTGATGGAGGATAGCTACTTCATCAGGTAAAGTGGACAAACGGTGCAACCATCAAGCCTATGGAGTCACCCATGCAGGTAACCCCATTTGATGGAGTCACCCATGCAGGTAAAATCCATTTGATGGAGTCACCCATGCAGGTAACCCCATTTGATGGAGTCACCCATGCAAGTAACCCCATTTGATGGAGTCACAAATGCAAGTAACCCCATTTGATGGAGTCACCCATATGCAGGTAACCCCATTTGATGGAGTCATCACCCATGCAGGTATAACCCCATTTGATGGAGTCATTCATGCAGGATCCTAGAACATGTTAAAAAAGGCCTCTTTGATTAGTCGTAGGGAACCAAGTCGGGTGAAAGGGTGGATTTTCCATCAAATGGATACCATTTTCATCAAGGCAAGTCTGGGCGAGGCCAGCTTTGTGAGGACTTGCATTGTCGTGATGCAGCATGGTCAATGATGGTTCGCTGGGACCGTCCGTGTAGACTCCATTTCACAGGTAGATATAAAGTAGCTGCAGAAACGGCTTGGCAAATAACTAGTCCATAAATCCCCACTAAGAATGTGGTGTAAATGATGACATAATACAATAAAGACGGCATTATCTTGTACAGCTGTAGACTTTTGGTAACTTACTGATAACTCATACTGTAGTGCGCATTCGGATGTGCTGTAATCCATCCAGGGCTTTCCATAATGACTTAGTTTCATCTTTCAAATGCCAAGGTCATGTATGGTATTTTGTTTAAATTGCAAGTTTGTTTGGCGAATAGAAGAACTCGATATGAAGAAAAAAACATAAATTTAAAAATAGTATAGGCTGCCTGTGAACAACAAAACACTGAATATTAACACTTCCCATGCGGCAGGCGTATGCACCATGCAGACGACATTCCAAAATGTCACAAAATGTTTCAAAATGTCACAATTATTGAATGCCAATACCATTTTTGGAATCACCATGGGAAATGCATTCAGATAAGTACAAACATGCCTAGTATTGGTTCAGTCATTCTTGAGATAAGACTTTGAAAGTTGAGAAAGGTTTCTGAAAAATCTGTTTTGTATATGGTAAAACTAATCCGCGTGGAAAGTGTTAAACATGACCTTGTGTCATCTGATGAGCTTTTCAATTTCAACGATATATAACTAAAATCAACAAGAATCACATGAAATTATATAAATTCAATATTTCTTTACTTTGCGGTCAGAGTCGTATGCACAAGATGAAGGAGAACCCCGGGAAGCCGTTTTAACGCATATGGTCGGATATCCTATCACCGAATACAAACATTAACTTGAACTAGTGCTTGCTTAGATAGCTGAAGCGTATCATGTGGCTCAATACTGTACTATGAACTCAACAAAATATTGCAAAATATATGCTCCGTAATTTTTTTTATGTTTCTCGTCAAGACTTTGGTTGACAAAATGAGGGAGGTCAGTGGCTTTAGCGAGAGGGGGCAACCCCCGATATTTTTTTAGTCTATGCGGTTGAGTTTGGCACTGTCAGTTCATTTGACAAGGGAAATCATGGAATTATGACTGACAAATTAGTACAAAAAAAATTCTCGCGCGCGCAACCCCTCAAATAATTTTATATCCTTTTTAGAAGACAAAATGTACCTAATCATGACAAAATAAATGTAAAGGCGCACATTTTTACGGGCTACGCGCGCATTTGTTACGGTCGGTAAAGTCTTGTCGGTTCACTTTTATATCTTGCCCTTCCAATATAAAAAACCTAGCTACGCCACTGAAGGAGGTTTTTTTTAAATTTCTGATATGAAAAGAATACAAGATCACATGAGATTATGGCATAACAAATTACAAACATGCCCAGTATTGGATCAGTAAACCTTGAAAGTTGGGAAAGGTTTCAAAAAAATAGGGACAGCGGTCCCAAATAGGTCGTCCGTTTATATGGGTAGATTGGTTGCAATTGTACTTCATCTGTTTAAATGTAATCAATTTTACATATGCCGCCAATTTGACATCTTAACCTCAGATGACCTTTGACCTTGGTATGTGACCTTTGACTTCATTAACATATGAAGGTTTCCATGTTGCATCTATGACCGAGGTTTGGTTGCAATTGGTCATTGTATGGAAAAGAAATGGACAATACAAAAAGTGTGTACTAAATTTTGACCTCAGATGACCTTTGACTTTGGTATGTGACCTATGACCTCATTAACATATGAAGGTGTCCATGTTGCATCTATGCCAGAGGTTTTGTTGCAATTGGTCATTGTATGGAAAAGAAATGGACAATACAAAAAGTGTGTACTAAATTTTACATCTTGACCTCAGATGACCTTTGACCTTGGTATGTGACCTTTGACCTCATTAACATATGAAGGTTTCCATGTTGCATCTATGACTGAAGTATGGTTGCAATAGGTCATTGTATGGAAAATAAATGGACAATACAAACAATGTGTACTGAATTTTACATCTTGACCTCAGATGACCTTTGACCTTGGTATGTGACCTATGACCTCATTAACATATGAAGGTTTCCATGTTGCATATATGACCGAAGTTTGATTGCAATTGGTTACTGTATGGAGAAGAAATGGACAAAACAAAAAGTGTATACCAAATTGTTGACAGACACACCCCACCACAGACAACACACACGAAGGATGCTGCCCTAAGGTCTCTTCCTACGGACGACCTAAAAATAGTCTAAACGATTTTAGTTAGCTACCGAGGAATTTCCAAACATTGTATGAATTGTCACCATTGAAGTATAATTTTCTTTCTTTTTTTCTTCACAATCGTTGAATTTCCCCGTGCAATTAATGAAACAGACCACAGGCATATTGTAGACCTACCAATCATGCGATCGATTGGGCAAAACAAAACACAAGTGGCTATAAACTCTTATCGCATCGCGCGCGCGCAACATGGTGTTGTCCTGTATGAAAACCTCGCCGTCTAAGTCAGGTTACACGGTTTATATAGTGCTTGGTAATACGCATTAACAATTATTTCATCGAGTTAATAATCAATCACAGTGTTAGAATTGTTTACAAAACCGAGAATTTAGGCACGTGTGAACGTTATCGGATGTGTTGTTTCGCATGAAATACCAAACTAAAATATTCCTGGCCACCGTTCGTCTCGCCCAACTTTGCTAACATTAAAGGGACATGAAGACTGAAGAGATATGTTGGAGGATGCGCCCTCAATTATGATATAAACTGGGATTTGTATATTTTTACAATTGTATTATATTATGTTGCATTTTTGGTGACGAATCATCCATCTCAACAACTAAATGTGGTAGAGCTATGGTTTAGGTGTCATTTGAAAGCTTATTTATCTAGCTACACTGTGTGAATAAATCAATTATTCCTATAACTGTTTAGCTGAGATATGATTGATTATAATTCGAAAGTCAGGGTGGCGGCGGTGGCGGAGGCGCTGTGTACAATCTCTATATGGGGAATATAGAAAATGTTCCCAATTCTTCGTTCAATTAACAAGAACTCCTCATCTCTGTATGGTTCAAACATGATTTTGCTCTCATTTTATAGATTATTTTATATTATATAAGTTTCTGTTTCAACAAACGTGTCAACTATTACGTAACATTTTCAACCCCTTCGGATGTGGCGTTTATATGTATTTACAATGTTAGGGTTGCGGGTAAGCATCTTTAATGATCTCATATACCGTGTGTTGTTGTGTTGTTTGTCTATTAGAACCCTTGGTTGCTCTATATCACTACTATCTGGTTTGCGCTCTGTTTATCGGAGACGGCCGGTTAGCTCAGTGGTTAGAGCATTCGACTTGTGTTCGAAAGGTCACGGGTTCGAATCCCGCACCGGCTCATGTCCTTGCTTTTTAAGTTGGAATATGAGTCGAGGCTTGTTATGTTTGTGTGAGTTGTGGAACTTTGCGGTAGTTATCTACCTCGCTCTTATTTATTACGTAACAATTGTAATCACGAATCGATTGTATTGTCCTTTGCTTTCTCCCTATTCACAACACAGTGAACTTGCCCTAATTCATTGGTTTTACATACATGACTATAACAACAAAATTATTCAACTGATGATAGCAAAATAATACATTTTTGGAAAGCTCTGAAATAGGGGAATTCAAAAATGCCGCTTAAATCCGGATAAGGGTGAATAGCCCAAAAAATATATGTGTAAACTCTAATAAATATAAAATGTAAACGTTTGTGCTCATTTACTTCCCGATATAGTATATTTCAACAAGTTACCCTTGACAACCATTATGTTCTGATGGTAAATTGCATGAGGAACTAATATGCACAGTAAAATGATGATTGGGATAGGAAAAAAATGTAGCTTTAATCTTGGGGAGTCTGGCCCAAACGCTAATGAAAGAGAGATGGGCACTCCGCGCGCGAGCTTAAGAAGCTCGGCGCGAGTCTTTACTTTTTTTTATCAAAATATGAAGAAGAAAAAAAAAAATCGATATTCTTTACTTTAAACATACTTAATCACAACATGTTACCATTAGGTCCTATGCAAATTCCAATCGCATATTTGGATTCCTTGTGAGATTAACGTTCAGAAAATGTATACTTTTTATGGGGTAGAACAAGTAGTTATTGCGAAATGCTAATTCGAATCTCAGATGGTGTAAAATGTAAAAATCTGGACATGCAACGGGAAGGTTGGCGAGTTCAAAACACATGGCCATGTATGAACTTGCACCTTTAAGGATTAAGAAAAATCAGCCCTCTTTGTCCAACAAAACGTCGATTCCAAAATGCTGATAGAGCCGTGATCAGCATTTTACCGTAGATAGTGTCCCCTGCAGCACGCGTGATATATTAACGCGAACCATATTTACATATACACGTAGGGCGTTTTTAAGAAAAAGTTCAATAAATAGCGATGGAATTGTTTAAATCAAATTTTGCTGTATTTTTGCGAGTAGAAACAACAAAAATGGTAATTTTTAATGTTCATCTTCAATTCTGAAGTAAATTAATTAAAAAAAAAATCTACAACACTACTTCGTGTCCCTTTAAAGGTATAGGGGATCTTTACCCTGAAAATCCTCACGTATAATGGGTTGAATTTCACAGATATCGCACTGGGGATATATACACGTTCATTTGACTACTCTCGGCGCCCAGATGAAAATGTCAAGAGTGTTGTACAACAGAAGAATGCAAACAGGCGTTAACTGCAAGAAAATCTACTTTCTAAAAAAACTCATGAATAGAGGGCGCCCCCTCTTGAAAAGATCACACAATATGCCTTTAATACTGGTGTGTAATGCATATTTGGAACACTGTCTTGTGGGTTCGAGTCACAGAGCAATACAATCCCTATTTATTTCAAAATCATGGTTTTAGAGTGAAAAATAAACTGTTCTGCTAGCAGAACAGTTTATTTTCACTCCGCGCCGTGCTTCTTGAAAAGCCGTACACATTATGGGAAAAAAGCATTTGTATAGTATAAATTAAATTTCCAATTTTAAACTGATAAAACAACGTTATTTGTTACAAAAATAAAGACAAAAGGAAAAGTGACCCCAGTGAGATTCGAACTCACGCGTAAAAGTTTTCATAGTTAATACAAGTCATTATACCGGAAACAGGACACTTCGCCTCCCTTAAATTTCGCCTCCCTTAAATTTCGCCTCACGGTAATTTCGCCTCCCGGTAATTGTGCCCACCGTTACTTTTGCCTCCCATATTGTCTCCCATACTGTAGCGTGGTATAATGCACATGGCCCACCTTTAAATTGTGGACTCACATTGCATAACAAACAATGACAAATGTGGTTATCTATTTGATACATACTTCTTTATAAAGCCTAATTATGAGACCATGGCGGCCTTGCCCCGGCCGCGATTTTATTTTTTTACTAGTAAACATTTGTAAAATTTATTTATTTCGTTTTAATATGGAATAAAGCAAAACTCACTGAATAAAATGATTTTTCAAAAAAAACAAAAAAAAGTCAACTGATTTTACATGTGAGACCATACAAATGTTTACTAGTAAAAAAAAAATCGCGCCCCGGCCTATGGACGAACCTGCCCCGGGGTCGGGACAAGTTCACCATTTTTGACACCTGTCTTTATCTGTTACCCATTCCTTTACAGTAAGGCACCGTAGGTACTGAAATTGTGGTCCTATGTTAAAGCCAAGATATCAATCTTTCATGTAATGTCAATAGGTCCATTCTATCTATAAAATTGACGTCTCTAGACCATTTCAAATGAAAATGGGGCGAACAATCCCCGCTCTCCCCTACCCTGGGGCCATTATTTCATCGAAAAAATGCCGAACCGGGTGACACAAGCACACCGCATCGTAGTAATTCGTAGTACTCAAGAGTGTTAGGGTTAATCTTCCCCGTGAGAATTTCCTCCTATAGGGTTACCTGCATGGACAACTCCCATTTGAAATCTACACTCCCTGTCTTCAGTCTTCAGTTTTGATACTGATCAACGCTCCAGGATGGAGCCAAAAGATCAGGTGGTCTGTGCTTTAATTCTTGCTTGCTTAGTCTTGCTTAGTTGCTTTGTAGTGATTTGTTTAACTGCTGCCTTGAAGCTATCCGGATTCGGTATTGATGAGATATTGTGGGGTAATGAATTCCAGTCGCGTATTGTTCTTGGTACAAAGGAATACTTGTAGCAGTCCTTGTTAGTTGAAATTGTGTTGTAGGAATCGGGATTATGAAGCCGTGATTGGCGCTGGACAGGTTGTAGGAGATTTCCAGAGGCAGGGACAGGTGGCAGAGTCTTGCTTGGTGGAAGATTCATAAACGTCGGTTAGTTCTTCTTGTGGCGAGGGTCTCCAGTTCAAGATCGTTGACCATCTGGGTTGCACAACCTGGTGTTCTGGACTTGTATAGTCACTTAGGA
This sequence comes from Ophiura sarsii, assembly GCA_035610835.1. Taxonomy (NCBI): domain Eukaryota; kingdom Metazoa; phylum Echinodermata; class Ophiuroidea; order Amphilepidida; family Ophiuridae; genus Ophiura; species Ophiura sarsii. The sequence continues at coordinate 71,754,627 of CM069452.1, forward strand.
TGAAGCGTGCTGCTCTTTTTTGAACAGACTCAAGTTGGTCGATGTTCTTTTTCGTGTAAGGATCCCAGACGGCCGAGGAGTACTCGGTCAGTGGTCGGACAAGTGATCTGTATGCCGTAAGTTTAGTTGATTTGTTACATGAATATAGGTTTCTTTTTATGAAACCGAGAGATCTGTTAGCTTTTGCACAGGTCCCTTGTATGTGTCCATTCCAGTTGAGTTTGTTTGAGATGGTGACGCCGAGGTAAGGATGGTTTTCAACAGTGGCAAGTTCTTCATTTCCAAGTAAATATTGATGAATTTTGGGAGATCTGGCATGTGTGAGTCTCATGACGAAGCATTTTTGAGAATTAAACTTCATTTGCCATTTTTCTTCCCATTTTTCAAGTGTATGAAGGTCTTCTTGGAGTTGGTTCGAGTCCAGGTCATTTTTAATTTCACGGTAAATAACGCAATCGTCAGCAAATAGACGAACCGATGAGTGGATATTGTCAGGAAGGTCATTTATGTAGACCAGGAACTGCAAAGGCACAGTTCCCTGAGGGACGCCAGAAAGAACTTCCGTCCAGGCCGATTTATCGCCGCTGACGACGACTCTCTGGGTACGGTGCCTGAGGAAATTGCTGATCCAGGTCAATGTTGCGTTATGTATGCCATATCTACGTAATTTTGAAATGAGTCTGTTGTGGGGGACTACATCAAAGGCCTTGGAGAAGTCCATTATAACCATGTCTACCTGGGACTTATTGTTGAGAGAACATGCCAGGTCTTGGGTAGTGAGAATTAATTGTGATTCACAAGAGTGCTTTTGACGGAAACCATGTTACTTGTCAGTGAGAATTGAGTGTTTATTGAAATGTTTCATGACATTGGAATGTATGATATCAAGGAGTTTGCTACAAATGGATGTGAGTGAAACCGGACGGTAATTTGATGCAACGGTTCTATCGCCTTTTTTGAATATGGGGGTGATGTTCGCTCTTAACCAGGACGCTGGGACTTCTCCCGTGTCCAGGGACTTCTGGAAGATAAGGGAGAGGGCAGGTGCTAGCTCCTCAGCTGCCAATTTAAGAATTCTGGCAGAGATCCCATCAGGTCCAGATGCCTTGTTTGGATTGAGATCTTTGAGCACTCCATCTTCAGAAATGGCGATGTTTGGGCATAGATGGAGTACTAAGGGAACCTCAGGATTTTCATGAGTGAAGACAGAACTAAACTGATTATTAAGGATATTGGCTTTGGTTCTGTTGTCCGACTCTAATTTGCCGTGTCTAGAAAGGGCAGGGATGCCGATGGTGTCAATTTTGAGACTTTTGATGAAGCTGTAGAATTTTTTGGAAGAATCAGAGCATATTTTGTTAATGTATTTGCGATATGCTTGTCTTGAAGACTTTTGGGCTTTTTTCCTGACGTTGTTAAAATGATCATCTGGTACTAGTGCTGAGTCTACGGTGGGATTTAAATGCATGTTTCTTACGTTGGAGAAGACGATACCAACCTATACTTTACTGTACAGGACGGGCTATGGCTCCAGGGGACTGTGAGTCCTACTACACCGGTATAGTAACCTGATACATCCTACACCTAGCACATAAAGTCCCTGACCAGGTGCTTTGAGGTTGGCTAATTCAAAATATATGATCGGTACCAAAAATCTGAGATATACTTTAAATGAGCAAATTTCTTCTCCGCAGTTTGATACCTCATTCAACAAAATCGAATGGATACTTTTAAAGTTATGTCGATTTCAATGACCGCGCATGCAACAGAAATGTTGCACTAGGTATAGGAAATCATTGATTTGTGTATGATTTACCATAGACGGTAAAAATCAATGTTTTACCCGTCTATGGATTTACGCACTGAAAAACTCACACGGCTTATCAGCTAAGACTTGTATTCTTCACAGCCAGATACACCCTTTGTCCCGCACATTGCGGTTATCACTAAAGACCCATTCATCTGTCTCGTTCAGATAGCACACAGTTATGACAGTAATCACACACAAATCAATGATTCCTATACCTAGTGCAACATTTCTGTTGCATGCGCGGTCATTAAAATCGCCATAACTTTAAAAGTATCCATTCGATTTTGTTGAATGAGGTATCAAACTGCGGAGAAGAAATTTGCTCATTTAATGTATATCTCAGATTTTTGGTACCGATTATATATTTTGAATTAGTCAACCTCAAAGCACCTGGTCAGGGACTTTATGTGCTAGGTGTATATACCTTCCTCAAAGGATTACTTTGGATGATTGAAGAAGTTATTTTGAATTGAAGTATATGTTTGCCAACTCATATTTATCTATTGCCCACATATACGTGCATATAAAGATACCCAACAGTGTAAATAGTTTCGTGAATATCAAAATCAGATATCCTCCGGATGTCGTTTATAGCTCAAAAACAACTAAAGCGCCCAGCTCACTCCACTACGCTCGAAGTCTTTGCGGTCTCACACATGCGTAGTAGCTCCGCCACGTCAAAATGACGCAGCCTGATTGGACTACGGTGGTCAACGCTGGCGCTCAGCGACCGAGCTCGCGTTCGGGAGTATAATATGCTGAGCACATGTTGGAATCATATCACAAGCACACACGAGAGTTCCATGCAATTTCAGTTTTTCTACGAGTGTTAACACTTTCAAGCACGCGCAGTCGTTTGCAGACGACGGTTCCAAAATTACACAAAATGTTTCAAAAATGTCATATTTATTGAACCTCGTCACCATTTTTGGAATCACCATGAGAAATGTATTAACATAAGTACAAACATGCCTAGTATTGGTTCAGTAATTCTTGAGATACGACTTTGAAATCTGTTTTGTATAGTAAATCTAATACCCGTGTGTAAAGTATTAAATTCAGATTTAAAAGATAACACGTGAAACACGATACCTCTGTACCAATAACACACAGTTTACACTCCGGTGAACGCCAAATAAAACTTGCCGACCGTGATAGTTATTTTAGAGAAAATGACGGAATGTTTGCATAAAAGAAACCGACAATTTTGTTTACTAGAATTTGAGAACATTTTAAGAAATTGTAGCATAACAACGTTTTGGAGAAAACAACATTGATATCGAATACACATTTAGATTGATTTATTAACATATGTCATACGCAAATGGCACATACGGTATGTCCGTATATTTGTCGTACACACATTTGAATATCTCCATCTAGTATGTAATATTAAAGGCATATTATGTGATCTTTTCCAGAGAGCGCCCTCTATTCATGATTTTTTTTTAGAAAGTAGATTTTCTTGCAGATTTACACTTCTGATCATAAATCGTACATACATTTCCAAGTTACAGAGCGGTACGATTCCTAATTACCTCAAAATCATGGTTTTAAGTGAATTTAGAGTGAAAATATAAACTGTCGTGTTATCACGACAGTTTATTTTCACTCTAAAACCATGATTTTGAAGTAATTAAGAATCGTATCGTCCTGTAACTTGGAATGTATGTACGATTTATGATCAGAAATGCAAATCTGCAAGAAAATCTGCTTTCAATTTTTTTTTCTGGAAAGATCACATAATATACCTTTAATAAGGTACTATCAAAACATACATTCCGGATTCCGTTCCAAGGACAGGTTCGATTGTTTGCTATGGTTCAATCAAGGATTGAAGGAGTTGCAATGATTTACATCTCGTACAATAAGGTCAACAAAATTGTTGTATTGGACCCTAAATTTAAAAAAACCCGTTGGTGATCCTCATCAAAAAGGAATATATTACACAGCAAATCTGAGTATAGCAGATATAAAGGGTTCAACAAAAGAAATTATACACTTTGTGTATGTCATTTTGAGTAACATTCAATTTTTCTTTTGACCAAACAGGCTAGATAGGCATTTAGATGAATCTTTTAAGCATAATTTGATACCAAATTTGCCCCCCTAACAACAAAGATAAACCATGATTAGCACCATTTAAAGAAAATTAGTCACTTTTCAAAAGTCACGTTTTCAATACACTACGCGGGAAGAAAAGACCACATGTTACCTGTCTATAATCAAATAACCCGCTCGTTCAGACACAACCCAACGCATCCCCACTGTGTGATCAATATCCATTTCATTCCCGGCCATTCAAAGTGCCACGCACAGCATTTTCTCGCGGCTTGCGTGCGTTGAAAATGTGACTTTTGAAAAGTGACCAATTTTCTTTAAATGGTGCTAATCATGGTTTATCTTTGTTGTTAGGGGGCGAATTTGGTATCAAATGATGTCAAAAAGATTCATCTAAATACCTATCTAGCCTGTTTGGTCAAAAAATAATTTTAATGTTACTCAAAATGACATAAACAAAGTGTATACTTTCTTTTGTTGAACCCTTTACAATTAAAAATATCTATACAGGAAGTTGGGGGGGGGGAGGGAAATCCGCCCACCCTACCTTAATTTTCAATAGCATGCTATGTCAACTAGCGGGACGCCCGTTCTTCGTGCTCAGCAACTTGCTTGAGAACATGGGGAGGTTACAATCTGAATGTGCCAAAATTGCCACTATTATGTGCTCAAAAGAACAACTGAGTCGTCACATCACTGAAGTGTTATATTGACAACTAATGGAACAATGTTAGAGTGATGCTCTATTGACTTTTGAGCACAAAATAGTGATGATTTTGGCATATTCAGATTGTGACCTCCCCATATTCTCAAGCAAGTTGCTAGGCAGTGAAACAAGTGATTGCTACAAATGAGGTATCGTTAGAAAGAGGAGCACATCAGCTTTTCATAAAGAGGAAACACAGTATGTATTCATTAAGAAATATCCGGAAAATTGGTGATTGACAAAAATTGCCCCAACTTTTTTTGATGAGTTTATTTTGATATCAGAAGAAACTCCATATTTTTCTCATTATTTCTGTAAAATGTTTGAAGTGCAAGATGTGTTCCATTTAGACGTTAAAAGTCAAAATACAGTGAATTACTGCCAAAGTTGGGTAATCGGCCAGTTTGTGTACTACTCAATGGGCAAATTTCATGTCACCTTGTGCTTCTAAAATAAGAACCATTGGGAGTTATGCAACTCAAACTTTGGAATACTACTTTTTTAAGGATGATCATTCATGTAGAATAGAAAACATAAAGTTGAAAATTGATTCAATTGAGTCCGTGTTGATCTCTTAAATTTTCAACACAATAATCGCAGGCTGACTCTTGGGTGTTAGGCCAATGGAAACTAATGTAGTTTCTCATCCCCTCTCGCATCTTTTTTGAATTCGAATTCTGTAATGTTCTTTTCTCCCCTTTATTTCTTCCATAACCCTTTTATTGAAAATATTTAAAAAGCTGACATCTTGGTAATATATTTACTTTAGTCCAATGAGCATTTTCAAGCAGGTTTTGTGTTAGCCAACCCCTCAGAACCATGAAATAGAAAAAGTGCCCTCATCCTCTTGTTTCTAAAAGTTAGGACGAAAAACGAATTTTATTTTTATTTGGCCTTACAATGTGTGTTTTTCCCCAATCAGGAGCCTCAATTTTCCAACAAAATTCTGTTGGTCACAGTTGTTGAATTTGGCATGCTCACTCACCATAACTGGTGATAAACATACCATGGGGTGTGTATGAACTATGGTTTGCTGGAAATTTTGTCTTTTATTAAATGTTTTTGACCAGTTACCATTAATGTTTCTAGATACAGCTGTAGAACATCATTATTATCAATATATTGAACAAGAAGCTATTTTAACTAGTAAGTTTGCAGTAAAATTTTGTTTACTTCACCATTCACTCCAATAGCAATCTTTTACGCCAGGGAGTAACTTGGAACAGCCATAACTAACCAATCGGGTGTCTGTATTCCATTCTGTAACATCACTGCGATCGGCAGAATAGTCAGAGATTGAAACTTTGACTTGTAATTCCAATGTCTGCTTTTTTTTCAATCCATAAGTGATTGATTGGAGTTGTACAGAACACGATGATAAACACACATCTCAGCTGGTGATGATTCTCAATCAGCCCTTTTATGGCAAAAGAATGTATCTTATATGTACTTTCCTAATGATAAACTTCCTTTTAACATGGATTGTGTCAACTTGGTTCAATAACCCTCACTTAGGAAAAGGTTGCAACTTGTAAAGACAATAAAAGTAATATACTGCCTTTTACCACTACATGATTTATGGAGAAAAAAGCTAACTTTGATCATGTTAAAAGGAAGTATACTGTTAGAAAACTACATATAAGATACATTCTTTTGCCATAAAAGGGCTGCAATGTTCTCATACAAAAGATCCTTCCACCGGGTCAACGAAGAACACCATCACAAGGTTTGTGACTGAACAACTGCTTACAATGTCATCGTTGGTCTAAATGAATCGGATCATGTCGTTTTTGCTTTCATTTTGTTTTCGCAATATACCACTATTGGTTTTCAGTAACAACATTTTGGTCCCTGGTGCGAGTCCTTAATACTTCCTCATATTCACTACTGCTCAACATTGACTCCATTTGCGTTTCACACTCACCAAGTTTAGGTAGTACTATAGCTAAGAATCCTTCGGTACTGGGCTGAAACAGTAAAATGTCATTGTTATTTTACAAAGTAATAAAGCAAGCATGTGCAACCTTTTCTACCCACTGGGCCTCATTGTGATTTTGAGATCCATTCACGGGCCGCAGTGATTGTCAAACATTCCAAAACACATCCGGATACCCGCTTCTCTTCGCCATTTTAACCAGGGATTTTAAAACGCAATCACAAATTTGTTTCCATGAAAAAAATGCGCGCACAGCGCCCGAAATATTCGACTTTACACTTATTTTTGCTATTATTGCGGTATATTTCTGCTTTAAACAAGTTGGGGTACACATGCGCGCAGGGGCGGACTGGGACCTGAAAGCGGCCGTGGCAAAATTATTAAAGCGGCCCTTTTTGACCATGTCAGGCAGAAGTACATGTATGTGGTCCCGGTAGTAAATTTTCGTAAAAGGTTGCCCCAATTTTTTCCCCAGTCAGTCACCTCGTGAATTTCACGTAAGTGGGGGGGGGGGGGGGGGGGGGGGGGGCTTAGGGTCACAAAATTTCGCATGGTCACAAAATTTCGCACAGTCAACAAATTTCGCACAGTCACAAAATTTAGCACGGTCACAAAATTTCGCACAGTCACAAATTTTCGCACGGCCATAAAATTTGAGTAACCGGCCCTGAGAGGCCCAAAACCAACCGGTCCATGTGGCGATCGCCACAACGCCACAGTGGCCAGTCCGCCCCTGCATGCGCGCGAAACAATTAGGTCTGTGCACTTTTGACCATCATAATTCCATGATTGTCAAATCAACCGACAGTGCCAATTTCAATCGACACGACAGTCAATATTTGGGGGAAATTGCTCCCCTCGCTCCCCTCTGGCTACGCCACTGTGTCACCCTACTAATTATATGGGAGAACAACACTAAATCAATTCGCCATTAGTGTAACCTAGGGAGTTCCGGTTAAAACGGGCCGCATCAATGGGAATTTTGGGATTGCTTCGTGGGCTGCAGATTATAGGCTGGCGGGCCGCATGCGGCAGTTGCACAAGCTTGTATTAAAGCAAAACATATTACAGACACTTTAGATCCTACAAGGATCATCTTCTTCTCGAGAATCCTAAGACAAGAGTTAAATCTGGTGATAGAACTTTTATTGTTGTGGAATGAATTGATCTACATAGATATACATAAGTTCGTCTTTCACTGTAAAAAGAGTGCTCAATCAGCTATTGAGAATATAATGGTGAATGACAGAGAAAGTACAGGTACAGAAGGCTAAAAAAAATTTATATTGCATCTTTAGGTGATCGTAACATTTTAAGTAAGTGTCGGAATAAGATTTGGGTATAAAAACGGATTATTTCCCTGATCATACCAATTGTTTGTAAAAGAATCGTTGATTAGGATGGATTCTGGAACCCTAACAGCCCAGTATGCTAAAAATACTACTTCAAAGCCTATGTGTGGACTGTTTTTGATGACATAATGCACTGCACGAACGAATAGCTGAGAGCCGTGGCTTGCCTATGGGGGCCAGGGTTTTTGGTCCCAAGGGCCCCCGGTTCGATCCCCTGTTGGGAGCGGCAATTTATTTTTGATTTCTTTTCCACAATTGGGATCTCAGTTAAAAACCTGGTTAGGGTTATTTCAACAGCGCCACTTTATGAGAACCAGGAAAATAAGGTCACATCAACATCAACATCAAGCCCTGGCTTGCCTTTGGGGGCGGGGGTTTTGGTACAAAGGGACCCTGGTTCGATCATATAGATTATACCAGTACTGAAAACCAAGCATGTGCAACGGGCCTCAATGAGATCCATTCACGGGCCGCAGTGATTGACAAACATTCCAAAACACGTCCGGAGGAGGGGTAATAATCACTATTGCTGCTGCAAGATCCATTAAACCAGGGATTTTAACACGCAATCTCTAGTTGTATTTACTAAGTGCAGAGCATCACCCTACTAATTATAAGATAGCACTCCACTAAATCAATCTGCCATTTGTGTAACCCAGGGAGTTCTGGTAAAAACGGGCCGCATCAATGGGAATTTTGGGATTGCTTCGCGGGCTGCAGATTAGAGGCCGGCGGGCCGCAGGTTGCATACGCTTGCTGTAAACCATGAACCCAAATTATCCTTCAATCCTAATAAGATTCTCACCTTTTCTTGCAAAAGCTGCGGTCTTTCCAGTAGTTTGCCATTGGCTTCCACAAGCTTTGCCTTTATACAGCTATATAGTGTGTAACTGGTGCCATCGGCACAGTGGGCATGACACAGGATGGAATAACAAGACAACCACTGGCCTCCCTGTAAAGTATAGGTTATAATAAGAATACAATTTAACACTTGTTTTACCCCCTTTCCTTTCCTCCCCTCCCCTGGGATATACCACATTGATAATTACCTTTTTGCCTTTGCCGGTGACTTTGTTGTTTAACCAGTTGGTATTCTCCCCAATCTGGAAATCAACCTTTGTTACAGGTGCCTTCCAAGTTTTACCCCCTTTCCTCCCCTCCTCTGGGATATACAACATTGATAATTACCTTTTTGCCTTTGCCTGTGACTTTGTTGTTTAACCTGTTGGTATTCTCCCCAATCTGGAAATCAACCTTTGTTACAGGGGCCTTCCAAGTTTTACCGCCCTTTCCTCCCCTCCCCTGGGGTATACCACATTTGATAATTACCTTTTTGCCTTTGCCCGTGACTTTGTAGTTTAACCTGTTCGTATTCTCCCAAATCTGGAAATCAACCTTTATTACAGGTGCCTTGTCAGCTTTACCCCCTCTCTCCTCCCCTGGGATATACCACATTGATAATTACCTTTTTGCCTTTGCCCGTGACTTTGTTGTTTAACCTGTTCGTATTCACCCCAATCTGGAAATCAACCTTTATTACAGGTGCCTTATCAGCTTTACCCCCTCTCTCCTCCCCTGGGATATACCACATTGATAATTACCTTTTTGCCTTTGCCGGTGACTTTGTTGTTTAATATGTTGGTATTCTCCCCAATCTGGAAATCAACCTTTGTTACAGGTGCCTTCTCAGATTTATCCCCTACCCCACCCCACACCTGTCAACCCCCCCCCCCCCCCCCTTCCCCCTTACATGGGAATGGGATATACCACATTGATAATTACCTTTTTGCCTTTGCCGGTGACTTTGTTGTTTAACCTGTTGGTATTCTCCCCAATCTGGAAATCAACCTTTGTTACAGGTGCCTTGTCAGCTTTACCCCCTCTCTCCTCCCCTGGGGTATACCACATTGATAATTAACTTTTTGCCTTTGCCGGTGACTTTGTTGTTTAACCTGTTGGTATTCTCCCCAATCTGGAAATCGACCTTTGTTACAGGTGCCTTCCAAGTTTCCCCCCCCCCCCCTTTCTCCCCTCCCCTGGGATATGCCACATTGATAATTAACTTGTTGCCTTTGCCGGTGACTTTGTTGTTTAACCTGTTGGTATTCTCCCCAATCTGGAAATCAACCTTTGTTACAGCTGCCTTCCCAGCTTTATCCCCCAACCCACCGCCATCACCTCCCCTGGGGTATACCACATTGATAATTACCTTTTTGCCTTTGCCGGTGACTTTGTTGTTTAACCTGTTGGTATTCTCCCCAATCTGGAAATCAACCTTTGTCACAGGTACCTTCAAAGCTTTAACCCCCCCCCCCCCCCCCCCCCCCTCCTCTCCTCTCCTGGGATAAACCATACTGATAATTATCTTTTTGCCTTTGCCGGTGACTTTGTTGTTTAACCTGTTGGTATTCTCCCCAATCTGGAAATCAACCTTTATTACAGGTGCCTTGTCAGCTTTACCCCCTCTCTCCTCCCCTGGGATATACCACATTGATAATTACCTTTTTGCCTTTGCCCGTGACTTTGTTGTTTAACCTGTTCGTATTCTCCCCAATCTGGAAATCAACCTTTATTACAGGTGCCTTGTCAGCTTTACCCCCTCTCTCCTCCCCTGGGATATACCACATTGATAATTACCTTTTTGCCTTTGCATGTGACTTTGTTGTTTAACCTGTTGGTATTCTCCCCAATCTGGAAATCAACCTTTGTTACAGGTGCCTTGTCAGCTTTACCCTCTCTCCTCCCCTGGGATTTACCACATTGATAATTACCTTTTTGCCTTTGCCTGTGACTTTGTTGTTTAACCTGTTGGTATTCTCCCCAATCTGGAAATCAACCTTTATTACAGGTGCCTTGTCAGCTTTACCCACTCTCTCCTCCCCTGGGATATACCACGTTGATAATTACCTTTTTGCCTTTGCCGGTGACTTTGTTGTTTAACCTGTTGGTATTCTCTCCAATCTGGAAGTCAACCTTTGTTACAGGTGCCTTTCAAGCTTTATCCCCCACCATATTGATAATTACCTTTTTGCCTTTGCCGGTGACTTTGTTGTTTAACCTGTTGGTATTCTCTCCAATCTGGAAATCAACCTTTGTTACAGGTGCCTTTCCAGCAGCCAGCAATGGATGACCTTCAGCTAGCGTTATTATGCACACCCTACAATTAGGAAATGTATCAAATGCATCTGTTAGGACAATGGCACTGTCCGGACAGGGGTCAGACCCCCACCCTTTTTATTTTTGCCCCACCCTTTTAACAGAGCCACCCTTTTTATTTGGGAATGTTCAACCCCCACCCTTTATACCGAAAAGGGGACATTTTGTGCATTCAAATTTGAAAAGGCACTCATTGGAAGAAAGGACTAAGTGACAGAAACATCCCGGGACCCGTTTTGTTTTTCGTAGCTCCCGGCGAGTTTCCGTTTTGAAAAAATGTCACGATTTCAACAATAGATGGCGCTATATAACAACAAACCAATTTAAAGATGGCGACTTTTTAATTTCGAATCGAAGTATATCTTTGGATAGATATTTATGATATAACTAGCGCTAGCGAGTCGACAAGGTCGGTATTTTGATTATTTTGATGATGGCTGAGAAACCGCCACCCTTTTTATTTTATCTCCAAGCTTTATACAACTACACCCTTTATATCAGAAATATTCTGACCCCCCCCACCCTTTTGTTGATTTGTTGATTTCTGAAGTCCCACCCTGTATAAAGCGTGTCGTCCGGACTATGAATGGTCTTGTTACTATACTACCCAGGTGCCATTTGAATATTGGGAATTTAATAAATAGGCTACTAGATAATAGACCAGTCAGTATTTTTCGTGAAACAAACAGATCAATCATTTTCTCAAGTGTTATATAATTCCACAATCTGTTGTACTGTATTTTCTTCTGAAGTATTTCATTTATAGTACTTTGATCTAAAGATTAAGAGTAGGGCCTTATTTTCCGGAATCAATTTTAAATTAAGATTGTTCTGAAAGTTCCTGAAAGTTCCCCAAATTGTTCCCGAAAATTTCCTTTAATTTCCAAAATTCCTGTGGAAAACTCTTTCTCAGAAAATTCCTGGGAATATTGCAACCCTAGCGCTCCACATTGCACCATAGCCATGGCAGCGCAAAAATACATTTGATATTCGATGTGTCACTTCAACTACAACTTGTATTGATCGTTATTTCCTGTATGTGATAACAGTGCGACAACGTAATGTGTAATGGAGAACCCTATACCTGTGCACTTATGGGTGAGTTGGCACGGAGATCCAGGGTGCAGGGAACCAGCAATAATAACTCATTTATAAAATACTACCACCCTAGTGTAGCCATTAGTAGCTACGGTGGGGGGCAGTCAGAAAACGAAAACAGAAAACGAAAACACAGAATAAAGGGTGCCTTTTCGACCACAACGCTGACCTGTGCTAAGGGTATCAAAATCGCCAATTTCAGAGCATGTGTCATCATTGTAAAAATACCCCAAAATGGTAAGGTTCATAAGACGAATTTACTAACAAAACTGAATCACACAATTACTTCATATTTTAATTTCAGTCTTCGTTGAGCTAGACTCCGCATTAAGGGTAGTTTTTTCAGATTGTTTTCACACAGATGATTACATTTTTTATATACGAGTGGGCTTTGCACTGAAGTGAATTGGTGAAGGTCCAATAGTTTTGACAAGTGTAACACCCAGGGTGCGAATTCATTTGAAAAATGTGCATAGCAATATTGTTCCAATTCATCGTCAGGCCGATGTTCGTATATGCGATAACACTGTAAAAACTGGTATACAAGCAGAAGCTATAATTTGTATAGCAATTGCCTCAAATTGTCAAGCAATTTGCACCGCGATACAGGTGAATTCGCACCCTGGTAACACCCTCATGAAACAGAGTCCTATTTTCAATACACCCTGTATAGCACAAGTTTCATACTTTTAAGATGTATAAATTAAGTGTCTGGCAATGTGAAAAATTGAAAATTGGACAAAAATATATATTTACATTAACATAATTTCATGAATATCGACAATATTTCATGGTAAGACTATCTTTGAATTAAAGTGCCCAATGCTTTGTAAAAATTCAAAGTTTAGACCTTCCGAGAAAGGGAGTCGTTACTCCGAGTTTCATGCCAATAAGGCAATCGCCAGACAACAAGACTTATTGCCTTTATTGTATATTGACATATAAACTAATAACAGTTTTCATATACACATGAATATGAGTGAAAACACTTAAAAAACATGATTTTACCTACTATTCTTTTGTAACCATGTTAGATAAAAGTACACTGATTTCAAATAATGTTTACGATGGAAAAGGCCGATAATTCTGATTGAGCATTTTTTTGAAAAAAATTATCTTGTTTTGGAAAAAATGTATCAAAAAAGACCATAAATTTAGTTACTTTGAGGTCTATGGCTTTTAAATCTGTAATTGCAAAGGTTAATAGGCACTTGCATTTCCCAAAATTATATGAGTATTTTTAAGCTATGTCCAGGAAAAAATGGTAGGCCTACATGTATTATAATTATATTGTATTTTAACCAAATGGGTCCTCGTTTTTGTGCAAAAAGGGAGACTACAGAAAGTGTCCTTGAAATGGTAAAAAAATAGAGACAGCGGTCCCAAATAGGTCGTCCGTTTATATGGGTAGTTTGGTTGCAATTGTACTTCATCTGTTTAAATGTAATCAATTTTACATATGCAGCCAATTTTACATCTTGACCTCAGATGACCTTTGACCTTGGTATGTGACCTTTGACCTCATTAACATATGAAGGTTTCCATATTGCATCTATGACCCAAGTTTGGTTGCAATTGGTCATTGTATGGAAAAGAAATGGACAGACAAAAAGTGTGTACTTAATTTTACATCTTAACCTCAGATGACCTTTGACCTTGGTATGTGACCTTTGACCTCATTAACATATGAAGGTTTCCATGTTGCATCTATGACCGAAGTTTGGTTGCAATTGGTCATTGTATGGAAAAGAAATGGACAATACAAAAAGTGTGTACTAAATTGTACATCTTGACCTCAGATGACCTTTGACCTTGGTATGTGACCTTTGACCTCATTAACATATGAAGGTTTCAATGTTGCATCTATGACTGAAGTTTGGTTGCAATTGGTCATTGTATGGAAAAGAAATGGACAATACAAAAAAGTGTGTACTAAATTGTACATCTTGACCTCAGATGACCTTTGACCTTGGTATGTGACCTTTGACCTCATTAACATATGAAGGTTTCAATGTTGCATCTATGACGGAAGTTTGGTTGCAATTGGTCATTGTATGGAAAAGAAATGGACAATACAAAAAGTGTATACTAAATTTTACATCTTGACCTCAGATGACCTTTGACCTTGGTATGTAACCTTTGACCTCATTAACATATGAAGGTTTCCATGTTGCATCTATGACCGAAGTTTGATTGCAATTGGTCATTGTATGGAAAAGAAATGGACAAAACAAAAAGTGTATACCAAATTGTTGACACACACATACACATACACATACACACCACTGCGCGGAAGCGCCTCCAAACGAGGACCTTGTTTACACACCTTCAACCGTGGACCTAAAATAGTCCACGGCTGAAGGTGCGTAAACAAATAAATGTCCTCGTTTGGCGGTTTTTACACACGTTCGTGTGTATGTTAAGAAAAAAAAGTTTCACCGTCAACTGCGGACCTATTGTAAATACCCCAGATTTCGACGAGCGCCATCTATCGACCATCCTGAGCTCAGATAAAGCCTATGACAACTGCGGACGACCACAGTTGACTGAATGTCCACGGTTCGGTTGAAGGTGTTTTAACACATAAAGGTCCACGTTTGGCGGCACTTACAAACACAGACACAGACTACACACACGAAGGATGCTGCCATAAGGTCTCTTCCTACGGACGACCTAATAAGGGGTGTTTTTTCCAGGCAAATTGTCCTCGTTTTTGCACAAAAAAGGGTGTCAAATAAGCAAAATGGTCATTGAAACGCCATAAAATAGGGGCTGGAACAATCATGTGTACCCCTCTGAATACAATATACAATGAGAAAACACTGGGGTTCCAACTAACCATGTGTTCCAACAAACTCCCATCTCGGAATTTTCCCTATTATACAAAAGGTCATTTAAAAAAATAATTCTTAATAGTGCATTTCATACCTGTTTGAGTGTTTCAACACACAAAAATCTTCACCTTGTTGATCCTTTAGATCTGAAAATAAAAATAAAAACATTGAATCACACGGAATAGAATCCCACACGTTTTGACATACCATAGAAGAATATGGGGATACTTTGACCCACTTTTCTTATATTTAGAATTTGTATTGATTACCATGGGAGATACTTTTTGTTGGTAAACTAGACAATTTAATAGCATATAACTTGCCTCTCACATGTTTTTTTTTGTTTTAAAAATTAAAGTGTTTCTAGATATACTTTTTCACCAATCTTTGAGTGGGCCAAATTTACATTGCATGTGTGGTAACTTTGGCCCGTGTGCGAAAAAACTCAGTTAACCCTACTTGGATGATAAGCTATTTCAAACTTGTTATAAATGAAGTTTTTTAAGGTTCATTGAAGCATTTTTAAAAAGCAACAACAATATATTTCTATGAAAATTGTACAGATTAGAATGTAATAAACACCAAAAAAACCAAAACGGAACAAACTGTAAAATTATAGGTAAATGTTCCAGATAAACATGGTACATCATATAATTTGTGGCGAGATTGTTATTTTGACTCTTTACAAGCATAAAAAATTAATTAGGCTGTAAATTTTGAAAATGTATTATTTGAATTGATCTCATAATATCTTTGCTTTAAGGCCAAGTAAAAAATTAAAGCAGTTTCTCATCATTTTTCAGGAATTCTATAATTTTCTTTTTTTCCGTAACTTTTTTGTCAAGTATTTAAAAAAGCTGACATCTTTGTAATATATTTACTATAGTCCAATGAGTATTTTAAAGCAGGTTTGTGTTCACAACCACCCCCCCCCCCCCCCCAGAACCATGAAACAAAAATATTTTACAAAGGCCTCGTCCTCTTCAAATTATGCAATCAATCATGCAATACCACGCTGGTAATGGTGATTTTGCATTGTTTAATAAAAAAAAAGTTAAAAAGGTGCCCTCATCCTCCTTTTTTCAAAGTTAAGAAGATAAACTAGTTCTTATCTTTATTTGGCTTAACATGGGCCAAAGTTACCCCATTACCCCAGTAAATGCTGGTCTGTGTCGTTAACGAAGAGGGCAAATGAAAACGACGCGGACTCACATGCTTTCATTCTATAGCTCTTGCACACGCACAGAGTATAGCTCTCTGTGGAGAGCTATGGAATGAAAGCATATTAGTTGGCATCGCGGATGGTCGAATATTATCATCATTATTTTTCTACTTTTCTGAATAAAATTAGTAGAACATTTGCTTCAGATATCATGTTTAATGTTCACGTAATATGTATACAATGCTTAAATATCTCAACCTGCAACTATTTCCAAGAAATACTGGCTTGATTTTGATTGCCCTATTCCCGCTACATGTAAATCGGGCACATGGACTGTCTATGCTTCATATGCTTCATTTCGTAGCTACACAGAGTTAGAGTAGAGATTGAGAGTAGACTGTAGAGAGCTACAATTATTGGTGGCAGACGTGGGACATGTTTAGACACTCTTTTGCTGCTTGCTTTAATAGAAGCACACTAAATTGAATACCGGTATGACTGGTGAGCATTTTCATCAATTGGACCACGAATTGTCTATTCTCTTTCTTCATTTAGTTTGTGTAAAATTGTGTGTGAAATGAACTGAGCGAGTGTGTTGTATTGTATTGTATGCCGAATTTTGCACCAGGCTAAATCACAAAGAGAAATTTTCCACAGTTTGAAAGTAATTCAGAAAAACAAATACACATCATTTTGTAGCCTACCGACTCTGTATCCTGGTGTGAAATACCTCTCAACTACTGACGGTATGGTTGCGCGGGAAGTGCATTTTGTCGGATATATCAGCAGCAGCCGAATTCGTTTCTTCACGCTCATTCGCCATGTTTGTTTTTGGAACTGTTTTTGATACAACACGAACGACAGAGGGCGTTTGACATCGCCAATCATTCGTCGCCGACGGTAACGGAATCGATTTCAAAGTAGTTTTATCCATAGATTTGGGCAGGCCCGTAACTAGGGGGGGGGGGCGGGGGGGGGGCCCCCCCCCCAAATCTGAAAAAAGTCCTTTTTTTTGTACCAATGTACCTTTTTTTGTACCAATGTACCTTTTTTGGGTACCAATGTACCTTTTTTGGGTACCAATGTACCTTTTTTGGGTACCAATGTACCTTTTTTTGTTACTAATGTACCTATTTTGCTGTGAAAACGCCCCCACCCACCCCAATTTTCCGAAAAAACGCCCCATTTTCAATTATGTAAAGCGTTTTTTCGGGCCGTTTTGGACTAAAACATGTCCTAACCCCCCCCCCCCCCCCCCCCCCCCCCCCCCCCCCCCCCCGCTCTCAAATTGTCTGACTAAAAAAAAATTGGGGGCAACCTTTTACGATTTTTTGGGTACCAATGTACCTTTTCAAAAAAATACGCCCCCCCCCTAAAAATCCTGCTTACGTGCCTGGATTTGGGATAAAGGGTGGCTTTCAGCCCACAGCTTTTAACTATCGTTCCGAGGAATTGCACCTTTAATACCCATTCGGAAGAATTCAAGGGTTTTCTATCCATTTTTAAGGCGTCAGTCGGGAATCAAAATCGACCAAATTAGTAGAAAATATTGCATTTTTTCGCGCGCATAGATCGTGCGCTGCGCATACAGCATAATATAGGCAGGAATATCATTTTATCTAAATCTAGCAAGTATTGGTTTTCTGTTTACCAAGATTTAAACCAGCATTTTGTTCAACTGTGATTTGTGCGGTTTGAAAAAATGCAGAATTAAAAAAATGTGGTCCACGATGATATTGCTTTTTTAGTGAATAACGAAATATATTTAAAACCATTTATCAGCTTTTTTTATGCAATTCACGTGGGGGTGAGTGAGATTCCATTCCAACGTTACTAGAAATGAGCCGCGTCAAATTGGCGCTATATACCATTGAAGAAGTTCATGCATATAACATACATACATGTATATAGAGCGCTGTTAAAAATAAGTTGCACCAATGAGTTGGTTACACAGATCTTTTCAGTGGGAGGGCCTTATGAGGCACCGTGGACGTCGTGGGTGTATATTATAGTCATTGACCCATGATATATTCATATAGTCAACATGCCTATGATGATGTCATGTAATGTCATTATTTAATTATTTATAATAGGACGCCCTCTGTTGTTTCACTGAAGGCATGACAGCGTGAAATTTGTAAAACACATTACGTCTTATAGTTTGTGAAATGTGATTAGCTTATGCAGTAGGCCTATATAGCATTTCTTAGCAAGTTTTGAAAGACAATAATGATAATGATTTGCTGTGACACCAAAATCTAGTTAGAAAACCTAAGCTGCCCAGCCTATTGCCTGCCAGAATTTGTGTTTGTTAGTGTTTTTGTCTCAAACCAACAGAGAGCGTCCCATATAGCTCCAAATATAAACGGGTCCCTGACTGATGACATAGCCTATCTATATATGGTGGTAAAGTTTTGTCTGAAGAAAAAAACCCACCGTTCCCAGTGGCGGCGCTACAGGGGCAAGGGGGAGGCATTTGCGCCCACTAGCGACCAGCTAAACAATAGGAATCGAACCACGGTCGCTTGCTCTGATGTCAATTGCCTAAAGCTAACTATTGATTAGAAAATTGACATATCAAAATTGTTGTTTTAAATGGAATGGATGTATTCAATGAATACTAGTCAAACCCCTTTTATGAATGAGATGAGAGCCAAATGCCATTCCCCTACAATGTTCATCGGTTAAGCATGAGCGGGTAATTTGACTATGAATAAGGTTGCGAGGTTTTAGAACTGACGGAAAATAAGATAAGGAGGTCGAGGACAACCAAACAATATTTTATTATTGGCCTACTGGTAGTTGGAAAATTCAGTCATGGATGATTAGTTCAATGCTGTCACTTGGAGGCGCTGTAGTTAAATGTCCCTAGTCTACCCAGACCACTTGTGCGTTCCCGGCCAGCGAGGGGGACGGGGTTTTTTCTCGACAAGTATAAGTACCACCATATCCCTTACCATCGGTTCCTGCCGGTGCCAGACAAGCATGGGTGTAATAAAGTTCCCATGCATTGTGGGTTCTATGTAGCAGACGATGTCGAACATTCACATGGCCTCGTTCATGAATATTCAAGGTTAAATTATGCGTATGAGCGAGGTTACATGATCAAGCGAATGGGACGAGCGGCTAAAGACGAATTAAATTTTAAAATGATACTGACACTGGAGTTGATTATCCAACTCCAGCGATCTTTGGAAGAAATAATTCAGTTCCAACGTGTTATGAATTTTCTGGGGTCATATAATCAAAATCTATTTTTACTTTGAAACCATCAGCGGAGATTCATTCGTGTCCACCGTCGTCTGCTGTGTAGGTCGGATAGTGTTTGCTGCCCTCATAATCATTCACTATAATTGTAAGAAGCTTGAAGCATTGGGAAGGGATGGAGGGATTTCCAATAACAAAAATGGCTATGCCTACGCAAGGGCGGGGGGGGGTGCGTACTTAGTGGATATGAGGCTACGGGGATGTGCCATTTGTCATCCTCTGGAAATTATTGACCCCATTTCAAAACCATTTTTGGTCAACTTATGGGTCTAAAATCCTTCATTTTGCTGTTTTCCACAGGAATGTTAGCAAAATCTGTCAAATATATAGCAAAATTACTGGTCTCCGGTAAACATAACGGGTCCATTTCCCCCGTAAATTGGATAATGTTTGGGTCAATTTTCATTTGCTGGCGGCACATCCCTACCAAAAAAGTATCTGAGTCATATACCGCCCCAGCCCCCACGGATAAGGTGTCGGCTTCTTTGAACCCCAGAGCCATAAATCGACATTGAAGTAAAGGTTGCCGTGTCTAAAGTAAGAAACTGACTTTTGGCAACAAAGTAAAAAACAATCATGGACATTGATCATGGATGAGATACCGGCAGTTTAGCAAAACATTTGGGTTTTGGCAAAAAGATCCCGCATTTCGCATAGCCCCTTTTCAGGTTCCTTCAGAAACAAACGTTTCTTGGGGGGGGTGGGGGGGTGGGCGGCTAATAATATGAATATATCAC